>CAKOAT010075155.1:0-77935 GCA_932364175.1 Eruca vesicaria subsp. sativa
GTAAAATAAAGAAGAAAGTGAACAGTTACCTGGGGAATCAAATCGAGACGTGGGGTGGTGGAGAAACAGCGCAGTTAATAACCGCAGCTTTATATCACGTCCAGCCTCGAAAATCGGAGTTGAAATTATTCAAAATATATTAATCCCTACCGTTGATTTAACCAAACGAAATCCGGGCCGTAGAATTAAGGTCACGCGATTCTTTGAGTGTAATCATTATCTCGAGGAACAAGAGGTCAGGCGGTTACGCTGTAGCTTCCGAGAAAAGAGATCTTATCTCGAAAGCTGGGGGCAACTGTTGGGCCCGAATTTAGCCCGTTAGCTGAATTAATGGGCCGAATAGTTGAAACCATTTATGAGGCATTACGAGCCCATTAGGAAGCCTTCCCTCAAACAAGGATCAAATGAAATCGTTACCTATCGGTAAAAACAGGTCACAGACAAAAGACTCGGGGCCTCGTTTACAAAACAGCTAACGAGAAACAGCTCCGGGGAAACGTGCAAGACTTAGTCAAGAGGAAGCTGTTGCAAATCCCGCAACTCACGGAGATAATCATGGAGGCTTCGCCGGAAGAAGTTGAACGTGACCTAGTGCTATATAAAGAAGAGAAGAGATCGGAGAGAGGTATGGGACTCATTCAAGAGAGAGAGACTCCAATACACTTTGTTCTTAGTCATTCTATATAAATCATTGTTCTTTCTATTCAGATCGTGGAGATCATCTTTGTAAACTCTTTTATTACCGAAAATCAATATAAACAACGTATTCATTCATACAAGTTCCAACAGGATTCAGCCCACGATTATCTTTTCCCAACCTATACCTAACCTAAACTAGGAAGTGAGTTTTACCCCTCACACACGCCAAAGCTAATCTTCGAGCTAACGACTCAGCAAGCATGCCGAAGCTAATCTCCGAGCTAATGACTCAGCAAGCATGCCGAAGATAATCTCTGAGCTAACGACTCAGCAAGCATGCCGAAACCGAAGCTCTGAGCTGACGACTCAGCGAGCATGTTGGCATCCGAGCCACGAATTATCGCTCGAAAGAACATCGGAGGGCACTAACCGACCCTATTATTTAACGGACCAAATCAACAAAATCCGGCCCAACTTAAGTCATAACTCGTCAGCGGATCTGGGGGACTTACTGTAGGTGGTGGAATACTCCCCTTTATAAGGTCCACTGAATAATGGGCTCGGCCCACGCGGGCCCCAGCCCAACGAGGTAACATCTCGTTGATTAGCGACCAATTTAGCTTAACTCGGATAATCCCCACGATTAAACGAGTTAACGATGCTTAGGTGAGGTACTTACCTTAGCGGGCCGAGCAAGGCCCATCTTGCGAAAGGCCCTCCGTACAAGCGACCAGCTCGCTAGGTCAAAGGAATGCTGCTATAAAAGGAAGAGAGAGGGTAACAAGAAGGGGATCCAAAATTAAGCACTCAATGGCAATGCGGCTAGAACTAGGGTTTTCACCTCCTTGTACTTTTCCGACTTGTACTCTCACGGCCGAGCTCTCCGAGCAACCCCGTCTCGTCTCGCTTATTTCCTTATTTGTACACCAACTCTTACATCAATAAACTAACTCTTCCACTCATAAATAGTAAAACGTCTTTGAAATAATCCACAAACAAGTCCAGTCACTCTCTTACTGATAAGACCGAACTCGGTTCGAACAATAATTAACAAAGAGAAAGATCACATCTCAAACACTAACCTGTAGTAGCTGGGTAAAGGACTTAATCGTCTGTATGAA
Source organism: Eruca vesicaria subsp. sativa (assembly GCA_932364175.1). Classification (NCBI taxonomy): domain Eukaryota; kingdom Viridiplantae; phylum Streptophyta; class Magnoliopsida; order Brassicales; family Brassicaceae; genus Eruca; species Eruca vesicaria. Next base: position 1,761 of record CAKOAT010075155.1, read on the forward strand.
AAAAACAGGGATACATAACACGAAAGACGCCAATATCTTGCACAGACCAAACATAAATTAACATGGTTAATACACATATTTCCTGTAGTGGAATGCTAATGTCTAAATGGGAGTCTATCAAACATACCAATCTTAGCTCATCCCCACAGGTTTTTATAAAACAACAACAAACATACTTAACTTAAAAGTCTTGACATCAATTGATCAGTGAGAACTTACACATTAACTTGACCTGTTTCCATAACTTCTTCTTCAAATTCCTCCAAGACTTGACCTTGGACCAAGCGTTCAAAATCCACCTCATTATCTAATAAAATTCGATTATCAGTTTCAAAGTACAAAGAACCAAATTCAAATGAACTTACTTTCTAAGAACTCAAATCCCCTTAGCCAATATCTTGCACAGATCAGTGCTCAAACTAAGCATCAGTCGTTATCTTCTCCAACTTGATCATCTTAGTGCACAATTTCTTAGACGTAGATGTCATGTCAAGTAGATCAGCATCTTCTTCTTTGCGCTTCGAAAATGTTGTTGACAAACCCTCAGATGAAGTTTCTTTGTTTGGATCCACTCCTGAAAGCTGTGCATCATCAACGGAGTCAGAAAGATTATTTCAAGCTATTTTTAAGTGTAATTTATAAGGAACAAACTAAATTACCTCTCCACCAGAAAGAGTTGATGAAACTGTCTCAAGATAAGAAGTTTGCTCTGTTTGAGATTCAATTTTTTGAATCGTATCTCCAGACCACACGTTTGACACCTTAAAAGTGTTGAATCCATTGATTACATTGTCATTACTTATGGAGATACCCAAACAAATGGATTTTCCAACTAAATTTTCAATAGGCTCAGGTAAGATACTTGGATCTTCAATTTACGTGAAAACATGCAAAATTTATAGTACGGCAATACGAATGTTGTAATGATTTACAAAATAGGTAATAATAAAAAAAAATCTCATTAGATGAACTGTCCCAAAGATCCGTTGCAGTGTTACCAATAATAGATTGGGCAACAGACTCAAGCAACATAACTATGCACGACTCGCTATCATCTTTCACAAACAAATGAAATTTGTACCTGAGCTTGCACATGTATAGTTAGAAAGTTTTGAATCAAAATGTAATTATAGATATGGACTACCCTACAATACTTACTTTGGTGATACCTTATTTGTGAATGCACGACATATGTCACAGTAAAAAAGAGGTTTTTGGACTTCATTACTCTTTCCAGTACCAACACTCTTCAGTTTGGACCCTTGTTTAATAACTCGTCGGTTATGTCTGTTACAACCAAAGTTGAACCAACCCCAATCTGTATCAAATAATTCAATTGAACAAATGATTTTGCAACTGTCAACCTGCATGTATATTATATACACATGTAATTGATATCTACTACATATTTAAAAAAAAAGTAAAAAAGAATGAAAAAGATTAGCTAATTACTTCAGTGGCGACCTGATATACCATGATTTTGACCCGCTTTTAGCTATGGTATTGATATGTTTTTATGAGTTTTATATATGTTTTGGTGTCTATTAGGTATGTTTTCAGGTTCATGAGCATTTTGGAGTAAAGTGATGATTTAGGTGCTCTTTTGGAGCCTAAAGGAGAGTTTTCCGAGATGACTATGAAGATCAGACAATAAGGACACATATCGATCGATACACACCCTGTGTAATCGATCGATGCTTCTATTGAAGATGAAGTCGAGATACTCCATCGATCAATGTACACCATGTACCATCGATCGATATGATGCGTGGAGAACAAGTCCAACTTGGCCGACTTGAAGCCCAAGTCTTCCCAATATTACAATAATGCCCCTGACGTGTTTTTAACCTAATGGAACTCATATTTATAGTTTTTGCCATTGTGTTTGGCTAGACATGCTTTTTGAATGTTTCTGTTGTTCTAATTACTTTTGTACTTGAAAAGCTTTGCATACTTTTCTTGTTACTTTATTCTATTCTATAAATTATTTCTTTTCATCTTAATTTCTTAAAGGTTATAGAATTCTAGATTTAGAAGAAACACACAAAGAGATTTGTTGTTCCAAGAACCAAAAGCTCAATTTTCTAATCTATGAGTTTCTATTATTACCTAGCTGTTATAAATCTCTCAGCTATGTCTGGGTAGATTTCTTTGTTAGATTTAGGGTTCAAATAGTTATGAGGGATTAGCCCCAACTATGGAATGTTGAATTGTTGATATTATCCAAATGAACCCTAATGCTTACTCTAGATTAGCTACCTAGAGTATGATCATGGATGTTATTTAACTTGTTAATCATTGTCCTGAAATCATTTGGCATGAGCTTAGATCCTCTAGGGTTGTGCGAGAGGCGGTCTATGATCTTGGTGAACACAGTTTTGATTCGATCTTATGCTATATCGATCGATACTTCTATAGAGTCATCAATCGACAACAACCCATATCGTCCGATATCGCTCTCAAAACATCGGTCGATATTGCTGGCAATAAGATCAATGGATGTGTCTATTTAGCGATTGCTATTAGATCTATCTAAGAATCAAAGTTCTCATATATCTTGCAAGCAATTCATTAAAACATCTATAGTATTATAATCATAATTATCTGAATAGCAACCTTGAATCTAACTACTTTCTTTTATTGTTTTAAACCTAAATCCATTCTCTTAAGCAACTTATCATTGCTTACAAAACTGGAATTTACTATTTTAAACCTAATCAACCTAGCATAATCATATAGGATTACATCTATTGTGTTCCTTAGTTCCATGTGGATTCGATCCCTAAGTACTAAAACTGAACCTCTTATTTGAGAGAGTAATTCACTTCTTAGGGTTAAACATTTGAGTGATATCAAATTAGGCGCCGTTGCCGGGGAACTTTGATAAACATTAGATTTAATCTGATTAGGTCTAGGTTACTTTTCTTTTATTGTTTAAACTATCTTCTGACACCAAAAAAAATTTCTTGTCTTTTTCAGGTACATGCCCAGCAGTACTAGAAGCAACAAGAACAAACACCTTTTATACTCAGAAGATCCTCACGGCTTGGAACGTAGCATCCGCAAAGACCTACGCTCCTCATCGATCGACATCAACACATCCATGTCGACCGATACTTGCCTACCACAGTCGACCGAGACACCTTCAACGTCGACCGATACTCTCACCGTCACATCGCTCGACATCAACAACCGTTCGTCGACCGATACCTTTCATCCAACATCGATCAATATACCTCATCTTACATCGATCGATACTAACCGGTGAGACATGGTAGCGCCTATTATTCTCACTACCGATGAGAATGGAGACCTGCGTGATCAAGATGGTCACCTGCGTAATGCATTAGGTCAGAATCTGAACGCTCAGAAGGAGATCATACTTTAGCAAGAGACTGCACCTACAGACATCATTCAACCTGTAGAAGAGGCTAACCAAGCTAGATCTTTGGCTGACTATAACAGTCCAAATCATTTTTATTCAACCGAGCAGCCATCTGCCCTCCCGCTATTCAGAGAGGAGATTTCGAGCTTAAGCCGCAGTACTACATCCTTGTAGGACAAATACCCTTCTGTGGGTTGTCCAAAGAGCATCCTATGGACCATCTGGAGAGGTTCGAGGATCTCAGAACCGTCATAAAAGCCAATGGAGTCCCTCAAGACTATCTTCTCTGTAAGCTTTTCAAGTACTCTCTATCTGGAGAAGCTTTGCAGTGGCTTAGACAACTACTACCAGGTTCTCTCACAACCTGGAATGACATCAAGAACGCATTCTTGCATAACTTCTTTGATGAATCACGCGCTGAAAATTGGAGGAAAAAGATTGCTACATTCACTCAGAATCCTGAAGAGTCATTCAAAGATGCATGGAACAGATTCAAGTCATACCAAAGAGATTGCCCACACCACGGTTTCAACAAAGTGCAACTTCTTTGCACTTTCTACAGAGGCATCACATTGGATTATCAGAGAGCTCTTGATACAGCTAGTGATGGCAACTTCAACACCAGGAATCCACAAGAGGCTATGAAGCTAATTGATAACTTAGCTTCCAATAAAAGCACGAAGAACTTCATGAAGACAAAAGCTACATCATTCCTTGGGAAGGAATACATCAATGAAGTACAAGCACAGCTGGATACCATTCAGAAGTTACTAAACAAGAAGATCTGTTCAGTGGAGGATGCAGAGACTGCAGGTGAAGATTATATAGAAGAAGATGTGAACTGGGTCAGTGGAGCTGGTTTTCAGAGGTCTGGTAACCAAGGAGGATACATAAACTACACAGGCCAGAGAAGCAACTTCAACCAGAAATCACAGAAGCATAACACCTTCAGCAGCAGCAACCCCAACAACAACAGGAGCTATGGAAACTCATTCTACTCCAACCCACACCCACCCACCCAAGATACTAAACTGGAGGAGATGCTTGACAAGGTCCTTGAGAGTCAGCAGAAACTCCAGATAGACTTCAATGCGAAGATCGACTCCGTCTACAACACCCTCCAAACAAAGTTAGATGATTTAAACACCCATATGAAGAAGCTGGAGACTCAGGTGTTTCAGACAGTAGAAGCCCTACAGAAGCAGGAGCTTGCCAACAACCATAACATCAATGCTGTCTTGGATGATGATTTTTGGCAAGAGGTAGTAGAAGAGATTCAGCAATCTGATGATGAGAGAGACTTCGTTCGTGACTACTATCGATCGATATCACCCCTTGATCATCGACCGATACGTTCCCATATACATCGATCGACTTTGACGAGTATCGACCGATGGACTCCGACGAGTACCCGTACGAGTGCAGTACCGTCCAGACTATGCCTCATGAAGCCTTCGCAGCACGTCACCCACATCCGCCCGTCCCTGTCAAGATCGATCCGCACATTATCGACCGACATGATCACCCTCCTATCGATCGACAGGAAGACCATGATATTGACCGACGCACTCCAGTCAGTGTCGCCCGATACACGGTATCCCAACGCCGAGTGCAACTCCCCAAGATAGATGGTGCACGTATTGACGCATTCCGAGAGCAGAATTACACTACTAGAAGCCCTCAGAAAGCCATTTTTGAGAGACCCACGAATATCTTTGAGTCCATGGAGATAGAAAAGGAAACTAATGGAAGAATTCTCAGAAAAAGGAAAGAGTAGATACCGAAGCCTTATAAAAGGGAAGCTAATGAGAAAGAATTGTCAAGCTTCAGGAAAAGAGTTATCAGAATACCTAAAGATAAACCTTTTGAAGAAGCCTATTTTTCACACAGATTGTGGATGTTTTTCAGAGAAACAAGAGAGACAGAAGAAGACATAAAGATGATGTTCCATCAAGTCAGGACAGTCTAAAGAAGAAGACCACACTGGAGAAGAAGAGCGATCCAGGGAAGTTCACAATACCATGTTCCATCAGAGGTGTTGAGTTCCCTCGTGCCCTATGTGATACAGGATCTGGAGTCAGCATCCTACCCAAGCTTATGACCGACCAGCTAGGTCTGAAGATCGAGCCTACTGAAGAATCCTTCATCTTTGTGGATTGTTGTCAGCAGAACTCTGGAGGAATAGTTAGAAATCTTGAGGTACATATTGAAAATGCCCTAATTCCTACAGACTTCCATGTACTAGCCAACAAGCTCAACTTCAAGACTTCTCTACTACTTGGAAGAGTCTTCTTAGCCACAGTTGGAGCCGTTTGTGATCTCAAATCCGAGGAACACACACATAATTTTGATTTTACTTCACTAATTCCGGATGAATATGGTATTTTCAGGGATCCAGAAGGTCATGCACGAGCACTAGATGGACGAATCATTCCAATATCCCAAGAAGACGTTGCAGACATCCTTCAGATGGCTAATAGACCAATCAGTCCTTACATACAACCACCCATCCACCGCAACGATCAGCACCAACTACCTCAGGAACAAGATGGTGCAGAAAACATTCATTCCAACTCAGCTAATCCAGCAGATCAACGCCTATCGATCGGTACATGGAAGAGAGCATCGATCGATATACAACGCAAATTTGGGAAGAGAGCTTTCAAAAATGGAGTTCGTCGTTTCTTTTGGGAAAAGAAAGACGAATATGGAGTCTACAGAGATAAAGCTGGTTATGCAAGAGGGGTCAACGGAGATATCATCCATGTTTCCAAAGAAGACATGGGAAAATTGCGGAAAAGAGCCTCACTATTTGGGCGCTCTTGTTTCTGTTTACCAGAGCATGCTGAACCATATGCTAAAGGAGTTCCAGATTGCAAGCTCTACACACAAGCAGAGGTCACACACAACTGGGAGAAAGCAGGATTGAGCTTAGAACATGAGAAACTCATCTCGAGACTTCAAGGAGAACTACTATGGAATACGTCTAGCAATGACCTAGCTCGCAAGGAGAGAAAAACCTTACAATAAGAGGTGGATGCACTTCGCAAAGAACTTGAATCTCAGAGACGACCATCGACCGATGCAGCACCATCAACATCGGTCAACACGACCTTTGACGCACCTACAGAGAGTCACCTACAGAAGCTATCGTTCGATGATATACCTAGCACATCGATCGATAATCCCGCACCAGACTACTGTACCAGAGAAGAACTTGAAGAAGCCACAAGAGATATCTACAGATCTATTGAATTCTGTGAAGCCGAAGATTACAGATTACTAGACCAGTATTGGTTCCCAGTACAAGGTGACGTTCAAGATTTGAAGTGCATAGTGGAGGATATTCAGCAGGAGATCGAAAACATCAAGAACCAGCTCGCGAGCCAACCTGCCCAATCCGCATCGATCGACGAGCCTTTGCACCCATCGACCGACAGACACCCATCCACAACGATTGACAGGACTACACCGAGATCGATTGATACCACCCTCTCGCCTGTGCAAAATACCCAAAACCTCAACACCATGCCGATGAGAACTGATCCAGAGAACACTTACAGCAACACTGGATGACATAAGTGCAGCTTATCAAGCATTGAGGAGTGGTTACAGAGAATCCACTATGAGGTCCATCGTTCGCAAGCTAGTATGACCCGAAGCGAGAAAGCCACAATAAGCTTTTTAACTTCCTGGTTTGAAGAATCACAAGACAAGGAGGATACTTGTTTCCCAACAAGTACCTGCAACCCACTTCACTAGCCACCATACCTCCATAGTCAAGCTAAATGACTTTAAATAAGCGCTGAGTGGGAGGCAACCCACTGTTAGGTATTTTCTTACTTAGTTTTATTTTATTTTTACTTATTACTTTCGTTTTTATTTGTTTTTAGGAACATAGCTACACGATCACTACCCCTATCGACTGATGATACCATGCCTACATCGCCCGACATAACTCTATCCATGACGATCGATGGAAGTGACTCACCATCGATCAATACGAACATCGGTCAGGTATATCGTTCACAATTTTGATATCAGTTACACATTTATTATTTCCTATGCTCTAACTCCGACTAGTTATACACTGAGGACAGTGTATGATTTAAGTCTAGGGAGAGTGAATTACTGATGCTACTTTACCTTTTTGATCTCTTAAAAAGTTTTCAAAATTTGGTTTTATTGAGTCAAGAAAGGGACAAAAATATTTCAATTTTTTTTTTTTGCTTTTTATCTTACTACTCTTTAGCATCATTCTTAGAATTTTTAATTGCAGAAAATACTATATATGCTAAAGTGGATCACCGATCATCTTCTGACAACACTTTTCATGATTGTTTGGAAGAACCAAAGCTGATTTCCAACCTAACCTGACATCTATTGCTTGTCTTGGGGCTTGGTATACAAGGGATCGGAATCCTCATGCAAGTGTGGAAGGTAAAAGTCTCAAAAATTTTGGTTTCCTTCTCTCCTTCATTTGGCATCCCATAAAGAGAAAATAAAAGATTGAGATGATTTCCTGAGAGGTAGAGGGAGAGGTACATTACCCCACTATTCTAAATCAAAGGAATGATCACACATTAAGGAAGCGAGAGAGAGAGGTACATTACCTATGACCCCACTATTCGCCTACACTTTGTCAAAAAAGAGACTACAAAAGTTGAAAGATCAATAAGATGAACATTAGTTGTTCATTGGGATTGATATAAAAGAAAGTTTGAGATTCAGAGAAGGGGGATAAGGAGAAAATGAACCAAGATGAGAATGACTGAAACTTGTATGAGTTGAATCCAAGTGTTCTTTGATCGTTACTCCCAAGGTAAAGCCTACACCTTTATTTTATGCATAAATGAAATCAGTAGAGGGGATAGACAGACATGATTGTTTAATTTGATTGGCTAGATGCATTTGGTTGCTAAGCTAGGATATGGTATAATGTACTCTGTAGTTAGTAATATGAGATGTGGTTCGCAACAAAGTAGAAGTAATGATTTTAGAGCTAAGATTTTATTGAGTCCCTACTGTTTTAAAACTTCTTCCAAAAGAGACTAATAGTTTGTTTGAGGACAAGCAAAATGTTAAGTCTGGGGGAGTTGATATACCATGAATTTGACCCGCTTTTAGCCATGGTATTAATATGTTTTTATGAGTTTTATATATGTTTTGGAGTCTATTAGGTATGTTTTCAGGTTTAAGAGCATTTTGGAGTAAAGTGATGATTTAGGTGCCCTTTTGGAGCTTAAAGGAGAGTTTTCCGAGATGACTATGAAGATCAGACAATAAGGAAACATAACGATCGATACACACCCTGTGTAATCGATCGATGACGCTTCTACTGAAGATGAAGTCGAGATACTCCATCGATCGATGTACACCATGTACCATTGATCGATATGATGTGTGGAGAACAAGTCCAACTTGGCCGACTTGAAGCCCAAGTCTTCCCAATATTACAATAATCCCCCTGACGAGTTTTTAACCTAATGGAACTCATATTTATAGTTTTTTCCATTGTGTTTGGCTAGACATGCTTTTTGAATATTTCTATTGTTCTAGTTACTTTTGTACTTGAAAAGATTTGCATACTTTTCTTGTAACTTTGTTCCATTCTATAAAGTATTTCTTTTCATCTTAATTTCTTAAAGGTTATAGAATTCTAGATTTAGAAGAAATATACAAAGAGATTTGTTGTTCCAAGAACCAAAAGCTCAATCTTCTAATCTATGAGTTTCTATTATTACCTAGCTGTTATAAGTCTCTCAGCTATGTCTGAGTAGATTTCTTTGTTAGATTTAGGGTTCAAGTAGTTATGAGGGATTAGCCCCAACTATGGAATGTTGAATTGTTGATATTCATTATCCAAATGAACCCTAATGCTTACTCTAGATTAGCTACCTAGAGTATGATCATGGATGTGATTGAACTTGTTAATCATTGTCCTGAAATCATTTGGCATGAGCTTAGATCCTCTAGGGTTGTGCGAGAGCCGGTCTATGATCTTGGTGAACACAGTTTGGATTCGATCTTATGCTATATCGATCGATACTTCTATAGAGTCATCGATCGACAGCAACCCATATCGTCCGATATCGCTCTCAAAACATCGGTCGATATTGCTGGCAATAAGATCAATGGATGTGTCTATTTAGCGATTGCTATTAGATCTATCTAAACATCAAAGTTCTCATATATCTTGCAAGCAAATCATTAAAACATCTATAGCATTATAATCCTAATTATGTGAATAACAACCTTGAATCTAACTACTTTCTTTTATTGTTTTAAACCTAAACCCATTCTCTTAAGCAATTTATCATTGCTTACAAAACTGCAATTTACTATTTTAAACCTAATCAACATAGCATAATCATTTAGAATTACATCTATTGTGTTCCTTAGTTCCATGTGGATTCAATCCCTAAGTACTACAACTGAACCTCATATTTGAGAGAGTAATTCACTTCTTAGGGTTAAACATTTGAGTGATATCACGACCAAAATCTCAGATATATGTCTGACTTCAATCTCGGTCCAATCTTGTTTCTGCTTCTGAACAATTTTCTTTTCGTCTTTTGGCACAATAAGAGCAAGAAGAAGATCATTGGCCAACATCCTACAAAACATCATTAACAATTTATTAAAATTTAGGTATATAAGGAAAAAAAGTTCACTACCATTTTATATAGTGATATGAACTTACTGTTTTGTAAATTCAATTACATCTTCGAACTTTGGGTTGATATCCACGACTGAATCAAAAGCATTGCTGACTTGTACTTCACCTATATATAGAGATCAACATTAAGGATTCAATAAAACCATTCAATAATCCATAAAGTATAAATTTTTATATAACCAGCTATACCTCTGTACCAACCGATCTTGGCAAACTGTATCAAGCAAATAACCATTTCATTGTTTGAATCTGCGAAATGTGTTTCAACTTGCTCCGCATAATTGCCCCACAAGCAACACACAACTTCATCACCACTGTATTTTTGTCAATTTCAAATGCAAATAAAGATACAGTTTGTTAATTACTATATATATACATATCAAAGAATCCAGAAGAAGAACAGTTACTTTAAGAAATCATTGTATTTTACTCGGGTTGATTGAGTCAAATGGCAAAGCATTTTACCATTGGGCTAGTGGTATTTTCAATGTAACTACTAACACATTTAATTTTATTTGGTGCTGATTGAATATCAAAAATTGTCTAAAAACTTAAAAAGATCTTTAAAATTTCAAAAAGTTGAAGAAATAAAGATTTTTTTTATAAATTAATTTTGAAATTAAAATAAAAAAATAAAATTTTATTTTTTCTTTAAAAAATCAAAAGTCTTCCAAAATTTTCAGTTTTTTTCAAAATTCCAAAAAATTAAAAATTTCAAAGAAAATGCCTTGTCATTTGACCAAATCAACCCGGGTTTGAATCTGCGGGTGTACATGTTTTTGTTTTCAATTTCATATGAAAAGACGTCGTTTCATCTCATTTGAAAACAACGTCGTTTCACTTTACGACACGTCAAATTTTTTTTGTTAAATTTGTTGACGGCGTGCTAAATTGACAAATCAACGAAAATTTATTATTTAATTCTAAAGTCAATGAAATTTTTGTGTTTTTTTTGTCAGCCTAAAAGTTCATGTTTCTTTTGGCAATTCGTGCAAAGTTCCTGTTTTTTTTAGTCGAATTCTCATATTTAATTGAATAAGTTGAACAATTAAGTTGTTACTCGATATATATATATATGTTACAAAAGTCAATATCTTGCGTAAGAAAATTAAAGTGGAGCCCATATCATTTATTTATCACAGTATAATTTGTCGAATTCTTCTTCTATATAAAGAGTGTATTGCTCTCATTTATAAGTTACGAAAGGTACTACATCTTTCGTCTATCTCTTTCTATAATATACTTCTTTATGTATCTCTTTCTATTATTCAGTAATATATAGTTATATTTCATAACTAATGAAAATATATAATATACGTATTATAAATAAAATAAAGTAATATAATTATAACACGTTATCAGCACGATCACTCTATCTTTATAATTGCTATTATGAATTGTTACCAGAGTGCGGCGTTGATATCCCTCTGTTTCTTTATTTACTTTATTGTCATCGGAGTGCGGCGCTGCCGCCCCGTTGTTTATTTGTTTACTTTATTATTACCGGAGCGCGGCTCTGCCGCCCCAAAATTTTATTTCTAATTTTATAATGGTTGTTTTAAGGCACCATAATGGCCGGTATAGCGCCTAAACTTTTAATTTATTATTTTATAATATATAACTTTGTTATCATAATTTATTATTATGATCAACACCTTAACATTTCACTTTGAAAATATGATAGATAATTTTATCACCATATATATAAATAAATATATATAAAATTTCACAAATATTTATATATATGTTTAAACTAATAAATTTGATATTTACTCACTAATAATTTTTGATTAATTTTAATTTTCTGTTTTTACTTCCAACGGTCATAAATAAATTTGCACAATAATATTAAAAAAAAAAAAAATTACTTTTTAAACGGCTAGTTAACGGCTAATGAACAGTATTTTTCATCTATAAATACAACTCATTTTCACTCATTCACTTCAAACTAAAACCTTTCACTTTCGCTCAAGTACTTTAAATAATATTCCGATTTTTGCTTAAAAGAAAAATGACTCGATTGTTTTTAATTTTGTGTGCGATTTTAATTTTTGTGTCTTTGTATCTTATTTTTCTTGGAGGAGTTAATGATGAAAATTTTATCATTAACATTAGTTTATTTTTATATGCATTGTTTTTTCTTGTAATTGCTTGTATTATTAATGTAAACGGTTCATTTTAAAATCTATGAAATTCTAATAAAATTTATTATTTTGTGCCTTAGAAAATCAATGGCAAACATCGAGAAGCTCCAATTTCCCGCTCTAGACATCACCGGTACCAACTACATTTCTTGGGTCACCGAAGTCGAACTTCATCTTGCATCTCTTGGTTTATCTGAAACCATTATTCTCTTATTATGAAGTTGCGGAGTTCTTTTCCGATTTAGCGTGATCTTCCTTAGAAGACACCTTGATGAAAGTATTATTTATGACTATGCCAACATGAGAGATCCTAAAGAGCTATGGAAGTGTCTGAAAGATCGTTTTGATCATCAGAAAGACATAACACTTCCACTTGCTCGAGATGAATGGCAGAATCTGAGGTTCCAAGACTTCGACAAAGTGATGAATTACAATTCTGCTGTGTTAGGAATTATGGCTAAATTGAGATACTGTGGAGAAACAATCACCGAGTCTCAAATGCTTGAGAAGACATATACCACATTCCATAAGAGCCACATCACCCTGCAACAACAATATAGGTTGCGGGGATATACCAAATTTTCGGATTTGATTGTGGCGCTTCTCGTAGCAGAAAAGAACAACGAGCTTCTGATCAAGAATCACATGACACGTCCAACTGGTTCCAAAGCGCTTCCCGAAGCAAATGCATTAGATACAAAGAAACCAGTGAAAGAAAATAAGGCTTTTCGTGGCCGTGGTCGTGGTCGTCAAAACTACCGTGGACGTGGACAAAAGTACAATCCACAGGACAGAAAGTCATTCCAATGGATCCGCTCTGAGCAATCCCCTAAGGGAAAAGAACACCAAGGAAATACTTCTCAGAAGCGAGAAGAAGCCTGTTTCAGATGCGGTACTAAGGGACATTGGTCCCGTGTATGTCGTACCCCTCCACATCTATGTGCTTTATACAAAGATTCCGTCAAAGGAAAGGGTAAAGAGGTTAACTTTGCGGAAACTTCTGAAGGTACAACGCACCTGGATGCGTCTGACTTTGTGAATGATTTCGAGGAGACCGCTATCACAGAAGAATAAGCACCCATCATGTGACTCTTGAAATTCCACAATTATACCATAAATAATGTTGCTTGTGGAAGACTAATGTATAATTATTGTGTGATTTTCATATTTTAATGTATAATTACTGCGTGTTTGATGTTTGCTAATGATGTATAATATTTTATGAATAAGATTATCTTATCTCTATTAATTCTTTGTTTGTCTCAGAAATGGACACTACAAACGGAGCATCAACCAAGATCAATGCTAGAGATATTTGTATATCAGATAGTGGAACAACGCACACTATTCTTAAACACAGAAAATATTTTTNACATTATTCTTAAGAAATCGGGAAAGCAAAAGGTGTTGGAAAAACTACCAAAACTCCCTTCTGGTCTGCATCAAACATATATAAGTGCCATCGAATCACATTTGGTGATTAAGAGAAATTCTGATGACTTTACACTATGGCATGATCGTCTTGGTCATCCAGGCACCACAATGATGCGAAAGATCATCGAGAACGCACATGGTCATTCACTGAAACCCCAAGAAGTTTATCAGGGGAATAAAATGACATGTACCGCGTGTTCTTTAGGAAAGTTGATTATAAGACCATCGCCAACCAAAATAGATAAAGAGTTACCAAAGTTCCTTGAACGAATTCAAGGCGATATTTGTGGACCTATACACCCACCTTGTGGACCATTCTATTATTTTATGGTAATGATCGACGCGTCGAGTAGATGGTCCCACGTTTGTCTATTATCCTCTCGAAATGTGGCATTTGCGAGATTTTTATCTCAGATAATCAAACTAAGAGCTCAGTTTCCTGATTATCCAATAAAGAGGATCAGACTAGATAATGCTGGTGAATTTACTTCCCAAGCATTCAATGATTATTGTATGGTAACTGGAATAGATGTGGAACATCCTGTTGCTCATGTTCATACACAAAATGGTTTGGCTGAATCATTAATTAAACGTCTGCAACTGATTGCAAGACCATTAATCATGAGGTCTAAACTCCCAACCTCTGTGTGGGGACATGCTATTTTGCATGCAGAAGCACTAATTCGGGTGAGACCAAGTGCATATCACAAATATTCACCAATACAATTAGCTTTTGGACGAGAACCAAATATTTCTCATCTAAGAGTTTTTGGTTGCGCTGTATATGTGCCAATTGCACCTCCCCAACGTACAAAGATGGGACCTCAAAGGAGGTTAGGTATATATGTTGGTTGTGATTCTCCATCAATTATACGTTACCTAGAACCACAAACTGGTGATGTATTTACAGCACGTTTCGCTGATTGTCACTTTGATGAAAAAGTATTTCCAGTTCTAGGAGGAGAAAATAAACAAGTAGAAAAAGATATAAAATGGTGTGTGCCATCTCTACTACACCTTGATCCTCCAACAAAACAATCGGAATTAGAAGTTCGTCAAATTATGCATTTGCAAAGCATTGCAAATCAACTACCTGATGCATTTGCAGACACCAAAACGGTAACAAAATCACATATACCCGCTGCAAATGCTCCTTCTCGTATTGAAATGCCACATGAGCGTGGAGCAGATGATAATACACGAGAATCAAAAATACGTTTGAAACGTGGTAGACCTGTTGGTTCTAAGGATAAAAATCCTAGAAAACGAAAGGAAATGGAAAAGCAAAATCCATCCAATGCAACAGAAAGACCGGAAGAAATGAACCATGAGGTTGATAACAGTGTTGGACATCATGATTCTGAAGAAAATCATGAGATTTCTATTAACTACATTCACAATAGAAAAATATGGAATCGAAATAATGTGAATGGTGTCGATGATATTTTCTCGTACTTTGTGTCAAAAGAAATAAATGAAGAAAGTGATGACCCTGAACCAAAATCTATCTCAGAATGTCAAAAGAGACACGACTGGATGAAATGGAAGGATGCAATACAAGCTGAGCTTGATTCTCTTAACAAACGAGAGGTATTTGGACCTATCGTAATCACACCTGAAGCTGTGAAACCTGTCGGGTACAAGTGGGTTTTCGTTCGGAAACGAAATGAGAAAAATGAAGTAATGAGATATAAGGCTCGTCTTGTAGCTCAAGGATTTTCTCAAAGACCTGGGATCGATTATGAAGAAACATATTCTCCTGTTATGGATGCAATCACTTTTAGATTTTTGATGAGTCTTACGGCTAGTCAGAATCTAGAAATGCGTCTAATGGATGTTGTTACAGCATACTTATATGGATCTTTGGACACTGATATTTATATGAGAATCCCCGAAGGATTTAAGATGCCAGAACTGTTAAGTTCTAAACCTAGAGAGTTATGTGCAATAAAATTACAAAGATCATTATACGGCTTAAAGCAATCTGGACGTATGTGGTATAATCGTCTCAGTGAACATTTAACTAAAGAAGGATATGTAAATAGTCCTATATGCCCATGTGTGTTCATCAAGAAAACGTCATGTGGGTTTGTTATTATTGCTGTATATGTTGATGACCTAAATATTATCGGGACTAAAGAAGAGATACAAAAGGCATCTGATTATTTAAAAGGAGAATTTGAGATGAAAGATCTCGGACAAACAAAATATTGTCTTGGTCTACAAATTGAGCATTCACATAAAGGTATATTTGTACACCAGTCTACATATACAAAAAGAGTGTTGAAACGATTCAACATGGACAAAGCAACTCCACTAAGTACTCCTATGGTCGTTAGATCATTAAATGTTGAAAATGATCCTTTTCGACCACATGAAGAAAATGAGGAGGTACTTGGCCCTGAAGTACCATACCTAAGTGCAATAGGAGCACTTATGTATCTTGCAAATTGCACTCGACCTGATATATCATTTGCAGTCAATCTTTTGGCAAGGTTCAGTGCATCTCCTACACAAAGACATTGGAATGGGATCAAACATGTCTTTCGCTATCTTCAAGGAACAATTGATTTAGGATTATTTTATCCTAACAACTCAAACGGAGAAATTGTTGGTTTTGCAGATGCAGGATATTTGTCTGATCCACATAAAGCTAGATCACAGACTGGGTACGTATTCACAATTGGAGGAACTGCTATATCATGGCGATCCCAGAAACAAACACTTGTAGCCACTTCCTCAAACCATGCTGAAATAATCGCTCTCCACGAAGCAAGTAGAGAATGTGTCTGGCTCAGATCAATAAGTCAACACATCCTTTCAAGTAGTGGGATCAACGTCANCAAAAGAAGGATACATCAAAAGTGACCGAACCAAGCATATTCCACCGAAGTTTTTCTCATATACTCAAGAACTCGAGAAGAATAAAGAAATTGAAGTGAGATATGTTCGATCTTGTGATAATGCTGCAGATCTCTTTACAAAGTCACTACCCACTACGATATTCAGAAAACATGTTTACAATATTGGAATGCGTCATCAGCAAGAACTGTGAAGATCGTCTATTCGAGGGGGAGTTTCTGAGTTGTACTCTTTTTACCTTACTATGGTTTTTCCCACTGGGTTTTCCGAAAAAGGTTTTTAATGAGGCAACAGAAAATAAAAGACAGATGATACTAATGATACTGGTCTCCAAGGGGGAGTGTTACAAAAGTCAATATCTTGCGTAAGAAAATTAAAGTGGAGCCCATATCATTTATTTATCACAGTATAATTTGTCGAATTCTTCTTCTATATAAAGAGTGTATTGCTCTCATTTGTAAGTTACGAAAGGTACTACATCTTTCGTCTATCTCTTTCTATAATATACTTCTTTATGTATCTCTTTCTATTATTCAGTAATATATAGTTATATTTCATAACTAATGAAAATATATAATATACGTATTATAAATAAAATAAAGTAATATAATTATAACAATATATATATATATATATATATATATATATGGTAACATGTATAATTCAGTTGTGTTAATAGTATTGATGCAAAAGATTAATACATATTTAGCTAACGTGGCAGATTCTGGGTGGATGTCAGTAGAGAAGGATAGGAATCAATGAACCTACCAACCTACCTCCATAATTGAGAGCCAAGCCAAGAAAAGGTAGGAGATACAGTGTGTCTGAGACGAAGGAAGAAAAGAATCAAACAACTAGTTGAATCGGCGTTGCTCTCGGATCTCGCGGCGATGGCATCGCCTGCGTCGAAGAAAGTGGTTCCCGACGACGGATCCGAGAAGAAACATTCGGGAGATCTCAATCTTAATCTCGATGATAGTGGAAGAAGCAGCAGCAGCGGTGGTGGTGGTGGTGGAGAAGGAGGAGGAACGTTTGAGTATTTCGGATGGGTGTATCATTTGGGTTCGAATAAGATCGGGCACGAGTACTGTCATCTCCGTTTCCTTTTCATCAGAGGCAAATACGTCGAGATGTACAAACGGGATCCTCACGAGAACCCAGACATTGTATCTTCCCTACTCCTCTTTTTTTTTTTAATCCAATTATCATTTGTGCTGTTTCTGATTCACAACTGCTGTTGTGTGTGTGTGTGTGTGTTGTCTTATTTTTACATGCTTATTAATTTCACTCTAGAGTTCTTTGATTGACAATCTATGTGTCATAACTATTCAGATTCTGTGCTAAATGTTCATTATTATTATTTCTTGTTTTTATGGAGACAGATTGAGTAAATGTTGACATTACTTTTTTTTATCATGGGTCGTGCTCTTATTATTTTGATATCTTCTTATGGAATTGAAGCAGGTCACATTTTATCATGCTTTTGAATTTGATTTTTTAATAATTGATTCATTCTGCCATCTTTTTATTTTTCAATAACTATGATGCATGATACACTGCTGTACTCGACGTTGGTTTAGTCTCTATCTTTGTGTAATGGGTATGTGTTTTCGTATTTTCTTTGTCTAGAAACCCATAAGGCGTGGTGTCATAGGGCCTACAATGATGGTTGAAGAGCTTGGACGTCGCAAAGTTAATCACGGGGTAATGCTTTCCAATCTCTGCTTCTCTAGTCAATTGCACTCTCTGTACAATACAGTTCTATTCTTCCCTTTTCTTTTTTTTTTTTTTTATGAGAATGAGATACAACCATACTTTCTGACTTTCACTTCTTTTATATCTTGTAGGATGTCTACGTCATCAGGTTCTCTAACCGGTTGGACGAGAGGAAAAAAGGAGAAGTAAGTTAGATTTCCCTCTTTCCAATACCTTTGTCTTGGTATCTGAATCTTTTTCTTAGGAGATGGCCACTAGACTTTAGTTTGTTTAGGAAGGCCTATGATTTTTTTTTTTTGTGTATTCTTTTGCACACTTTCATGAACCAAACGCTTACATTGTAGAGTAAATGTCTTCGATGTTCATTTCAACATATAAAGTTAGATGGTTTCTGATATGTATGTTTGCCAGA
Source organism: Eruca vesicaria subsp. sativa (assembly GCA_932364175.1). Classification (NCBI taxonomy): domain Eukaryota; kingdom Viridiplantae; phylum Streptophyta; class Magnoliopsida; order Brassicales; family Brassicaceae; genus Eruca; species Eruca vesicaria. The sequence continues at coordinate 20,393 of CAKOAT010075155.1, forward strand.
CCCACTTACATCATTTGACTTTTTCTTCTTCTGTAAACTGTACTTTAGATTGCTTGTGCTACCGCTGGGGAAGCCATGAAATGGGTTGAGGCTTTTGACGAAGCAAAACAACAGGTACTAAGGCGACTTCTCTTTAAGTTTTGTTGCATCATGTAACGTGTTGAAGTTTTGCAGTTTATATAGCACAAATTTGGCTACTTTTTTCAGTGTTCATCTTGTTTGTTGTTATTGAGCATTTATTTGAATGCTTATTGGGTGAGGTACATACCAGTTATTTTGTTCTATTTTGATGACTTCCTTTTCTGGTTTGGAAGGCTGAATATGCACTATCCAAAGGGGGAAGCACAAGAACAAAATTGAGCATGGAGGCCAAGTATGTTATAATTATCATATGATTAGTGCCACTGACGATACTTTTTAAAGCTAAGTAGTTCATGTTTTGGGAAGATGAGGATCTCTCCAACAAAATATGATTAACACCGTGATTTTTTATCCTCTGTTCTTAACCAGTTCAAACGTGCGACTAATCACTCTCTATTTTCTTTTGAAGCATTGATCTTGAAGGACATCGACCTAGAGTAAGGCGTTATGCTTATGGGTTAAAAAAGCTTATCCGAATTGGGCAAGGTAATATGCTGCATTTACATTTTTTGGTCTCTCTTAGCATCATAAGCATTCAAAAGAAGCAGTTAGATACTGCTGTCATTTTTCTGGGGTCAAATTTTCTATTTTATTTTGGTACATCTACTAATTCTGAATGCTACAAAATTGAGCGTCTAAAATTTCAAAAGTTCATTCGTCCGTATCTACTGTTTAGTTATGGGTATTGTAATTCGCACTGAGTAACGTGCTCCCTGAAGATTGTATTATTTGTTTTCAAAAAGATAGATCAACATTGGGTGGGTTCCAATATGTTTTCTTGTAAGTGAAAATATGCTCTTATGGCTGATAGTCCTGACTCCTGAGTTCCATGTTATGGTCCCTAAATATAGTATAATTTAATAAAGACTTTATCTAGTAGTTATTCATGTTTCAAGACATCGGTTTCACCTGAAAGTTACTTTTCTCTCTAGACAAAGATGTGTGAATATGTTCTAATTTACAGGTCCGGAGACTCTTTTGAGGCAATCCTCTACCTTGGTTAATGATGTCAGGGGTGATAGTTTCTACGGAGGTGGAGACAATGGAGATGCAATCGAGGCACATGAATGGAAATGTGTTCGTACACTCAATGGTATGCTGGCGATAATCTGTATAGTTTGATATCAAGCAAACCGCACATTACAAATTATTCACCCAAAGAACCAGAAATGGGCCAGTAGAATGTCCCCACTTAGTTTCATCTACCAAATTTGCATTAAATGTATTTTCGTGGCGTCTCCTTTTGACTTTGTATACTTCCTATCAGTTATAAATAGGTAACTGTGCTAGACTTAAAATAACCAAAAAGTTGCGACAATACTTGTCCACTGTTTTTAGGTTTGTTTTTCATCTCTGTAAATCAGGTCATGTGGCAAGATTGTAGTCTTGGGTGTTCAGAATTTCAAGACTATAAGGCCTAAAAACATCGAGATAATTGTTCTTATGCTTTCCTTGGTCTTTGATATATAACCTCTGTTAAATCCTTTCCTGTATAATGTTTGCAGGTGTAAGGATTTTTGAAGACGTGGCTAACTGCAAGGTATATTTACTTTTACTCAGACAATATATCTTTAACTATATAGACAGAATCAAAAGATTAAAACCAATGACATAATAGATTGGTCGATGGGTTACAAAAGAAAGTCATTCGTACTCTCCTTGTACTTAGACATGTGAAGAGTGGTTTGGAGGTAGTATGGGTTAAGTCCATAGCAATTTGTCCGGTCCTAAATTCCATGCAAGAGTGCAAGTTGCAGAACAGCTTGATCTTGAGAAAGCTATCAAATGAGGGGGAATTTAGCATGAGTTAGGAGTGGGTGTCCTTGGATGTTAGATTTGAAAGCTGGTGTCGTGTTAGAATCCCATGTTGGCCAAGTGCTGTATTGGTTTATAGCTTGTTAACGAATGGCATTATGCCTTTGCATGGAAGCTCTCAGTGACTTACCCTTGTTTGGCGATGATTCTAAAAAGTCAATTGGTGAATTGTTGTCCAAACTTACTAGGTCTTGGAGTCTTTTTTTGGGTATTTTGTCAATCAGGAAAGATATTAATCTCTTCCGAGAGGAATGAAAACTGAACAGTTTATTTTCTGTTACATTACAATAGTTGCAGTCTTGTAATTGTCATCATATACAATCTTATTAGTATGGCTACAAGGTGAGTTTAGATCTTATAACTAAGTGTTGTCAACGCTAGAACCTATTGCACCAGAATAATTGCAATAATTTTTGTTAAGGTAACAACTAGTTTGGTTTTTTCCTTTGATTGCAACTTGTAGTGCACTGAAAAAAAAAACTGCAACTGGTTGTATTCAATGACTGTTTGAATGCTTCTCAGATTTGTCAAACTGAATTTTTCTTTAGGCTGGTCGAGGATTTCTTGTAAAAGCAGTTGCGGTAGTTGAAGCTAGTGCGGATGCTGTGTTCGAAGTGATTTCGAAGCTTGACAAACACCAAAGATACGAGTAAGAGCATTTTCTTGAAGTTATAAGTATCATTTGTTACTTAGATGTTTCTAATGATCCACACAGGTGGGATACAGTAACAGGTGATTCGGAATTGATAGATTCATACGAGGGCCACTATGATGTCATTTACTGCGTATATGATCCTAAGCATCTTTCACGGTATGTTCTTTCACACGAATCGCTGTATTCTTTAATGAGAAGAATGTATATATTGAAATATGTTGGTACCTTTCCTCTATGAGATCTGGGTTCTCACCAGTTTCGACATGTACATATTTCCTATGTATCACTTAATTCAATGGTAAGATTTACACTTGAATTAAATAGTATATTTTGCAGATGGCAATCAAAGAGAGATTTTGTCTTCTCCAGACAGTGGGTTCGTGGGCAAGATGGAACATATAGTAAGTTTTACTCTTCTAAATAATGGGTTCTTATATTTCTGATGATATCTTTATCGCCTATGCACAAAGTGGATACTGATTTAAAGTGGATACTGATTTAGATCCTAACACGTTTAAGTGTCAATTGTATTATACTAGCTCAAATTTTGTAGGTTAATCTTATTCTTGAATTGCTGAATTAGAAATACATAAAACGTCAATTCCCACCTATGAACTCTACCCATATGTTGCAAGATCAAATGCAAAACAGAGAACAGTAATGAAAAGAAGAATCAATTTTGTATTGTGTATTTCATTTTCTATTAGCTGTAAGGATATCAATAATTAATCATGTAAATAAGCTAAAGAAACCTACATTGTAAAATCTGAACTTCACAGTTACAGATGTTTATATCTATTAACTCACCACTGCCGTCTTCAAATCTTAGTTATTCGTTCTTCTCACAAATAATACTTTTGGTAGTTATTTTTTTGTACTCATGCGACATAGAGCCTAATTTAATTCATTATCATTCTTTTGAAAAACAGCTATCCATATATTGAACTACTCCCTGATACTGTATCTTTGTATGCAGCAATCTTACAGTTTCCAGCAGTGCATAAAAAGCGGCCTCCAAAGTCCGGATATCGACGAACAGATATTACTCGTAAGATATTTTCTTGTGATAACCTTTCTATTATTTAGCATTACCTTCTTTGCTATACTGAATCTCAAGGTAATTTTACCTCGCTAAGACATTCTTTACCACTTCGATAGCCAATGGTTCTTGGTCCTTGTTAGTACTTATTTGCTTGTGATAACTTGTCCTTTAATGTCTGCAATAGTGTTGAGTTCTGTAGCTACATCTTTCAGTCAACTAAACTGGTTCAGATACTAAGTTCTTTAATGATCACAAAATCTAGAACTGACTCGTAAGGTTCCTGGGCAATCTTGTTGGCTTGTAAACCATATCGAGTAGATGCTGCTTTAGTGTTTCTTTTTTCTTTCCTTTACCGTTTTGGCTTTCTTGTTCGTATACTTTGACTTTCATCTTTCTCACTGGATCAGATAATATGCATTCTTACTGTGGACTTACAGAACGCCTAGAAAGGCATTTTTTCATCTGCTTTTAAGACCTTAGATCTCTATTTGTTTCTGTTGATTGCAGCATCCACTTGGGAAATCAGAAACTTGAAAAAACGATCAGATGCAGAACCTCCAAGTTGTCTCGTAACACACATGCTGGAAATCCACTCTAAACGTTGGTGCAAATGGAAGAGAACTAGCTACTCAAAGTTTGAAAAGACTATTCCATATGCATTACTCCTTCAAGTAGCAGGTTAAGTACATGCCTTATCTTCTGCCCGATCCTGTTTTAGAGCATGAACACTAAAAATGAGTAGGAAGTCGATATATATATATATATTTTTTATTTGTGTCATCAGTAATAATTATTGAGTTCAGACTCATGTTAGCACATGCAAAATTTATCAGTGGTGTGATGTAGATTAGTAATCACAATCAGCACGTGTTTGGGATAAGTCAACGTATCATGTTTTTTCTGTTGTAACAAATGGGAAGCTTCTTTTTGGGGCATAAAAGTACAACTTAGTTGGAACGCTGTTTATAGTATCTGCCTAACCTCTGATCCACATTAGAGATGTCACAAGTTCGACATGGGTTCTGTTTCAATTTATTGTTAATGGTATATCAGGTCTGAAAGAGTACATTGGAGCAAACCCGGCCTTCAAGTATGAAGCCTCCTCTAGTGTTGTACAGTCCAAGTTATCAGACGTTCCTAGGGGTGAATATGTAGATGAGGAAATGGAGGAGCAGTTTTATGATGCCACAGACTCATCATCTGATGAGGAGGAAAGCGATGAAGATGATGAGGAGCAGGACAAAAAGGTAACTTGGCTTTGCTTTCTTCTCGTCCAGTTATAATATCGTATTCACAACGATAGAGTAAATAATCACGAATAGAAATACAAAACCCAAAACCTCTTCTTTATGTAAATCAGAGTTATTACACTTAAACACCCAAAACGCAGAAAGTGGTTCACTTTGTATCAAAAGATAAATACTTCCGAAGCATTCTCTAAAACTAGTCTCACAGTCACGGCCGAGACTTCATCCTACATATACTTGTATGTGCAAAACACTCTAAAGCAAGGGCATAAGGAAATGGAACTTCTAAATAATATCTTAAATCAGGAAATAATGAGGATAATCTGTTTTATTAATCTGTTTTTTCCATGTTCAAAATAGCAGATAAAAGTCAAACTCAAGAATGTTTCATGGGCAATCGCCAGCCTATCTTTGAAGCAGCCCAAAGGTTTTCTCTTACATCTTTTTGTCTAATCCTTTAAATATATCAATGGCTTCATAAATTGTGTTACAAAAGAAGAATTTACAACCCCCTTTTTATTTTGTTTTCAAGTCTCAGCGTGTATTGTTAATATATTTACTCTATTTTGACATCAGCTCCAGGCGCAAGTAATGAATTAGACGCTAGTGTTGATCCTGTGAATATCGATCCAAGTCAGATCCAAGGATCCCTGCGCAAAGGAAATGGTGATAAGGACTCAAATTGCTGGAATTCTCCTAGTGGCATGGGGTTTATGATCAGGGGAAAGACCTACCTGAAAGATAATGCAAAGGTAACTTTAAATTCTTGCATCTTCATCAATAGGTCAACAGTTGATGTTCCGTAGATGCCATAGCGCTCAGGCCCTCCCTGATCAACCATGTTTCTGAACTTGTTCATATATTTTCCATAATGTTATCTCTTTAAACTGCATGTATCTAGTTTCAAATTTGATACCTGGTTCTGAAAAATTGTGATCCTGAATTAGATTATTAAAATTCAATAAATTTATGAAAATATTCAAGGTGATGGGTGGGCAGCCGCTTCTGACACTTGTATCAGTGGATTGGCTTAAAGTTGATAAAGCTGTAGACAACATCGCTCTGCATCCGAAATGTCTTGTCCAGGTACCTTTGTTTTATAAAATTACAACGATGATGAACTTCATCGCGTGAGGCATTGTGCCATATGCCCATTCATTTATTTAATATTTTCTTCATTTTCCTCCTCTTTACCTTGTGGCTAAGACTACTAGTACTTTCTTAGTTAACGAGTCTTTAAAGAGTGTAGAGAAAAGAAGAAACATACAAACTTTGTGTATATACTATTCCGTGGTTGAAGGGTTAACGAGTCTGGAAGTTTTTTACGTATTTGTAGTCGGAACCGGGGAAAAAGCTGCCGTTCATCCTAGTCATCAATCTTCAGGTATGAATACTATATGCAACATAAACTCTATATATCTGTCAATAAGTTTTTTTCGTATATATGTCTGAGCTAAACTGCTTGTTCATCTGTTTACTCCTAAGTCACACGTATACAACTTGAAATTTATTGTGGATTTTTTTCCCATTACAGGTACCAGCAAAGCCTAACTATTGTTTGGTCATGTACTATGCTGCGGATCGACCTATAAGCGAGTCTTCCTCGCTTGGAAAATTTGTAAATGGGAGTGACAGTTACCGCGACTCAAGATTTAAGCTGATTCCAAGTATTGTTCAGGTAAGGAAACTCTTCTGGCTGTCTCTGAAATATAGTAAATTGATTACATGTTAACAGTCATGGTGAATCATAGGGGTACTGGATGGTCAAGCGGGCTGTTGGAACAAAGGCCTGCTTGCTTGGTAAAGCTGTAACCTGCAAGTACCTGAGGAAGGATAATTTTCTGGAGGTAAAAATAGAATAAAAAAGCGCCTGTCGTCTAACAGACACACATGTCTCATGAAATGGTGGTGGTATTGCAGATCGATGTAGATATTGGATCATCGGCTGTTGCGAGGAGCGTTATTGGTCTAGTCCTTGGTTATGTCACAAGCCTCATTGTTGATCTGGCCATCTTGATTGAGGTTAGTTTGTTGCTGCACTTTAACATATCTTAAAAAGGAAAGTGTTCTCGCTTTTATGATTTGAACATCTTTTTTCAACTTCCAAATGCTAATGCAGGGAAAAGAGGAAACAGAGTTGCCAGAGTATATTCTTGGGACGGTTCGGCTTAACCGAATAGAGCTGGACTCGGCCGTTTCGTTTGAGGTTTGAGACTTGACTGAGTGAAAAAGAAAAACATTATATTTAATTTCTGCCATCACATTGTTGTTCATTGAAACGAATCACGATGCAAGAATGAAGAACATCCAATGGCGACTAAAACATGTAACTATGGATCACTACTACCTTTGGCGATATATAGACGAGTAAAACAACCACAAAGGAATAACGAAAGATATTTTAGGTTCTTGTTTCTTCCATAATTGTGAATTGAACCAGTAAAACTGAATTGCAAGGAATATCAAGAGGTGATGATGTCTTCTTCACTGTGTTAAACCTTTATATAATTAAAAAAAAAACCATCTTTATATATTTTTTATCTGAAATCTAGATATTTCTTAACGTAAAATTCAGATGCTCACTAAATTAACAAAAATTTACTTTATATGAATGCATTTATCAATTCTTTTTAAGATTTATGAATCTTTTTATTTTGAGATAAAAAATATATTCAAATAAATCATAGTATCCATGAATTCAAAAAAATGTATAAGGCTGAAAATAATCCATACTTTATATTCTTAGATATTTTATTTTATCAACATTAACAAATATTAGAAATTACTTATATAAAAAATAAAAAAATATAAATAATGAAATTTAATGTTATTCTTATTTTCAATAAATTTAAAACAAAATCAGATGCTCACTAAATTTGAATATATATATTATGTGTGTGTATCACTACATTTTTAATAGTAGCACACTAGGAATTATATGCATCAAATATACAGAAAAAAATCAGAATATAAATTAAATCAAAAGGAATAAATACATCAAACAAATACAAAGATTGCCACATAAATTATATTGTATGTTATTGTTAAAAAGGACATTATATACACACTGAACTTATATTAATTACTACGTATAAGAAATAATTGGACACAGAAAAATAACTATGTGCTTTTATTAAAAACAAACAAAACATAAAATATTATAATACTAACAATAATATAATATTGAAAATATGTTTGAGAGTAGATAAAAAGAGAAATATCCAAAATATAATCGGACATCAAATTTTGATAAAGATGGTGAAATGTCTAAGTGAACATGTTATTCATTTTATTATAAACAAAGTAAACACTAAATAATAATCAATTATCTTGAAACGAATACGCACAAGATGAAGACAAAATAAATCTGAATATCAGGCGTATAATGACAAAATAATATGCCGTTAGCTTAACACCACCCTGCCTCAGAATCTTTCACCTCATAACACCACTTCAGTGGCTGCTAAGATCTCACAGTTTTTTCCGATAAAATAGAATCAGAAAAAATAAAATAAAAAAGAGAACCCTAAATACAGCCATCGAAACTTTCAAACAATTTAATGACTTCTAAATTATTATAATTAATATTTTATTTTTAACGAAACCAAAAAATTGACATTAATATTTTTGTTAAAAAAATAATCATTTAGTGAAATATATAATATAATTAAAACAAATAAATTTATAATTATAATAAATAAAGTGATTATAATTATACTAAAATGTAATCATTTAGTAAAAATATATAATATAATTAAAAAAATATATACTTATAATAAATGAAATTCATGAGAAAGAGGATAAATTAATTTACGCTATTAATATTTATACATTTCATTAGATTTATACCAACGAAAATAAAAATACCGAATCTCACAGATTATTGGTTCCCTTTTTACTACCAAATTTAAGGTTAACCTATAATACAAAATGATATAAAATAATTAACAATTAATACACAGTGAAAATAATTTTAAAACCAAGAACTAATAAGATATAAAAATAGAGTAATTAAAAATTAATTATTCTGTGTAATATAATTTGAGTTTAATGAAAAAATATTTCCTGTGTTTAATGAAAATTTTAATAAAGATTTAATAGTTAAGTAAACGTTACAGAATATTTAAATATATTCAAAATAAATAAAGAAGTCTATAAGTTTGGAAATACGAAAAATATATCATCATATTGTTTTCCTTTACGTTTCATCAAACCTAAGGAAAAAAAGATTCACACACTAAATTATTTTTCCATTTTAGGTAAATAAGATTAAATTTAGAATTATCAAAAAAAGATTCAAACAGTTAACAATGAGTAATAAATAATTAAACAATATTTTACAAAAAGTGAAAATAAAATAATAACACAAAACAAATAAAGAAACAAAAGTCGAGACGAGACACAATACACAACAATTCTACACAAAACACATACTGATAATCTATGATATACAAAATTTGGATATTAAAATATTAAAATTTGAAAGACAAAAAATAATAAGTCATTCATAATAATTATATAATTGTCTAACTACTTATATTTTATAATATATTATAATATTTCTATATTAAAATAACATACAACATCTATAATTAAAGTTTCAACGAAAAATCCTACATAGCCCGGATCGACCCTAGTATATATATATATATATATATATATATTAAATATCTTAGACGTTACTATCTAATAACTTTCTTAAAATTTTCAAAATTTGTTTCATCAAGAAAAATCTACAACTACATCTATAAAAAATATGTTATTTTTATTTTTAAAATAAGTAAATTTGGAATATTATTGTTAAACCAAAATTATAAAATAGTCATATATTTCAACTTTAAGTAAATTGCAATGTATCATACTATTATTTAACTATTATTTAAAGAACATGTTGAAGTGAGAATGTTATAATTTGATGGCCTCACTATTTCACAATAGTGACTCAGCTATTTCACAATGGTGACATGGCATTAATCGCCAATCTTGTCTAATCTACTTTTAGTTAACCGAGATTATTTTCACTAAACCGTTTTTAATCACCACTTTAAATCAATCTTAGTTTCTCTTTAATCTATTTTCTGGTTATACTAATCAAACTTCACTCGGTTAGTATCCTCTAATCTCAGTTTGGTCTCTAACTATTGAATGGTCTCGAATCGTATTTTAAAAAACTTATTGTATATAGTGGGTTACACAAAACTACATAATATGTGAGTATTCGAGTTTATGTTTTTCGACAATATTCATTTTATGCTGTTTAGAGTTTTTGATTTAGAATATAGAATTGGTTACACAAACCTACATTATATGTGATTCTATTTATAAACTTACATTTTTATGTGTGGAAACACCATAGTCTAGTGGTTAAGGTTTAAAGGATTTTACACCAAATCTGGAGTTCGGACATAGTTGTAGATGTAAAAATTTAAAATATGTTAACCATTTTACTTTATGTATAAATGTATTATATAATAATCAACTTCTTGTTTTTCATTTTTCTCAACAACAAAAAAATCTTGTTTTTAAGCCAAACATGTTTGCAAACAAAAAAAACAAAGAAATTAATAGAAATACACTAATATTTTGACCAAATCATTTTTAATGTGATGATACCACCCACAAAAATAATAGGTTAAATTAAAAGTCATGTTATCTTCTTTTGAAGATTCTAAGCTGTATTTGCACCAATTCTTCTGCCTTAGTCACAAACCAAAGAGGAAACAACAGGTCAAAACAAAATTTAAATAGAGTAGATTAATAAAAATACTATCTATTGAAGCCCATAGCTAGAAAAGACTCTTTTATGATCCAATAGAACCATGTAACTAAGATTTTTCTAAGTTTATATATGTGTGGTTAAGAGTCTGATGAATGTAACTCTGGCTGCGTTTCTAGCAGTCTATATTTCCCATTTCATGAATATCAATCAAACACTATCTTCATCTTGGAGACATCTTAAAAGCCTTTTCTTTCCTTTTAGTTTCTTGCATAATAAATTTTTTTTGAGCTATTTCATTTTATCTTAATAGGATCTATGAGCATTAATCTCCATCTCTCTACAATTGTTATCACTATCAAATTCTCATCCATTCTATTTACTCAAACTATGAATTTACTACGAAATTTTACTAAGAAAATATTTCTTCATAAATTTACGTCGAAGTAACTAGGAATTTACGAGGAAAACTAGAAACAAAGTAAATTCCTCATAAAAAACGAGAAACTGTGTCCTCGTAGGGTCGTAGTAAAATTACGAGGAAACTACGTGGCAATAGAACATTTCATCGTAATTTTGTAGTAAAACTTTTCCTCGTAAAGTCCACGTAAAGCATTACTACGAAATTAGGAGAAAATGTTCTTTTACTTCTAATTAGTGAGGAAATGGCTAGAAAATATGTATTTTAAATCTAAAAATGTGTTTTGTACCTACTTTTCATCGCAATTTCCTAGTAAATATTCAGAATTCAAAAATTTCTATAAATACCACCATTTGTGATTCATTTCAAAAAAAAAATCTGCTTTAAGCTTGATCAAAGAAAAAAAAATGTTCGGTCCTGCAAATATTTTCGAGTTGCGGAAGTGGATGTATTCACACAGAGATAATAACGGGAGAGTGACGAAAGAACTTCTCAAAGGGTTGGAGACGTTTATGCATCGAGCAGATTTTACACCACTCACGCATGAAAGTAATAAGATGTTATGTCCTTGTCGGAAATGCTGCAATACAAAATTAGGCTCTCGTGAAAATGTTTAGAAGCATTTAATAAATAGAGGTTTCATGCCATATTATTATATTTTGTAGGAAGATGCTAGTTGTAAGAATGAAGCTAGCAGTAGTAATAGCAATTTTCAGGTTGAACCGGTTGATCATTTGCATAATGAAAATAGCTCACCAGGAGGAAAAAATGGTAGATTGTGATAGGGTTCATGGTATGGTAGTTGATGCATTTGTAACTCATGATGATGATGAAGTTGAAGAACCTAACTTAGATGCAAAAAAGTTTTATGAAATGTTAGAAGTTGCGAATGAGCCAATTTACAGTGGTTGTAGAGAAGGTCTGTCTAAATTGTCGTTGGCTGCTAGAATGATGAGTATTAAAACCGATCACAATCTACCTGAAAATTGTATGGATGCATGGGTGAACTTGTTTAAAGAGTATTTGCTAGAAAACAATGTGTCTATTGAATCTTATTATGAGATTCAGAAATTGATATATAGTCTTGGGTTGCCCTCGGAGATGATAGACGTTTGCATCGACAACTGCATGATCTACTAGAGAGATGATGAGAAGTTAGAAGAATGTCGATCTTGTAAGAAGACATGATTCAAACCGCAAGGTCGAGGGCATAATAGGGTACCGTACCAAAAGATGTGGTACATATCAATCACAGACAGATTGAAAAGATTGTACCAATCTGAGGAGACTACTGGAGGGATGAGATGGCACCCCGAGCATACTCAGACGGATAGAAAGATGACTCATCCATCAGATGCAAGAGCTTGGAAACACTTTACCAAAGTACATCCACATTTCGCTAGCAATAGCCGGAATGTGTATCTTGGATTATGCACTGATGGATTTAGTCCATTTGGATGTCAAGGAGACAATACTCATTGTGGCCAGTCTTTCTTACACCGTACAACCTGCCACCGGAGATGTGCATGCGACGAGAGTTTCTATTCTTGACCATATTAATACCTGGTCCAAAGCATCCAAAAAGATATCTCGACGTTTTTCTACAACCACTGATAAAAGAGTTGAAAGATTTGTGGTCAATGGGGGTGAGGACGTATGATTGTTCAACGAAAAAAAATTTTACGATGCGAGCGATGGTTTTGTGGACATATGTTGTCTGGATGGACTACACATGGGAGATTATCTTACCCATATTGTAATGAAATGACAGATGCGTTTCAGTTGAAGAATGGTAGGAAGACTAGTTGGTTCGATTGTTACCGTCGATTTCTTACCATTTACCACCCATACCGAAGAAACAAGACATTGTTCGGGCACAAAAGGGTTGTCAGAGACACTCCTCCTCCATATTTAACTGGAGAACAAATCGAAGTGCAAATCGATTACTACGGTGCTCTACAAACATCTCCTCGGGGTGGGAATTGGCATGTTCCCAGTAATATGCATGATTCTTATGGTGTTCAGTACAATTTCCACAAGAAGAGTATATTTTGGGAATTCCCATATTGGAAAGATATTCTTTTGCGCAACAACCTCGATGTGATACATATAGAGAATAATTTTTTTGAGAACATCGTGAACACTATATTGAATGTCCTAGGGAAGACGAAAGACAACGTAAAATCGAGGTTGGGCTTACCCGATATCTGCTCAAGAAGTGAGCTACATATAAAAAGCAATGGGCAAGTTCCAGTTCCGATATTCAGACTGTTATCAGAAAATAAAAAAAAATTCTGTGTTATTCAACTGGGTGGCTTCAGAAGTGAAGTTCCCTGATGGGTATGTCTCAAATCTCTCAAGATGTGTTGAGAAAGGACAACAGTTCTTTGGGATGAAGAGCCATGATTGTCATGTCTTTATGCAGAGACTACTTCCCTTTGCATTTGCGGACCTACTACCTGCAAAAGTACATGAAGCACTTTCAGGTAATTAATATAATACGACACAAACATTAATTTACTTCTTCATATATATATATATATGAATATATATACTAATGTGTTTAATTTTTGTTTTTGTAATATATAAGGAATTGGAGCATTTTTTAGGGATCTGAGCACCCACACACTTAAAGAGGAAGTTGTCCAACAATTTCATGAAAACATCCCCATCTTAATGTGAAACTTGGAGAAAATATTTCCGCCTACTTTTTTTAACGTCATGGAACACCTAGTTGTCCACCTCCCGTATGAGGCATTACTTCGTGGACATGCGCATTATGGATGGATGTATCAGTATGAAAGGACCATGAAAATTTTGAAAGGAAAAGCCAAAAACCTAGCAAAAGTTGAAGGTTCTATTGTTGCGAGAAGTTTGACGGAAGAAACATCACATTTCACATCGTACTACTTTGCATCGAAAGTACGTACAAGAAAACGAGCTCCAAGAAGATATGATGATGGTGGTGTCGTGCCGACATATATGGAAGAAGACGTTCCAGACATCTTTTGTTAAATTGGGCGATTGGATGGGAAATTGAAAGAGGTTTGGTGGTCGAGTGATGAAGACGTCCATAGTGCACACCTTTATATTCTTCTCAAATGCGAGCATCCATTGATTGATTATTTTGAAAGATAAACATATAAAAATACACACTTATATATATATACTCAATTGATTAAATAACATATTAACATAATTTTACAGCCAGTTTGTGACTCAAGTCGAAGAAGCAATCCCTGGTATATCGACAACTGAGTTAGACAAAAGAAAAAATCAACACTTTATCAAGTGGTTGAGGAAACATGTTCTATAACTTAAATTTTATGCATACATTACCACAAAGTAAGTCTAATGTCTAGTTCTATTGCTTTTTTTAGGTTGATAATGACGATCCTGAATATCCTGCATGGTTTTGCGAATTACTTCAAGGTCCAGTTGCAAAGATCACTACATCATCGATGTATTTCACCCGAGGCTATACTTTTCATACCTATGACTATGGTAGACACCGGGCGACAAGTAATCATGGATTATGTGTGAAAGGCGAAACAAATTTCTAGGGGATCTTGCAGGAGATTTATGAAGTTCAATTCCCAGGTATGAGTCTGAAATGCGTTATCTTCAAGTGTCACTGGTACGACCCCGTCGTCAACAAAGGTGTACGGATTAACAAGAACGGTGTAGTTGATGTCAATGGTGGACGAAGGTACAACAAATTCTTTTTTTGAGATACATGTTCTGAGTACTAATTTATACGTTGTCTTTATTTTTGCAGATACAACAAATTCGAGCCTTTCATATTAGCTTCCTAAGCAAATCAAGTTTGCTTCATTCCATACCCTCGGATTACTACCTCGGGAATAAACTGGTTAGCTGCTATCAAAGTTACACCTCGAGGATGAATTGTCGCTGGAGAAGAACCACCATTTCAAGAAGAAAACACCAATGAAATCGAGGAACCTGAAGCAGAAATTGATGACATCCTACTCATTGATCCGCATAATCGTGAATACAAAGATGTTCCTGATCACTCAACGGACGAAGGTGTCGAGGACGAGTTTTATGAAAATGATGATGTTTCTACGAATTCTGAGAATGTATCCGAATGAATTGTGTATGTTTTATAAGTTTTTTTAATAAAAAAAAATGAATTTGAATTATGTAAGTTTTAAGATTGATTAATCACAAAATGAATTTGAATTTGGGGTTTAGGTGTAGAAGAGGTTTGAAGTTTGGTTGTAGAAGAGTTTATAAGTTAAGGAAGTTGTGGTTTGGTGTTTAGGGTTTCGAGTTTAGGGACTTACAAAACCTTTCCTCGTAAAACCCTAGTAACAGAAAATGCGGGACTCGCGATTTCCTCATAAAGTCCATGGAGGCTTTTTCCTCGTTAAGTCCACGTAACATGGTTTCTAGGACTTTACGAGGAAACCTAAACGCGAGCATAACTGTTTCCTCGTAAAGTCCTAGAAAAAGAAAACACGGCCATAGCTATTTTCTCCTAAAACTTACGAGGACCTTACGAGGAAACAAACTTCCCTATATAAACTCGAGCCATCCGATTTCTCTCATGTGTAGCCATCCGATTTCTCTCATGTGTAGCCATCTTCTCTCAAATTCCTCTCAAGGTACTCTCTAGTTCCTAATTAAGTGATTAGATTAGGGAATTTAGATTAGGTGGTTAGTTTAGGGAATTTAGATTAGGTGGTTAGTTTAAGAAATTTGGATTAGGTGATTAAGTGTTTTTTTAAATGATACTAATATATTAATGTTTTATTTTTATTTTTAAAATTTAGATGCCTAGACAGAGCAAGCTTAAGGGTAAGAAGACGAGGCCACCTCCTGACGGGAGTCTTTACGGAGATATGTTTGGTCATGCGCCTGGTCCTCATATAGGCGCATCATCTTCTTCAGCTCCCGGTTCTTCGATTCCAGAAGACGTTGTTCCCGACTCTCAGTTTTCTCAGAGAGTTTCTCCAGCTCCCCGGTTTGATCCACCACCTCCTCCTCCTCCTCCACCGGCTGCCGGGGTTCATCGCGATTTGGACTTGCCGCCAAACGGTCCATTTGCGGTGTACACAATCGAGGATATTATGACAGCGCCAAGCAGAGAAGGGTTACCTGAGTTAGATCCTCTCCGACGGGACGGTCGCAACATATTTTAGTATGTTTCATTTTTAAAAAAACTTTTTTAATTTATTTATTAATTAACCAAAAACTAACAAATTTAATTAATATTTTTATTTTGTTTTTTTCAGGTTTAATGTTGACGGATGTGTCGCTCAGAGCGTCACCGATGGTATCAAGGGATACTTTCCCGATCCAACTCCAAACTGGAAAAAGACGCCCAGCCACACCAAAAAGACGTGGTTCAAATCGTTCGCCGTAAGTCATTAATTAATAAACTTAATTTATTTTTTAATTATTTAAAAATTTTAATATTATTGAACTATTTAATCTAATATTTTCTGTTTACAACAAAAATATCGTTGGTCTATAGGGATTCACCAGCGGGTGAAAACGGAATTTGAGGCGAAGTGCAAAGCGCGATTGCTCGACATGGTCTACAATTGGAAGGGCGATTTTCAGCTGTGGATTTATAAATTTTATATAGTTTTATATTATTGACTTCAAATCATTTTGAAACCCGATTGCCTTACATATGCGGTGTGAGATGGTCTCATCAGATATTGGGGGTTGCCGGACTTGATCAGAACCTCCAACACAAACTCCGAGAACCGCATGACAAAAGACGAGCATGGTAACACGAAGATGCTTCACACAGAGGGTCAAAAACCTCACGCGGAAATCCGTCTAGACATGGCAAATTAATATTTTAATACTAATTAATATTTTTAATCTATTTATATATTCCTAATTAATAATTAATTTTAAAAATTATTTTTAGGCTAAAGAGACAGGAGTTCTTCCATCTCTGAAAGACCATTACGAGAGGACCCACCGGACAAAGCTGGGCATTTTGTAGATCCTAGATCCGAGCGAATCTACAACGAGGTTGTTGCTCGGGTTGACCACCGCCAGACCCAGCTGACTCAGCAGTCCAGGACACCCGTCATATTATCCACTCCTGAAGTGGATAAGATTTACGAGGAGGTAAATAATTTATTTTCTTATCAACTTTTATTATTTATTTATTTTATTTTTAACGTTATTAATTTTTTTATTTAAAGTTCGCCCCTAGAAAAAAGGGATGTATCGTCGGGATTGGTTCCGTTAACGATGTCCCCACAGCGACATCGTCTTATGCTCAGGAATAACACGATGTCACTACTCAGCTGTGCTCGAAATTGCAGGCGACGCAATCTCATGTGAGTTATCTCTCTGATATTCTGGACGTTTTGGCGGTTGGAAACCCACAATTGGCGGAGATGTTGCATGTCAAATGGGAAAACGGAGGGCATCCACCGTCACAGTCACAACCGACGACGACCAACATGGACGAGGAGGAGTTGGCGAGCCGAGAGGATGACGACTTCGTTCGTCAATTTAACGAGCACCATCCGTAGTTTAGTTTTTTTTTCTTTTTATTGTATTATAAATTTAAAACTTAAATATTTAGTTATCTATAATATATTTAGTTATTTATTTATTTATTTATAATTTGGATTTTTAATTTTTTTAAAAATAGATTATTTATATTTATTTTAATTATTTAATTTTTTAATACGGAAACAACATATCGATGTAATTTCCTTGTAATAAATTACGACGCGTTTACGAGGATTATGTTTCGAGGCTTTTACGAGGAGAGTTTACGTGCATTTTACGAGGAAACCTTACGAGGACGTTACGAGGAAATATGTCTCCACGCTTTTACGAGGAAATATGTCTCCACGCTTTTACGAGGAAACGTTTCCTCGAAAATTTATGAAGAAACTAAGAGAAAAAAAGATTTAGGATGAACGTGTTACGACAAAACGCCTTTCCTCGTAATTTCTTAGTAAATGAGCTTTTACTAGGAGATTACGAGGAAAAGCCATTCTAGCAAAACTTGTGTTTTCTTGTAATGCATAAAACCCAAATAGTCTACCATCAAATTATCCACCAAAGAAAAAAGAATAAGAGTCGTATGTTAGCCAGAGACTAGGATCCTTAGTGTCATCATACTTACGACAAATACAACAGTAACACCTTTTGCAGAACATGTCCTCCCATTTCAGGTTCTTGCGGTAGATAGTACCTTTGCCTGATAATTTTCTATTATCTACTGCATAAATTTGGCTTGTTAAGCTAAACTGAGATATGAAGACTTGTTTTGCAAAAGTTTGTTTTTCTGTTTCTGCTAAAAGTATGATGACAATAAAGTCTCTAGCTAACATGCAATTTGGATACTCCACTTTCCAGTGAATCTTGTGGCTTGCCACCAGGGCGGTGTCTGACCACAAGCTAATCAAACATATGTTTGGGGCCATGTGAAGTATTGGTAGCTGAAAGGAGGCATGTCGACATCAAGCATGTATCTTAAGATGAAATTGTTAGGGTGCAATCGAGAACGAGAAGCCAAGCCAATGGATTGTGCGGATCAGGGAGCGGATCAAAGTAATTGATGGCTATATCAATTCTGTAATAGCTAAAGTACATGTTAAAATATAATTGTGATAACTTAGTAATCTAATAGTGTATTGGATTAGACTAAATGAATAACTAGAACCAAACTAAATCTTGTTGACTGAATCGTAAAAAAAAAGAACCCATAACTTCACCTAAGACAAAAAAATCGGGTCAGATCTCTTCGGCAGTCCATATCCGCATGTGTTATGTATATACATCTCTCAAGCATCTAACCATTTTTAAGAAGTGTGTTTGTCTTATTTTTGCTCTCATATATTGTTCACAATTTTTCTCTATAAACTTCTTATGTTGAATATATATATTTTTGGAATATTTCGAGTATCTATTTTTCTAATTATTTAATATTTTCCATCTAATAATATTTATTCAGAGGTGAAATACAAAGTTGAATATGTAAGCTGGTGGATAACAGGAAAACTCCATAAACAAGGGGGGTGATTGGATTAAGCTGTAGTTTTATATTTTTGTTGTAGTTTTATATTTTTGCTGTAAAATTTAAGCTGTAGATTCTTTTGTTGTAACTTTGTAAAACACTTATTTTTTGCTCTAGAAATAAAGCTCTGTACAGCCACTTTTTAAATTTCTAGAGATATTTTGGCTGTAGGTTTTTTAAAGAAAGGAAAGGATGATTGGTTCACATATGTGTCTTTGGACTAAATTTTTGCTGTCCAGAATATCTACAGCCACAACCAATCATACCAAAAAAAAGTCAACTATATAATCTTAAATAAGACCATTTACAAACATAATCTAGACAAGACATGGAATTAAGAAACTGCAATAAAAACATAGCAAACTAAAACCAGCTACACACAAAAGTATAGGATAAGCCAATGCAAAAAAAAAAAAAAAAAAAAAAAAAAATTCCTAAGTAGCGGATAGCAATGATCTGGATATATTGATACTGCCCTTGGCCAACCAAACTATATCATCCACTTGTAAAATCAAAGACACCACGTTTCCTCAATTCGGATCTATCGCTTTGTCAATGGCATGAACAGAGAACCATTTTTTGTTCTAAGTATTTTTAGTCCATCGTATACATTTTTGGCCGACACAATTTGTTTTCTCTGATTGTAAAAAAAAAAAAAAAAAAAAAAGGTCCAACTAATCATATTATCTCAATTATTATGGTATATATGAGTTGGTTGATTGATATCCTGTTTAGGAGAAAACTATTTGACTTTCCTTCTCTTCCACCAGAAACACAATGACACACCACTGAGGACTCCAACTTCATCATCATCATCCCAATTCTCTTGTTAGAAAAAAAAATATATTAAAGTCCCTTCGTGGAGAGATGCCCAACTCGGCGACGGATTCGGAGGCCGTACCGCTACTCCCTACCCTCCGCCACGCAACAAACTCGTCATCTCAAGTGGCCATCGTGGGTTCGAACCTCTGCCCAGTCGAAAGCCTCGATTACGAGTACGAAAGCTTCTTCAATGCTTCCTGAATATCACTTGATTGGGTTGTGATTGATTGAGTGATTGATTGATTGATTGATTCAGGATCGCGGAGAATGATTTCTTGAAGCAGGACTGGAGAGCTCGTAGTAAGACGCACATCTTCCAGTACGTGTTCATGAAGTGGCTTCTTTGTTTCTTCATCGGAATCATTGTTAGTCTCATCGGTTTCACCAACAATCTTGCCGTTGAGAATCTCGCCGGTGTTAAGTTCGTTGTTACTTCTAACATGATGTTAGCCCGAAGGTAAACTCACTCACTCACTCTCCTTCCTGGTCTTCTGAGTTCTGACATTGTTGAAAACTCAACAGGTTCAGCATGGCATTCTTTGTTTTCGCTGTCACAAACCTGATTCTCACTCTCTTTGCCTCCCTCCTTACCGCTTTTGTTGCCCCCGCCGCTGCTGGTTCCGGCATACCCGAAGTCAAGGCTTATCTCAACGGTGTAGATGCACCTCACATTTTCTCACTTCCCACTTTGGTTGTTAAGGTCCACCTCCCCTTTCTACATTCTTTCTTTCTCAACCTCTCTGAGATTGCTCCACCTTTTATTTTCGTTTCCGATACTACAGATCATTGGGAACATCTCTGCAGTCTCGGGGTCTCTTCTCATTGGTAAAGCAGGGCCTATGGTGCATACTGGTGCTTGCGTTGCCTCCTTACTTGCTCAGGGCGGCTCTAAGAGATTTGGACTTACTTGGAGGTGGCTCAGATATTTCAACAATGATAGGGACCGAAGAGATCTTGTTACTTGTGGTTCTGCTGCTGGTATTGCTGCCTCCTTTCGTGCTCCTCTAGGTGGTGTCCTCTTCGCCCTTGAGGAGATGTCTTCTTGGTATGTCTTCTTGAGTTCCATTCATTCGCTATCCTCATCTCACTTTTTCTTTTCTTTTTCAATGATTTGGTCTATTTTTATTCTTGTAGGTGGAGGAGTGCCCTTTTATGGAGAATCTTCTTTTCAACCGCTGTTGTGGCAATCGTTCTCAGGGCTCTAATCGATGTGTGCTTAAGTGGTAAATGCGGACTATTTGGTAAAGGAGGCTTGATTGTGTTTGATGTCTATTCAGAAAATGCATCATATCATTTAGGGGATGTACTTCCTGTTCTTCTACTTGCATTTTTCGGTGGTATTTTAGGAAGCATTTATAATTTCCTCCTGGAGAAGGTTCTTCGAGCTTACAACTACATTTATGAGTAAGCTATGTTTTCTTCTTATATGCTTGGTTATAACACAGACAACTAGTACAAACATTTTTAACTTCTTTTGGTTCTGTCCAGGAAAGGGGTTGCTTGGAAAATCCTCCTTGCTTGCGCAATATCAATTTTCACGTCATGCCTTCTTTTCGGATTACCATTTCTTGCATCATGCCAACCTTGCCCTGCAGATGCCTTAGAGGAGTGCCCTACAATTGGCCGCTCTGGCAACTTCAAGAAATACCAATGCCCACCTGGTCACTACAACGACCTAGCTAGCCTCATTTTCAACACAAATGATGATGCCATCAAAAACCTTTTCAGCAAAAACACCGACTTTGAGTTCCATTACTTGTCGGTTCTCGTATTTTTCATCACCTGCTTCTTCCTCAGTATCCTTAGCTATGGCATTGTTGCTCCAGCAGGGCTGTTTGTACCGGTTATCGTAACAGGAGCATCTTATGGACGGTTCGTAGGTATGCTGATTGGTTCAAACTCAAATCTGAACGATGGTCTATATGCTGTTCTCGGCGCTGCTTCCTTTCTTGGCGGATCAATGAGGATGACTGTTTCTTTGTGTGTTATTCTCCTTGAGCTGACTAATAATCTGCTTCTACTACCTATGATGATGGTCGTCCTCCTGATCTCGAAAACAGTTGCCGATGCTTTCAATGCCAACATCTATAACCTCATCATGAAGATAAAAGGGTTTCCTTACCTCCACAGCCATGTAGAGCCTTACATGAGGCAGCTTACAGTCGGTGATGTAGTTACAGGCCCGCTTCAAGTCTTCAAGGGCATCGAGAAAATTGAGACCATTGTACACGTTCTCAAAACCACCAATCACAACGGTTTCCCTGTGGTTGATGAGCCACCACTCGCTCCAGCTCCTGTTCTCTACGGTCTAATCCTCAGGGCTCATATTCTGACTTTGCTAAAGAAACGAGTATTCTTGTCTAGTCCAATGGCTTTTGACTCCAGTACACTTGCTAAATTCAAGGCAGATGAGTTTGCGAAGAAGGGTTCAGGGAGGGGTGATAGAATAGAGGATGTGGAATTAAGCGAGGAAGAATTGAATATGTATTTGGATTTACATCCCTTCTCTAATGCTTCTCCTTACACTGTTTTGGAAACGATGTCACTTGCCAAGGCTCTTGTTCTCTTCCGTGAAGTTGGCCTAAGGCACATACTGGTCATACCAAAATTCTCCAATGTAAGTGATCTTGGTTTCTCCTCTTTTCTCGGGATGTTATTATCAGTTAATTCAGTTCTGATAGGCACTAGAATGTGAGGTGCTTGATTCATACATACGAATACTAAAAAAAATAAAATAGATCTGAGGGAGAACAGATTAGAGACTTGTTAATTTAGACATTAGTTAGTATGTGAGCCTTTTGGGCTTCACAAGACTTTGGGGACTCTACAGTCTGCATCTGATAGCTCTTGGTTCAGCAGTGGTTTAAAGAGATTAGTCAAGGAAACCGTTTTATCATCATCGAATATGCAATTCTTTACTTTGTGACTATTGCAGAGACCTCCACTGGTGGGTATATTGACACGGCATGACTTCATGCCAGAACATATTCTAGGCCTGCGTCCATCCCTGTCTAGAAGCAGGTGGAAAAGGCTTCGGATTCGGCTGCCTTTCCTCTCATGAAGGATTCAGCAGCCTCCCAAATTCCAGCTATGGCGGCTTTGATCAACTCTGTATAATAACTGCAAGCAGCCATGTGGTGTGCACAAAGCGACTTATTTCTTTCACCTTTTTTTTCTAAAGAGTTGTTTAAATCTTTATGTCGAGATCTAAGATTTGCACATGCTTTGTAGTCATTATTCGACTTTGTATATGAATCACCATGAAGGTACCACCTCGAATAAAGGGCATTTTCTGGTTTTTTTCTTTGTGATGGATACAAAGAAGTAGAGATTAAGAAATGTTTTGTGCCTGTAAAAGCTCTTTGCCTACAGCTGCTTTCCAGCGGTTTAGACCGTGCTATATCCACGAGGGAGCAACACACTGAAACGCCTAACTAATCATCTTCCTGTCCATACTAATCCACATGCACCTTCCCTTATTTTCGATCTACATATTCTAAATTGACTGCAACCCAAAGGTTATGAAAATGTTAGATCCTAATATGTTTATGACAAAAAAAAAGAAAATATATATGACAGTAAGTATTCCTATTAAAAAATGTTTCTTATTTAGAACAAATTAGAGAAAAACTAGACCCAAGTGCGTGGTCTTCTTGAGTTCAGAAGAGATCAGTGTCGAGTCTATTCGAGAATTTGGATCTTTCAACGGGTCCAGAGTGCTACTGCCAGCGTTTGTGGATTTATCTTTACCTAACACTATTCAACAATCAATTATCTTCAATATAAAGAATATTTCTCGTGAGTATTTTCTGTCCTAAATATTTTACTCATTTCAGTAGTATTTATATTTTTGTAGTGTTTTTAAAAAGATAAATTGGAGCCTATAGCAATAACAAAATTTACAGTTCACGAAATAACCATAGCAAACTGATAGTTATGATATACTACTATACTAGGTGTTGATCCGCGCCCTACGCGAAATGAATGGCGAAAATAGGTTATTACTATAATGTATAAGATAATATAATATAAACTTATTTGTATTTTTCTACAAGAACAAAATTTGTGTATTGGATAGATCCAGTGATTGAAATATTTATATGGGAAAAAAAATTAAAAGTAAAGAATGATTTTTTATTAATTTATTAAAGAATTTATGAAAATAAAACATAAAAATATAATTATTCATTTCATAACCAAAGCATGATGATAATAATAAAAGAAACAATTGTAATAGATTTTTTGTATATGATATATTTAGATTTTGTAAAGCTAACATATATTTAGAAAATTTAATATAACATAAAATGAAATAAGATAGAAAGGCTAATCAAAATATTCGAAATTTCACTATCTTATCTTGAAATATGCGTATAAAATTATAATAATTAGGTGATAATCTGCAGTTTGCGCAGAGTGAGTGAATTAAAAAATTATTATCTAAAAATATATATATTTAAAAGTCAAATGGCAAAAATATTAGATATAATGAAATCTATGCATTTGTTTATATAATGTAATCTTGTTATTTTGAAAAATAAAATGTGTAATTGGATAATTGCATTGAAGTTTATTATATGGAAGAAAAACTATAGATTAAGCAAAAAAATTTGTTAAATTTAGTATGAATTTAAGAAAAAAAATTCATAGGTTTGAATAATTATTTAATTTATAATAGAATTATGATGATATAATTAAACCAACATAGGTAATAGAAAACTTTTCCTTAATATTTATGGGCTTATATCAAGCTATATGATATATACAATTTGAAATATAAGAAAACAAATAATGTTGATTGATTCCAAAAATCAACAAATCAATAAATAATAATTAATGATCAATGCTTCCTAATTTGAAACTATATTATATATTGGATAAAATTAACTATGTTAAATATATATAGTTTATCAGCTTCGGTTAAATGGTATAATAATAATTTGTTATAAAGGAAAGCAATATGGATTAATATAAAAGTAATCTAAAATAAGTACTAATTTTTTAAAATCAGTTAAATCGATTAATTTGTTATAAGGAATAAAAAGATAAATAAAAAAGTAGTCAAAAGTAGATATTTTATTGCTTTCTTTTTGCTTAATATCAGATCCGACATATAAAGTCGATATTTTTGAACATATCCACTCCAATCAATGGACTTTGTTATAGTTAAACAGATAGTTAAAATTCAAATTTATATAATTAAATATTCAAATGTTAGTCAATAAAGTTTCCTTTTTTATATTAATTTATAGTTAGTTAAGTATTTTAGAAATTTTTCTTGTATTATTACAATTAGATAGATATACATTATAATTTCATTAGGATATGTTTTCATAAGTATAAAATTTATGTTACAACTTATGTATATATTTATGAAAAAACAATAAACCAAACGGAAGACTTTCAAGGTGAATGAACTAATAAGGATTACTTATTTTGAATTTATAGGTATTAAAAATATAAAATACTGTCATAAATATTATATAATATGCAGTGAAAGATGAAATTGTATAAGTTTGTATAAAATAAGCTCTAATATATTTTATTTTTAAATTTGTGTTTTTCATTAGGTGTAGTAAAATATAGTTGCTATGGAAACATATTTACAAGCGTAAACAAAGATTTATATAAAATTTACAAAACAATGAAAATAAAACAAAAGATAGAAACTATTGCTTTCATAATATAAATTATAAATTTAATATATAAAAATATATATAATAAAATTTCTGAAGAACAAATGATTAAAAAAAACTAAAAAAAAAAGTGAAAAAAATCACGACACTACAAGAAAACTAAGATTTTACTAGGAAAATCATTCCTCGTAAATGTATTACGAGATTACTTTGGTTTTACGAGGAAAACATGAATCCCCGTAAAGTCCTCGTAAACTTAAGAGAAAAATGTTTCCTCGTAAGACCGTAGTAAAATTACAAGGAAATTACGTAGCAAAAGACCATTTCCTCGTAAACTCGTAGTAAATACTTTCGTCGAAAAGTCCTAGTAAAACATTACTACGAAATTAGGAGGAATTATTCTCTTACTTCAAATTAGCGAGGAAGTGGATAGAAAATATCTAATTTAAATCTAAAACGTGTTTTGTACCTACTTTTCCTTGCAGTTTCCTAGTAAATGCTCAGATTCAAAAATTTCTATAAGTACCACCATTTCTGATTCATTTCAAACACACCAAAAAAAATCAGCTTTAAGCTTGATCATAAACAAAAAAAAATTTCCGGTCTGGAAAATATTTCCGAGTTGCGGAAGTGGATGTATTCACACAGAGATAATAACGGGAGAGTGACGAAAGAATTTCTCGAAGGGTTGGAAACGTTTATGCATCAAGCAGATTCTACACCACTCACGCAGGAAAGCGGTAAGATGTTCTGTCCTTGTCGGAAATGCTGCAATACAAAATTAGGCCATTGTTTGGAAGCATTTAATAAATAGAGGTTTCTTGCCATATTATTATATTTGATATCAACATGGAGAAGATGCTAGTTGTAGGAATGAAGGTAGCAATAGTAATAGCAATTTTCAGGTTGAACCGGTTGATCATTTTCGTAATAAAAATAGCTATCATCAGCAAGAGGAACAAATGGTAGATTGTGATAGGATTCAAGATATGGTAGGTGATGCATTTGTAACTCATGATGATGATGAAGTTGAAGAACCTAACTTAGATGAAATTTTTTTTTATGAAATGTTAGAAGCTGCGAATGAGCCAATTTACAATGGTTGTAGAGAATGTCTGTCTAAACTGTCGTTGGCTGCTAGAATGATGAGTATTAAAACCGATCACAATCTACCTGAAAATTGTATGGATGCATGGACAGACTTGTTTAAAGAGTATTTGCCAGAAGACAATGTGTCTGCTGAATCTTATTATCAGATTCAGAAATTGGTATATAGTCTTGGGTTGCCCTCGGAGATGATAGACGTTTGCATCGAAACCTGCATGATTTACTGGGGAGATGATGAGAAGTTAGAAGAATGTTGATTTTGTAAGAAGCCAGGATTCAAACCGCAAGGTCGAGGGCGTAATAGGGTACCGTACCAAAGGATGTGGTACCTACCAATCACAAACATATTGAAAAGATTGTACCAATCTGAGGAGACTGCTGGAGGGATGAGATGGCACGCCGAGCATACTCAGACGGATGGAGAGATGACTCATCCATCAGATGCAAGAGCCTGGAAACATTTTAACAATGTACATCCACATTTCGCTAGCAATAGCCGAAATGTGTATCTTGGATTATGCACTGATGGATTTAGTCCATTTAGAATGTCAGGGAGACAATATTCATTGTGGCCGGTCTTTCTTACACCGTACAACCTGCCACCGGAGATGTGCATGCGACGAGAGTTTCTATTCTTGACCATATTAATACCTGGTCCAAAGCATCCAAAAAGATCTCTCGACGTTTTTCTACAACCACTGATAAAAGAGTTGAAAGATTTGTGGTCAACAGGGGTGAGGACATATGATTGTTCAACGAAAACAAATTTTTACGATGCGAGCGATGCTTTTGTGGACAATAAGTGACTTTCCTGCATATGAGATGTTGTCTGGGTGGACTACACATGGGAGATTAGCTTGTCCATATTGTAATGGAATGACAGATGCGTTTCAGTTGAAGCATGGTAGGAAGACTAGTTGGTTCGAGTGTCACCGTCGATTTTTCCGTTTACCACCCATACCGAAGAAACAAGACATTGTTCAGACACAAAAATGTTGTCATAGACACTCCTCCTCCATATTTAACTGGAGAACAAATCGAAGCGCAAATCGATTACTACGGTGCTCTAGAAACAGCTCCTCGTGGTGGGAATTGGCATTTTCCCAGTAATATGCATGATTCTTATGGTGTTCAGCACAATTGGCACAAAAAGAGTATATTTTGGGAATTGCCATATTGGAAATATCTTCTTTTGCGCCACAACCTCGATGTGATTCATATAGAGAAGAACTTTTTTGAGAACATTGTGAACACTATATTGAATGTCCCAGGGAAGACGAAAGACAACATAAAATCGAGGTTGGACTTACCCGATATCTGCTCAAGGAGTGAGCTACATATAAAAAGCAATGGGCAAGTTCCAGTTCCGATATTCAGACTGTCATCAAAATATGTGTGAAAGGCGAAGCACCGGGTGACAAATAATTATGGAATATGTGTGAAAGGCGAAACATATTTATACGGGATCTTGCAGGAGATTTATGAACTTCAATTCCCAGGTATGAGTTTGAAATGTGTTATCTTCAAGTGTGAGTGGTACGACCCCGTCATCAGAGGATATTATTGCTCTTCCAGGCAGAGAAGGGCAGCCTGAGTTAAATCCTATCCGACGGGACGGCCGTAACATATTATGGTATGTTTTAATTTTTAAAAAGTGTTTTTAATTTATTTCTTAAATAACCAAAAATTTACAAATTAATCTAATTAATGTTTTTATTTTGTTTTTTTCCAGGTTTGGTCTTGACGGATGTGTCGCTCGGAGCGTCACAGATTGTATCAAGGGATACTTTCCCCATCCAGCTCCCAACTGGAAAAAGACGCCCAGCCACACAAAAAAGACGCGGTTCAAATCGTTTGATGTAAGTCATTAATTAATAAACTTAATTTACTTTTAATTATTTAAAATTTTTAATATTATTGAACTAATTACTTTAATTTTTTCTGGTTACAGCAAAAATATCGTTGGTCTATAGGGATTCACCAGCGGGTGAAGACGGGGTTTGAGGCGAAGGCAAAGCGAGATTGCTCGACATGGTCTACAACTGGAAGAGCGATATTTCAGGTATGGATTTATAAATTATATATATATAGTTTTATATCATTGACTTTAATTCAAATCATTTTAAAATTATATTTTGCTCAGGTGGATGGTGACGAGGAGGGGAAACCCGATTGCCTCACATTCGACGTGTGGGATGGCCTCATCAGATATTGGGGGTTGCCGGACTCGGTCAGAACCTCCCACACAAACTTTGAGAACCGCATGACAAGAGACGAGCATGGCAACACGACGATGCTTCACACCGGGGGTCGAAAACCTCACGGCGGAATCCGTCTAGACATGGTAAATCTATTTTTAATAACTAATTAATTTTTACTCTATTTTTATATTCCTAATTAATATTTAATTTTAAAAATTATTTTTAGGCTAAAGAGACAGGAGTTCTTCCATCTCTTAAAGAGCTTTACGAGAGGACCCACCGGAACAAGGCTGGGCATTTTGTAGATCTTAGATCCAAGCGTATCTACAACGAGGTTGTTGCTCGGGTTGACCAACGCCAGACCCAGCTAACTCAGCAGGCTGGGACACCAGTCATATTATCCACTCTTGAAGTGGATAAGATTTACGAGGAGGTAAATAATTTGTTATTCTATTAATTTTTATTATTTATTTAATTTATTTTTTTAATGTTATTAATCTTTTTATTTACAGGTCACCCCTAGGAAAAAGGGATGTATCGTCTGGATTGGTTCCGTTAAAGATGTCCCCACAGCGACATCGTCTTATGCTCAGGAACAGCACGATGTCACTGCTCAGCTGCGCTCGGAGTTACAGGTGACGCAATCTCATGTGAGTTCTCTCACCGATGTCCTGGACGTTTTGGCGGTTGGAAACCCGCAATTGGCGGAGATGTTGCGTGTGAGACGGTAAAACGGAGGGCTTCCAACCCAACAGCATCCACCGTCACAGTCACAGCCAACGACCAACATTGACGAGGAGGAGTTGGCGAGCCGGGACGACTTCGTTCGGCAATTTAACGAGCACCATCCGTAGTTTTTTTTATTTTTAATTGTATATTATGAATTTTAAAACTTAAATATTTAGTTATTTATAAAATATTTTTTATTTCTTTTTTATTTAGAATTTGTTTTTTAATTTTTTTAAATATATTATTTAAATTTATAATTAATATTTTTTTAATAGAGAAAAAACATTTCGAAGTAAACTCCTCGTAACCTTTTCGAAATAAAGTCCTCGTAAACTTTACTAGTAAGTTCCTCGTAAAGCATTACTACGAGCTTACGAGGAAATGTGTTACTATGACTTTACGAGGAAGTATGTACGAGGACTTTACGACGAAATACGTATCCACGCGTTTACGAGGAAAATTTTCCTCGTAAATTAGTTACGACCTTACGAGGAAAAAGGCTTTACGATGAACGCGTTTTCTCGTAAGTTCCTAGTAAATGGTCATTTACTAGGAAATTACAAGGTAAACTGATCCTATTAAAAATTGAGTTTTCTTGTAGTGCGAATGGTAATATCAATCACATTCTTCACTTGACCTCTATAATCATGGTAAACAAATTTATGCTAGCAAATAACTCAAGGGGCTAGCTATTACTTATTTGCTTGTTTTTCAGAAAAAGTAATTTTTTTGATATCATAAATATACATGGATAACATATATATAGAATAAAATGATAGGATTTAGATGATTATATTTAAGTTTTTGAAATATATTCGACTGAAAAAAAATGGAAAAACAATCTCTATAATCTCATGTATAATTTTGGTAATGTGTTCTTCCAAATTGTGTATATTAAAACCAATTACATTAAATACGGATCATCTAATTAAATTAAAATAGGAAACAAATATCTTATTTCAACATATCATTGTCCACCATTCCAATAGAAATTAATTAAATAATTTAAAAGCACAGTTATTTCAAAACTTTTAATATGGTTTGACTGTTATAAATGGTGTTGGCTAATTATGGCATATAATCAAGCCAGAAAAACCTAAGTGAATTCATGTTTATGTTCAGAATTGGAAAGTAAATATTACTTCCCAGTTTTATACATGACATCCCACATGTTAGCAAAATATGAAATCATGCATACAATAGACTCACCATGACCAAAACTATGGTGGTAATTGTTTCTGGTTTTTGCTTTAGTTTTTGGTTTTTGTTTTTGTAAAAACCATTTTTTATCCAATCAAGTTTTGGTTTTTAGTGTTTGTTTTTGTAAAATCCATTTGATTTGCCAATCAAGTTTTTTTTAAAATGGATTCCCTTAATTTTAGGGAAACTAGTTTTTAAAAATTTCAACCAATTTGTGAAGAAAAACCAAAAACCAACTTTTGAGAGTTTTTAATAAAAAAAACGAATTTTATTTCTATTTTATAGAAAATAGTCAAATACTATATCTATTTAATTAATAAGTAAATAAATAGTATTGCATAAAAATAATTTTTGTATACAAGTTATTTGTAGATAAGATATCATTTAAACAATGTAAAATAATTATTTGTGTGTTATATCTGTAAATATATTTTGATATATATATATATATATATATATATATATATATATATTAGTTGTTCACCATTAGTTATTAATACTTTTACATAAAATTATTGAATAATTTTATTGAATAATTTTAAGAACTATAAGACACACTAAAAATTATAAAAATATAAAAATGATTAATATTATATAAATTTTGAAAATAGCCATTCAAGTGTTAATATAAATATATTATATATAAGAAATTATATAATTATTTTAAAATTGTAAGCATTTTTTTATAATTTATAGATATTTTCTGATTTATATTTTAGTATGACACTTTAAACCTCATTATTATATTTTTATAAATTTAATGAAAATTTCTATATTTTTTTATTGATGTTTTGTGTTATTATTTTAAATAATACATTGATTATTTTTTGAAAAAATAAAAACTACAGAAAAACCAAAAACCAAAAATCTAAATCTAAAACCTAAAAACCAAAACCAAAAGCTGAAAACCAAAACCGAAAACTTAAAAACTAGAAACCAAAATCTAAAAACCAAAAACTATTTCAAACAATCATCACCTATATAGCAAAATATGAGGAGATATTAAACTAATTTTTATGATATCACCATTATACAATACACACACCACAGTGCATGTTCAGAATATTTAAAAGATATATCAGCACTATGCGTGACATCCTCGACAATATGTATAAACTCTTAGCGTGAAAAAAAAATATATCAAATAATCTATTTTTATATTGACATATGAAAATGGCATAATATGTAATATTTTTAATAAAAATAGGGGTTTTACCTAAAGTGGCTGAAAATGAATGTAGAGTTGCCACCTAGAAAATGTCAAGTATGTAAAAAACACATGAAGGTGAGGTTTTTGAAATGAACAACAAAGCTCTTCTAATTGTATATTTGAAATGACCAACTAAATAACTTATATCACATATATACATATATATATATATGTTCAAGAGCTATAAGGTAAAATACTTTCTTCCCACTCAGTGGATCATAAACTTAAAACATATAACACAATATGAGCATCTATGGAGGTTCAAAAATCAAGTAAATCCTGAGCGTTAGTTACATAATCAATACACTTGATTTCAATAAACCTGTTTGCAAATATGAATATAAGACGTAATATTAATAAAACTATTTACATATACATAATTTCAAATGAACATGTTTGTAGAGATCGATTTATAAGAATATTAATGCAACTATTTACAAAAACTAAAAAGGATATCATAACAATGAGGAGTACAAACTCGAGATTACTTGAAACTTCACTCTTAGGTTTTCAAACAATTGCTTTCTGTAAATTAATTACCTTCACAGAATTCTTTATTTTGCTTGGTAATGCAGCGCGTTTTGTTTTTAGATTGGTTGTGATTCTGTATAAATAATTTTAGTTTGATATATATATATATATAGTCATCAAACTTAGGGTTTAGACACACAATATTTGAGTTTCAAACGAATAATGTTAAATTTTCCAAAATTTACGCTTTTAAAGTTTGGCAAATTTGGAAAGTATTATATTTACTATAGTATTTGACCATAAACCAAGTATGTTTGACAATAGATCAATAATAACTACTTGTACATCATAATTTATGTTTATTCCATACTTAAAAAATTATGGAACTTAATTGAAGGGATTCTTTGAAATTTATTACTTTATATACAACTTTAGATTTTCCAAGAAATATACATATGAATTTATTTCTAATTGATTTCAAAAATATATAATTGAAATCAAGGTAAACATAATTGGTAACTCAATTTACTTTTGATATTTTACCATATTTATTTTATTAATATTATGTTATATATAACTTTAGATTTTCTGAGAAATATGAAAAATATATAATATTGTATATTTTTTTAGTATGAATTATAAAAAAAAAATCATAGGTTTGAATATTTATTTAATTCATAATAGAATTATGATGATATAATTAAACCAACATAGGTAATAGAAAAGTTTTCCTATATATATAGGGGCTTATATCAAACTATATGATATATACAATTTGAAATATAAGAAAATAAATAATGTTGATTGATTCCAAAAATCAACAAATCAATAAATAATAATTAATGATCAATGCTTCCTAATTTGAAACTATATGATATATTGGATAAAATTAACTATGTTACATATGTATCGTTTATCAGTTTCAGTTAAATGGAATAATAACGATTTGTTATAAAGGAAAACAATCTGGATTAATATAAAAGTAATCTAAAATAAGTAAAAAAATAATTTCTTAAAATCAATTAAACTGATTAATTTGTTATAAGGAAT
Source organism: Eruca vesicaria subsp. sativa (assembly GCA_932364175.1). Taxonomy (NCBI): domain Eukaryota; kingdom Viridiplantae; phylum Streptophyta; class Magnoliopsida; order Brassicales; family Brassicaceae; genus Eruca; species Eruca vesicaria. The sequence continues at coordinate 53,882 of CAKOAT010075155.1, forward strand.
AAAAAAATAAACATAAAAATAGTCTAAAATAAGTAAAAATAATTTCCTGAAATGGATTATTATATGCCAATGATCAGAACTTCTTTTTAATTTATATTCAATTATAATAATCAACTATGTTAACTATGTTAAATACGATTTGAAATATAAGAAAAAAAATAATGTTGATTGATTCTAAAAATCAACAAATAAATATATAATAATCAATAATCAATGTTTCCTAATTTGAAACTATGTATTATATATTGGCTAAAATTAACTATGTTACATGTGTATTGTTTATTGGCTTGGATCAAATGGAGTAATAACTATTTGTTATAAATGAAAGAAATATCGATTAATATAAAAATAGTCTAAAATAAGTAAAAATAAGTTCTTGAAATCAATTAAATCGATTAATTTGCTATAAGAAATAAAACGATAAATATAAAAGTACTAAGTAAAATAGTTTCTTAAAATCAATTGTTAAATGTCAATGATCAGAACTTCTTCTTTTTAACTTTATATTCAATTACACAATTAAATACGACATGAAATATAAGGAAATAAATAATGTTGATTGATTCCAAAATCAACAAAATCAATAAATAATAATCAATACGACATGAAATATAAGGAAATAAATAATGTTGATTTATTCCAAAAATAAAAAAATCAATAAATAATAATCAATGCTTCCTAATTTGAGACTATGTATAATATATTGGATAAAATTAACTATGTTACATACAAATATTAAACATAGGGAATTTGAGCAATGGTATATCTTCTAATTATTCTAGTAAACTAAAAATATTTAACTAAAGGAGGTGAGAGGGTTTGTGGAGCTGTCATCTAGGAAATGACATGAGTGTAATAAACATATGAAGTAAAGTTTACTCTCTAAAATGTTTCTCAAATAATAGTAAACGGATATTATTAATAAAATAAAAATACTTCTCATATATACAGTTTATATACATGTATCTGGTGCAATTCCTTGACAGAAAATTAAATTAATGGAAACATAATATATGATGTAAAACAGTTTTTTTTTCCTAAATGTGATGAAAAACAGTTTTTTTTTTTTGGAACAAGTGATGAAACCAGTTACAATTGCTTTTTAAGGGGTTAAAGAGTTATATACATGTATCTGGTACAATTCTTTAACAGAAAATTACATTAATGGAAACATAATATGTGATGAAAAACAGTTTTTTTTTTTGCTAAATGTGATGAAAAACAGTTACAATGGCTTTTTGAGGGGTTAAAGAGTTATTGTAATCCCTCTGGTTATAATAAGTGCAAGCCGCCAGATCAAAATTTCTTTCACCTTTTTGCTACAGTTTACATACATGTATCTGGTTACAATTGCTTTTTGAGAGGTTAAGAATTCCGATTGCCGGCATCTAAAAAGTAAAAATGATGATGAACGGTTATTTTTTTTTGTCGGCAATATAAACAGATTCTAAGAAAATTCTACAAACCAAACTAGTAACTTTGCATCCATATAAACAACAGAAGATGGCTGCTTCCTTGCACTCCGTGTGAGGTTTTCTGTCTTGGTGTTTAGCGTTCTTGGTATATGAATAATGTCTGAGTAAGTAAAGCTTTCTTTAAAAAACTTTATGTCATCCAAATAATTTGCAAAGACTAGCCATTCTTCTCGTGTAGAAACCATCTTTACCACATTCATAGCAAATGTGACATGATAATGGTACAAATTCCTCATGCTTTTCATTGCCCATGTAAAAGCTTTTATCTCCGCGTGTAAAGGTAATAAACTCGCTTTCGTGTTCCTTGCTTCCACTAGTCCTCGAAAACCCAAAAGAGTACTATACCAACCCGGACCCGAGAATGTTTCCGGGCTTTCTACGACCCATCCATAAAGCACCACCTTCCAGGTATTTGTGGTAACCTGATTGCGCCCAGGTCCTGCACCACCTGAAAATATGGTGTTATAGATGTTTGAGCATCCTCCCAATATTGCTTCAGTTTCCGCCAATCTCAATGTGTCATTAGGATCCACATCAATGTTACTAAATTTTTTGTTATTCCTAACCTTCCAAATACAATAAAATCCAAGCAAATTCGTGATTATCCATTTCCGTCCTTACTCTCCAATTAAGATGATCAATATTTGTAAACAAAGACGGAGTAGGAAAGCTATCCGAATTCGAACGAATTTTAGAGAATACTCATACTTGTACCGTTGGAGGACATTTAAAGAATACATGGTTAACGGATTCTTTGCTAGCTCCGCATCTCGCACATTGTAAGTCTTCTTGTAATCCCCTGTCCCTCAGGTTTTTCTTCACCGCAATACAACCTGTCACAATCTGCCAAAGAAAATGTTTTATTTTTAGAGGACATCAAATCTTCCAGGAATGAGCCTTTAATAGGGTGACTGTAGGGCCATATCCTGATGGCAGTTTATCTCTATCTGGGTATACCTTTTCCACCTGATAACCTGATTTGATCGTATATTTCCTATTAATTGTGAAATGCCATCCATCTTGATCATTTGGTGCATTATTCTATTTTATTACGGAAATATAGAAAATAATTGATATTTCACATTTAAAAATATGAGTTACATTACTATTATTATGTACTATTATATTTTATTAGAAAAACATAGAATAAATATATTTCAAAGAAATATGATATGTGTTACTTCTTTTAATATGTTTGTTCTCCCTCAATTCTCACCATTCGTAGCATTAAAACAAATACTTTTTTTATATTATTAGATCCATCCATGAAAACGAATTATGTTTTTTTTTTCACATTCTGATTTACTTTGATTCCTAATTGTAATATATCACCTTCACTGTAACATTATCATCACCACTATCAATTGTTTTACCGCTGCCACCGTCAATACTTGTCGTTTTCTCACCTCCTTCTACCTTTTTCCATCTCATGTACGAACAACAACATCCTCTCCTCTGTCATCATCAGATACATCTTCTTTGCCGTCGTCGTTAGTTACAAAAACTGATAAGAGAAGATGAACGATGTACTGTTTTGTGTTATATTACACTATGGACTAAATAACCAGATGGGCTTAAAAACAAAAGACAGAGCTCAATCCAAAGAAGTAACTGATCCCACAAAGTCTTCTGCTGCAACGGTCATATCCTCAACCTGCAACAAAAGACAAATTTAGTCAAGGTGTACGAAACCAGCTCACAAGGTTCTTATGCATAACAAATTTGGCTGCTTGAGTGAATTTGTTGTCACATGCTGACAAGGCTAGAGGATAAATGCATCATTAACCCTGGTCTCTTAGCCGGGGTTCTTAACTTATGATTTGGCATTTTTTTGTTTGTTTTTGTTTTTTACTCTTTGTGGCCAAGAGACGGTTTTTATATAAGAAACGGATTTTAACTTTTCTTAGTTAAAATCTAAGAAAATCTAAGAACCGTCTCTTAGTCGAAGCTAAGAACCCCAGTTAAGAGACTGGGGTTAATGATCTAGTTTTGTGTATAAAAGAACATGTGATGTAATGTTTCAAGTAAGTTGAATAAAATCAGAAAAGTTAAAGTTTATCCGCTGTTTCTTAATCTGTTCTTCTTTGTTCTTCATGTTATCAGAGCACCATGGAAGAGAATGATCCCTTTTCAGCTCCTTCCCTGAGTATATCTCAGTGCGTCACTCTCAAGATTTCTTCCACAAACTACCTCTTGTGGAAAATTCAGTTTGAATCTTTTTGCTCAAGCAAGTCTCTTCTCGGCTTCGTTAATGGGATCTCACCAAGAACTAATCCTACTATCACTGTCAAGAATGGCGATGAAGTTATGGAAAAAGCTAAACCTGAGTTTGTGAAAGGGATCCGGAAAGATCGGCTGGTCATGGCGTGGCTCTTTGGGTCCCTTACCAAAGAGGCTTTGAGATCTGCCTACGGTCTTCACTCTGCTCAAGAAATTTGGTTCAGCTTAGGCAAGAAATGCAACAGAATCTCTGCAACTCGGAAGCTAGATCTGCAGAGAAAGCTCCAAGGTATGTCTAAGGGACAAAAGACTATGACTGGGTATCTTAGCAATGTTAAGAGTATATATGACCAGTTCGAATCTTTAGGATGTGGTTTATCAGAACAAGAGGTCATTTATGGTGCTTTAGGTGGTCTGGTAAAGAATATGAGATGATTTGTACTATCATTGAACATTATATGGAGTCAAACGCTGATATGAATTTTAAGGATGTTGTGTTCAAACTCACCAGTCTTGATGACAAGCTACAAGTGTGTGCTCAGCCAGCTGAAGTAACCCCACATCTTGCTTTTCATGCTGATCATGGCTACTTCAATAGAGGAAGAGGAGGTCAGGCCAACAGAGGTGGTTATAGAGGCCGTGGTGCTTAGTCATACTCAACAAAAGGACGTGGTTTTCAGCAACAATTCTCAAGAGGGCCTTCTAACAACACCAACACAAGACCGTCAGATTTTTGGTCGGTATGGACACTCTGCTGCTCGATGCTACAATCATTTTGATCAAAACTATGAGGGTCCAGACACTGTCCACAATTCTCTCACCACTGTTACGCTTTCAGATCAAGAACAATGTTCTAGTCAAGATTGGTATCCAGATTCCATGGCGTCTACACACATCATTAATGATGCTTCTCAGCTATCATATAGTGAACCATATCATGGTAATGATTAGGTAATCGTTGGTAATGGAGACTACCTACCTATAACACATGTCGGATCCGTTCCAATTCATACTCCTTAAGGTACTCTTTCACTTGATGATGTGTTTGCTTGTCCAACAATTACAAAATTATTATTGTCTGTGTCAAAGCTCACTTCTGATTACCCATGTGAGATTACCTCTGACTCTGAATCTGTGTGTGTTAAGGAAAATGGCACAAAACAGGTGATACAACGAGGAAGAAGGCAAAAGGATCTCTATATGTTGAAGAATATGCAGTTTCAGGCTTTCTACTCTTCACGGCAGCAAGTCACAAGTGATGGGGTTTGGCATCAAAGGCTAGGTCATCCTCACAAGGATATTCTTCAACTCCTAGTCAAGAATAATGCTTTTTCTTTTTAATAAGAAAGATAGCCAGTTGTTATGTGATGATTGTCAACTAGGGAAGAGCTGTAAACTTCCTTTTCTATCTTCTGAGATAGTTTCAAGTAAAATTTTAGAAAGAATACATTGTGATCTTTGGGGTCTAAGTCATATTGCCTCAACTCATGGTTTTAAATATTATGCAATATTTTTTGACAATTTCTCTAGATTCACTTGGTTTTACCTACTCAAGCTCAAATCTTACTTCTTTTCTGTGTTTTTGTAATTCCAAAGTCTTGTTGGGAATCAGTACACACAGAAAATTATTCAGTTTCAGTCAAATAGAGGTGGTGAGTTTGTTAGTGGAAGGTTACTTACGCATCTTGCCGCGTGTGTCCACACACTCCTCAACAAAATGCAGTTTATGAAAGAAAGCATAGGCATATCACAAGAGTTAGGATTAACCATGTTGTATCAGAGTAAGTCACCTCAAAATCTGTGGGTTGAAGCGTTTTTACTGCATCATTTCTTGGTAATTTTATGCTATCCTCCATTCTTCCTGAAAATAGAAGTCCATAAGAATAGTTAAATGGTAGTGTTCTGGTATATACTGCTCTACGAGTTTTCGGCTGCAAATGCTTTCCATACTTGAGACCTTATATGAAGAACAAGCTTGATCCTAAGTCTTTACATTGTGTGTTTCTCGGCTATAATGAGAAATACAAGGGTTACAGGTACTTTCATCCACCAACAGGTCAAGTGTTCATCAGCCTCTTTGGTGATATTTACAGCAAGTATCAAAACGTTAGTACAACTCCATGCAACAAGTTTGGATAAAAACTGCAGTTGTCACTGAGAATGTGTCTACAACAAAGGCAGATGAGTTGTTTACTTATAAAGAAGAGGAGTTTCCACCATTAAATAGAGCCCATACTGGTCCTTAATATGCTCGCTTTACTGTTAAGACTTGTCCTAGAGAACCAAAGTCTATAACAGAGGCTCTGAAACACAAAGAATGGACAGATGCAATGGATGTTGAGATGGATAACATGAATGAAACAGGCATTTGAGCTTGTACCTCCTAAAGATGGTCAAAATCCCTTGTACATAGAATACAACTCAGTGCAGATGGTACGATTCTCAAGTACACATCAAGACTAGTTTCCAAGGAAATGAGCAAGAAGAAAGGATAGATTACCTGGAAACCTTTAGTCCAGTGATCCGTACTGCTACAATCCAAATTGTTCTTCATGTGGCTGTCACACAGAGATGGAAAATAAGGCAGTTAGATGTGCAAAATGCATTTCTCCATGGATATTGACTCACAATGTCCAGAGTACGTTTGCAAGTTAAAGAAGTCAATATACAGACTCAAACAGGCTTCAAGAACTTGGTTTGATAAGTTCAGCACATTTCTCCTTAATTTCGGGTTTCAATGCAGTTTTCCAGACCCTTCTATGTTTATCTATCATCAAGGTACAGATCTCATCTATCTAATTTTGTATGTTGATGATATGATATTAACTGGCAACAATGATGAATTGATTGCGGAGTTGCTTATCCATCTCAGTACTGAGTTTAGGTTGAAAGATATGGGAGATATTCATTACTTCCTAGGAATATAAGTTCAACATACGTCTGATGGTCTCTTCTTAAATCAGTTTAAGTATGCTCAGGATCTACTAGTGGTAGCAGGAATGGCTGAGACTGCTTCAATGCCAACTCCATTACCAATGAAACTGGGTAATCTAGTAGGACAAGATGAACTGTTCTCTGAGCCATCTTATTTTCGAAGTTTTGCTGGAAAATTGCAGTATTTGATTCTAATCAGGCCAGATCTTCAATACTCAGTCAACTACATATATCAAAATATGCATCAACCAAGTGTTTCTGATTTTCATTTGCTGAAACATGTGCTGAGATATGTTAAAGGTACAAATGAGATGGGGATAGGTATCAACAAGTCAAGTGATTCAGCTCTGCTTTGTTATAGTGACTATGATTGGGCAGGTTGCAAAGAAACTAGAAGGTCTACAGGAGGTTTATGTACTTTTCTCGGATCAAACACCATCTCTTGGTCTACAAAAAGACAAGACATAGTCTCTAAATCATCAACCGAGGTAGAGTATAGAACCATGTCTCTTGCTGTTTATGAAGTGACATGGATGCAAAATCTTCTGGATGTTATGGGTATGCAACATAAGGTCACTCCACTTCTTCTATGTGATAATTGTCAGCAGTTTGCTTGACTGCTAATCCACGGTTAACAAGAGAACCAAGAATTTTGACACTGACTTTCATTATATTCGAGAGTGTGTGGCTATGAAGATTATTGAAGTGAAGCACATTCCTGCAGCTTTAGAAATTGCGGATGTGTTTACCAAGTCATGTCTTAAGAAGCTTTCGCCAAGCTAAGGACCAACCTTAGTGTCTCTCTTCTATCTACACTAAGTTTGAAGGGGAGCAATAACCATATGGGCTTAAAAGCATAACACAGAGCCCAATCCAAAGAAGTAACTGAGCCCACAAAGTCTTCTGCTGCAAAGATCATATCCTCAACCTGCAACAAAAGACAAATTCAGTCAAGGTATACGAAGCCAGCTCACAAGATTTCTATGCATAACAAATTTGGCTGCTTGATTGAGTGTGTTTTGAGTGTGTTGTCACATGCTGACAAGGCTAGAGGATTGTTCTTCTTCATTCTTCATGGACTTATTCAATAAGAATATAACACAATATGTATTATGTTTTTTGTTATCCCACATGTATCATAGGCATCGTCACCATCAATTATTTCATCGATTCTATCATTCGTTGCCATCATTCGTCGTCATCATTCATCTAATCACCTCCCTATCGATTCTTCTTTTCCTTCACCTCATGTGATGGTATATTCTCTTTCATCAACTCTGACGACAACTTGACTAGTTCATATGCATATCATATCTCTTTTTCCGTCTCCTGATTATTTTCTCTCACTACTTAATTAGTTTTATTTTCGATCATTATGCCTATTTTTCCACGTCAATCACCTCCAAATGTAAAACATCAGCCCCTCTACCACTTGTTGCATCGTAACCACCAATTTTTCATCCACCACTTCTATTCGTTGTATTCTTACATTTTTGCACCTTCTCTTTTTCTCCTCTACGGCTTCACATTGACAAACAGACACGTACAGAAAATGAAAAACTCGTCTATTTTCATTTCAAATTGTTATGATCTTTTCTCACAAATCAAGACAAGCTACATTTTAAACTTGTGTTTTTGTTTTCAAATTTATTTGTATATGATCCTCAGCAAGTAATGCTGTTAAGTTGGGTGTTTAAAGTTTCACTTTTGAATCGTCTTTTTCTAACTTGGATTGTGCTTTCCTTGTTTTGGTTAAAGGTCTGACTGCTTTCTTCATTACCACCTACAAACACAATTTTTTTGGTTGGTAGCGGTTGTCGATATTTTACAACAATCACACAAAACGTTATAAATCGCTTTAAATCACTTTGAATCTCTTAAAATCAAAAGCGGATTTTGCTAACGTTTGCGGTTGCGATTGGATAAATAAATATAAAATATTTTAAAATATGACATTAAAATTTAAAATGGAAATATCATTAATTAATATATATATATATATACATTTTCTATTGTAATTTAAATTCACTAATAATATCATGATTATTATTGTAAATTTTTTAAACCAAGAATATACACTATAAAATTTTAACCTTAATATATAAACAAATATAAATATACATATATATAAACAAAAAAAATATTCTTTTAAAACTTTTTAATATAAATATTCAAAACCAATTTTTCTTGAAATTATAACTTTCATTTAAATTTGAAAATATTATTTTCATATTTTTAGTGTATTTTATAATATTATTTTCATATTTTTAGTGTATTTTTCTTTTAAAATTATTATAAAATTCAGTTAAAATTTGGCATTTGACCCCACTAATTTATGTTTAAATTTTTAATTGCCCCCATTATTTTGTCAAAAAATATATTTTTTATATACATATATAATTTAAATATTAAATTTTGTATATTATGATCTTAGTTAACAATATTTTTAGTTGTCACTGCAACTGCCTATATCCACAAATTCTCACAATTGTGTAACCGCTGCATTTCAACAGTCGAGCTGTGAGTGTCGTTTGTTTTGACTTGCGGCGCTAACGTTTATCAGTACTATATTAAAAGCTCGATACAAGCAAAGGAGAGACACTCCACGTTGGATTTTTTAATCAACCAATGGGGTGTGTTCTTTCCACCACGTCAGACATTCAGCGTACATTTTTGGGCCTCTAAGTTGGTTTTGTAAAATTGTAAAGGCTTGGGCCCATTCATTTGGTTTCAGAAACCATAAGATCATTCCACAATCGTTCTTCGCCGGTTCGTTTCTCTAACGTAGAGAAGATGAATTTCCATCGACACACAACTCCACTTCCCCTGCAATCAATCCTCTGAAATCAAACAATAATGGATACGTTTCGACTTTCTACCTCTTTATTTCTTTATAAATCTCTTTTGTCTCACATATTCTCTTCTTCTCAGATTCCGTCGTAATCGACGACAAATTCGAACGGAAAATCTCGCTTGGTTCCGGCGATCTCAACTCGAAGAAATCAAGCATGAAGACCGATGTCTCATCCACCGAGTCGATCAAAAGTACCAGCCACAAGATTAATTATATAACCACAAGATCCAGAGCTCTGAAATCTTGGGGGTTCTTAGAATCTCTTAAAAACTACGAAAAATCAGGGTGTGAAAAAGGAGCTGGAACTGGTTCCAGTGAAGGGTTCCGATATGAACTGTCTCATGTTTAGCCGCCACAATCCTCATATACAAGGTTCGGACTTTCCTAAACCCATATCCATAGTTCTGTACAGAAAGCTCATTATCTTCAGTTCCTAAGTTTCATTCTCTTAGTTCACATATATCTTGAGTTTTTCATTGACATGGGTGTTGTCTGTAGATTGTGAATTCACATCTTGGAGTTCTATCTATCTCAACACAAGTTAGTAAGTCTCAGATGATAATTCTAAGATGTTATAATATTTCATGAGTCTCAATAAGTATTCTCTGTGCAGTGGGTAACAGCATTAAGAGTGTAAAGAACATTCAGAAGATCACAAAGACCATGAAGATGGTTGCTGCTTCTAAGCTTAGAGCTGTTCAAGGCAGAGCTTAGAACTCCCGTGGTCTTTGGCAGCCATTCACCGCACTTCTTGGAGATAATCCCAGTATGGTTCTATTAGTTTATATTAATCAATTGATAATCCCAGTATGGTCTAGCGCTTACTTGATGTTAAAACTAGGCATTGACGTAAAGAAGAGTGTGGTGGTTACTCTCTTTTCTAACAAGGGTCTTTGTGGTGGAATTAACTCCACTGTTATTAAAGTGAGCAGGGCTCTCTACAAATTGAATGCTGGTATGTTTTCAAAGCACTATCTATGGTTTTTTCCCCCTAAATTGCCAATGCTATACCTGAAATTGATTCTTATATTATTGCAGGTCCTCAAAAGGATGTGAAGTTTGTTATTGTGGGAAAGCAAAGGCTATAATGTTTCGTGACTGAAAGAATGAGATCTCCCTTACTGTAACAGAGCTGAACAAGAATCCACTCAACTTTGGACCAGTACTATTGGAGCCACGTAACTTCCCATTCTATATCTTCTTTAAAAAATTTCGATAACACATTGTAATCCACTAAAAGCAAGTCTCTACAACTGTTTCAGATTTAGACCACTTAGCCCTTCTTGACTTCAAGCGAAACACGCCAGATTGTGAAGTGTCATGAAAGTTCCACAGAGATTGGCACGTCAAATCTGAAGATGTTTACGGTATAGCAAGAAACACTGAGCTTAAAGAAACACTTCTCTTCTTCTTCTTATGGAGTTCCAAATTTTGATTAATTTTTTTTTGCTGTTGGTTTCCCAAGTGATTTTGTAAAGAAGCAAATATGTTTGGTGGGTTTTGATCGATTTCAGAGTATAGGTAGGGAAACTGTGTTTCACGTTTGTTGTTTGAGAAGTGGGAACTACTGGTTCGGATTTTGAGGGAGGAAGTTTAATAAATATAGGAGTCAGGTATTTATGAGGAGACTACATGCGGTTTGTGCCTTTTGTTTGCAATATTACGTTTTTGTTCACACTACTTTTTGTTTAAGTATAGAGAATATAATTAATGATCACTTTGTTATCTAATTACTGTTGTTAATATTAGGTCCCTGCTGATTTGTTACCAAAAAACATGAAATTATGTAATAGGAAGAAAAATAAATTGGAGAGTGAATCAAAAGATAGTGAGAGATTTGACACATATGCTGTCTAAAATTTCATCTTTTGACCCAAACCATGACTGCTTTATCTATGATATACCAACGCAAGCCAAATTGATAAGTCATACAAATACATATGATATATGCTTATTAATTTAGTTATGTTGTTATGATTATACTTGCCATCAGTTTGTCATGCTGGTAGAAATCACATTTGAGATGTTATTTTCCTCGGTTACATTAAATAAACCAGCGTACATATATGTCAGTTAAAAATATTAGAAATACAAATTTTGTAATTCTCATGTCTCATTCTTAGAATATGATCATTTTGATAAAATGATTACACTTTTCAAATGTATGATTTTAAATACAGACACAAGTAGGTCAAAAGAACATATCATATTTTAAGTACGTTTTCACAAATATTCTTTTGTAAATTATTGCATTTAGATAACTTTAAAATTAATAAAATTGAAATTTAATTATCAATGTATAATCGAAAGACAATGGAATTGAAATTCATAACAATATCTATTGTATAAACATCAAATGCAAAATACCTAACTAAAGAAACGAAGAAAAACTTTGAGATCATAGAACAAATCAAAATGTATATAAATATTTTCATATATTTAGTTAATTAATATATTTCAAGTAAGTTTTTTTTTTTTTACAAATAACCGTATTGATTTGTTAATACTTTGGATTAGTGTTTCAAAGCCTTAGATGTTTGTTAAAAATGAACACCCATTATACAACTTCCCTTTCCAATTTTAAAATCCAAGGTCAGAAAGTCTTACCGTGACTGACACCTTAAATTAAGTTCCAACCCTTTTGGAAAATCCCATAAATTCCAAAAGATCATCCTCGCCTAAGGAAAGACATATTTTTGATTAAGTCAACTTTCATAGATTTCAAATATCTTATTCCTAACGAAATCAGTTTCACATCATTCCATTTATGCCCAAATCTCATCATTCTCTACCATAGGTTGAAGAACATTTCTCATACAGCTTTACCAAAAGTTTTCAACGATCTTTGCAAAACAATCCTCTACAAGCTGTGTAAGTGTAATATTTTTATAATAACTCAAGTTTTAAAAAAACTATAACATATCTCTAATTTATAAAGGGTTGGTTGTAAGAATCACTGATTCAACATAATGGATAACCCACCCCATGCCCAAACCATAGAAGATGTGGGTAAAAAAGTGTTCATAGAAGATCATATGGCTTAGTCTATTTCGGGTTTAAAAGAATATAGTAGTTTTTATGTTAATTATGTGTAACGGATACATTATTTTTTCACATGATTGATGCATTACTTAAAACAAAGCGAATAAAAGAACCGCAGAAACTCATTCACGCATACATCAAGCATTTCAAAGGAGGGATATGAGGTCATGAAAATCATTGAGTCAAGAGAAGCTTATCTGAGCTATTGATTTACCACAGCTTAAGTACTGGTTACCTATTGTCTTATTTTTTTCCAAAAACATTCGTTTTCAGACATTTGCTTCTTTTGGATACTATATTTCATTACAATTTCAAGGTTTTGAATGCAATAAAATGGTTAACTCCAAAACATCATACATGAGACTTTTTATGTTAACAGGTTGCATCCTACTCATTTCTGTTTTAAATTTACAATATAATTGCCTACATTTACATTTTTAAAATACGTTAGAAAATTTTAATCTCACTGTATTCACTATTTTTTGGCTTTAAATAATACATACATTGAAACAATTAGATTAACATAATAAAAAATAGGGTACAGATATTATGTAAACAAATATGAAGTTAAGAGTCACTTATCGATAAACTGAACAAAAAACTTTTACTCCCTCCGTTTCAAATTAATTGTCATTCTGGAGAAAAAATTTCGTTTCAAAATAAGTGTCATTTTAGAGTTTCGAGACAAAATTTATTAGTTTTATATGATATTCTATTTATCTTTTGGTTGAAAAAGTGGTTAGGTGTATAGATAATTGTATTTTTTTCTTGAAAATATGTAAAATTAAATGTTTCCTTAATCTGTGTGCAAAAACGTAGAATGACAATTAAAATGAAACGGAGGGAGTATTCATCAACAGTTTCTCATCACAAAACTATTGAATTTTCCGCGCGTAGCGCGGACATTGGATCTAGTCTTTGTAAAAACTAGTTTGTTATCATTCTCAGCAGTTTAATCTAATATTAGGATAAGACCTGTGTTTTGCGCAGACCTTCGTTTTGTGCAGAGTGAGTGTATGTAATTAAAATATAAAACTTTAGTATTAATAAATTTAAAATTTACATATGATTGTTTTTATATCTATTTTTAATTTTTGAATTTTTATATAATTATCCATATGTAGGATCAGAAACAATTATAATTAGAATTGTAGATCAAAACTTAAAGTTTAATGGATCTGGTTCATATATTTTTTTCACTTTTCAGTGTTCGAGTGATGAAAAATAAATGGAATGTCACAAAGATTTAATTGGTAGAGCATTATCAAGTTCTCTAATGCTTTCTTAAGAAGCGGTTGCTAAAATATTTGCATTTTGAATATATAAAATTTCAAAAGTAATTTAATATAATTTATTTATTTGTCTAATAGTATTAGAAAATTCTATTTTTAAAAATAATTTTTTAATAAAAAATTAAGTTAAGTTTTAAATTATAATTATGTTTACATACAATTATTTATTCATACGGTATGAGATATATATATATTAACATAAACACCTATTAAAATAAAATTATTTCTTCATATGATTTTATAATCATTGTAATTTATTATAGAAAAAAATTAAACCTTGGTCACAAAAGTTTATGTGAGATTTTTAACAGTTTTAGTAATTTATACTCATTTTGAAAATTTGAAAATTCAACATAAATAAAAAAAATTAAAATTTTATTATATGAATAGTGTAGTTGTGTAATTTTTTTGATAATAAAAAATTAAACAAAAATGATATAAACTATACAGATTGTTAACAAATCTTTATTATTTAAAATTATTAATAGTCATATATATGTTGATCATATTAAGTAATCCTGTAGGTTTTATTTAAGGAAATAATATATAAAGGATTTAGTTTGATATGTTATTTAGTTTGATATGTCTTATATGAGACCAACGAATTTTATTTTAAAACTATGTTTTACATAAGGTGTTTTATAATCTTTCTAAATTGAAATATAAGACATAGAGATGTACTACATAGGATATATTTGTTTTTTAATTAATACAAATTTAAGTTACAATTTTTTAAATGTTTCTCGCTTAATATATAGGGGATTAGATGAAAGAAAACAAAATAGAAGTAAACTTGATGTAAACGTACAGAGATGACTCAGCTCTACTATATCTTTAAAAATTAATCGTATTAATTGTATGAGACTCAGCTCTATATCCTTTAAAAAATAATCGTATTAATTGTATGATTATAATTTATAATTCATAAAATGACGAAATATCAAAGAAACAAACCAGCAAGTTGCTTGGTGAAGCAAGACTCTTTTTTTCCCACTAATGATAAATGACAGAGACATAACACAGAATCATTATGACTTTTCTCCTTCCTCACTTTCAAAATTCGTGTCTTCCTTGATAGTAAAGAATCAAGAAATAATAAAGAGTAGAAAAAACATCCATGGCTGCTCTTGTGTCTTCCTTCTGATTGTAAAGAGTAAACAAAAAAAAAGGAAGAAAAAGATATTCATGGCTACTCCAAGATCAAGAAGATGCTTTCTTTCACTGTTAACCCTTTTTTCAGTCTCTCTTATTCTGTTTTCTCTTTCACTTTTTGCCTACATAAAGCCCTCTAACAAGCCTTTCATAGATTACAAAAACCAAATTTCTGTTTCTTTCTCTTTTCATGCTCCTCCTCTGTCTCTTCTCGAACAAAATAACTCAGCAAACAATACTCTTGATTTAGTCGCTACTCCTCCTATGTCTCTTCTCAGACAAAACAACACAACAAACGCTACTTTTGCTTCAATTTCTTCTCCTTCTCCTCTCAGACAAATCAACACAACGAACTCCACACTTGCTTCAGTCTCTTTTTCTTCTGTCTCTGATCAAGATAACCAAAAGAAGTCTTCAAGCCCTACAAGTAAAACAACTTTTATCAGGGTATGTAACCGTGTTTTCTCTCAAGAACAGAGCTCGCTTGCTTTTTAATTTCATTTGATGGTTGAACCAAGAAAAAAACAACCAAGGAATCTTTACCCTTCAACCTTTTATAATATTCTAATCATTATTACTATTCTTTTTTCAATTTTTTGCTGTCCTCAGAAAAGAAGTGGGTTGAATAAAGTAGAAGCAGATTTGGCGAAAGCAAGAGCAGCTATTAAGAGGGCAGCTTCTACACAAAACTATAGCAGCTCTCTCTACAAGAACCCAGCCGCCTTTCACCAGTTAGTTTTTTTTTTCTTTACTAAATTGGTAATTTACAAGTACAAATACTTGACAAGTACATAATGTCTAGGTTGTTTCTTAGATCGTCAAAGATGATAGCGCTGACATATTTGATATATGTCACATGGGTTTTCTTAGTTTTCCAACCATTTTACATCGATATTAGTGATCATCAAGACAAAAACAATTACGCAACTTACACTACAATGTAACGGCTCCGGTGAGATGCCGCTTTCTATGCAAGAGCTTCGATTCCTCTACTTTTGTTAAATCAAAGAGTTTATATATAATATTGCAAATCGAATATTATAAGATTAATGGAACTAAGGAAAATTAACTATACTCAACTACTTTTTAACATGAGCTCATTATTTAAAAAGCTACTATCGGAAAGGTTTGATCATGTTTTACATCCTGCGTGGAAAAACGTGAATTAAAAATTGTTCTTGAAATATATTTACTTTAACATAAGTGGGAGCTTTTCGACAAAAAAAAATAATAATAAGCGGGAGCCACTTGTTTCATGGTGCTCTTGGCTGCTACTATAACTACATGTCCTTATATGTGTTAACGTATTCTTTTAAATGATAGAGGCCAACTTCAAAATTTGTAATATGATCTCACACTCGTATATGCACTAATTCAGGAGTCACACGGAAATGATGAATCGTTTTAAGGTGTGGACATACACCGAGGGAGAGGCCCCACTGTTTCATGACGGACCTGTTAATGACATTTACGGTATAGAAGGACAATTCATGGACGAAATGTGCGTGGAGGGCCCCAAGAGGAGCCATTTTCGGGCAGATCACCCTGATGATGCTCACGTTTATTTCGTTCCATTTAGCGTCGCCAAGGTCATCCACTTTGTCTACAAGCCCATAACCTCTGTCGAAGGGTTTTCACGTGCTCGCCTACACCGCCTTATAGAGGATTATGTTGATGTTGTTGCTACTAAGTATCCCTTTTGGAACAGAAGCCGTGGAGGTGACCATTTCATGGTATCATGCCATGACTGGGTACGTCTTTTCTTTTTCAATAATCATGGAGACTTACATATAATCTTTTCTATTAAAAGAGAAGTATCAAATTTATCTACTATTTAAAAGTCATGTTGGAGCTTGTCAATAGTTATTTAATATGATATATTTGATTGTTACTTAACCAATCAAATATATATTATTTTCAAAATATCTTAATAATTTTTAAGAATATTAATAATAAATTTATTTAAATATAACAAAATCTGTTGAAAAAATCTAAAAATATCTTACCAAAATTTTTTTTTAAAAATTATATAAAATAAGTATTTCTTTATTTTGTTATTAAATATAATTGTAAATTAACTTTAATTAAAAATAAAATATAAATCATATATATAAAAACTTTAACTATATATTTATAAAATATAATACCGCACGGATGTACGGGTCAAAATCTAGTTTAATTTATTTGATCTTATAACTAAAAAGTACATTGTTACAAGAAAAAAAAATTATATAAAATAAGTATTTCTTTATTTTGTTATTAAATATAATTGTAAATTAACTTTAATTAAAAATAAAATATAAATCATATATATAAAAACTTTAACTATATATTTATAAAATAAATAATACCGCACGGATGTACGGGTCAAAATCTAGTTTAATTTATTTGATCTTATAACTAAAAAGTACATTGTTACAAGAAAAAAGAAGTATATATATTAATATTCATACAATTTCGGATACTAACTGTAATTGTTACTAGAAACATAGCAACTGAGAATATATATATATATATATATATATATATATATATATATATATATATATATATAGTCAAGTTGTAATGCTTTACGTATAGAAATTTTCCTTTATTTTTCTCTTTTATTGTTGAGTTCACAGATTTTGCTTGATTTTAATATTAAAATGATAAAATTACATTTTTGTAATTTTAATTTATATCTACGTAAAAAATATTGTTTACAGGCACCGGACGTGATCGATGGGAACCCAAAGTTGTTCGAAAGATTCATAAGGGGACTTTGCAATGCTAACACCTCGGAAGGATTCAGACCGAACCTAGATGTATCTATTCCGGAGATCTATCTTCCTAAAGGTAAACTGGGTCCATCTTTCCTCGGAAAATCACCGAGAGTTCGATCTATTCTAGCGTTTTTCGCGGGAAGAACACACGGCAATATCCGAAAAATCTTATTTAAACATTGGAAAGAAAAGGACAGTCAAGTACAAGTCTATGAACGTCTTCCTCCGGGTAAAGATTATACAAAACTAATGGGGATGAGCAAGTTTTGTCTATGCCCAAGTGGTTGGGAGGTCGCTAGCCCAAGAGAGGTCGAGGCTATATACGCTGGTTGTGTACCTGTGATCATATCTGATAACTATTCATTACCATTCAGTGATGTCCTTAACTGGGACTCCTTCTCCATACAAATCCCTGTTTCTAGGATAAGTGAGATCAAAACGATTCTAGAGAGTGTCTCTCTTGTTAGATACTTGAAGATGTATAAGAGAGTCTTAGAAGTCAAGCGCCATTTCGTCTTGAATCGTCCTGCTCAGCCTTACGACGTGATGCATATGATGCTTCACTCTATCTGGTTAAGAAGACTGAACCTTAGGCTTTCTACATAAATTTTTTTTTTTTTTTTTTACAAATATAGATTGAATGTCTATTGTATAATTGTAATTCTATGAGTTACTAGCTTTGTATTCTTTCTATTAATAGACACAATTATCTCTTCTCTTGTGTATACAAAGCAAACAAAGATCAAAAAGTTTGAAATTAATAAAAGAAAACACAATTTCTATTTCTCTGTTAAATTTTCTTGTTGTAGGCTTGTTTTTTCTTAGTTATTTACTTTCTGCTACACATTGGTCTAAAATATATGGATAAATAAGTCTTAAACTATATTTTGGTGATTTTTTTTTATGTTGCCAACTATTAATCCATATGTAGAACTATTATGTGATCATTCGGAAAAAAAAAAAAAAACAGAGTCAAACAAAACAATACCAATCGAGCTTCTGACAATCTTAACTTTGTCCAATTCTCACATCTCTGCAGTCTTGACGCTTTCTCTTTATTTGTCATTCTCATTACTTCTTAGCTACTGGCTTCTGCACTTTTTTCAGCTTACCAACTTTTCCAGCTTCCTGTAGAACAAAGTTAAAAGAAAGTTTTAACAAAAGATGTAAAGATGGTTTGGTCCAATCAGAGGTTGCAGAAGAGAATTAAGAAAGCTTACTTGTATATTCCCTATATCACGCAATGGTTTTTTGTTTGCATCTTTGTTGTTGTTGTCAACGGGCTTCTTGCCATCTACTGCTTGCATTGCTTTGTCAGATCTTACGTTTTCTTCTCTGTTGCTACATTTGGAGGCTATGCAGCCACAAGAGATACCGCACCCACTTCCATTTGCTCTGCACTTGCAGTTTTTCGTCTTGCACAGAGATTTTTTGGTGCAAGAGCAACAGATCTCAGCTTTGCTCTGCTCTTTTTGGCAGTGCGCTTCCTCTGAAGTTTTCTTATCGAAGAGCGTTTTCCCAGACTCTTTCACTTGAGATGGCTCTATGCTTGATTCTTCATAGACTGTTCCCTCGGAAGTTCTCTCCTGAGAGAGTGTTAAGTTTGATTCATCGTTATCCTTACTGGGAATAGAGTATTCAGCTGGTTCGGTCTGTTGAATTTAAAAATCAGAACACAAAAAAATTGGTTACTTAGGGATTAAAATTAAATGTTAATTTCAGAATTGATGATAACCTGAACTCTATCTGTTTGGCTGAGCTGAGATTTGGCCATTTCCATCTGGCTGACTAGAGTACTTAGTTTGCTAAATTCCTCTTTAAGCTCCTTTAATTCCGAGTCTATAGGGGTCTGGTTGATTCCGTTGTCACATGACGGAGAGCTATATATATATATAAAAAAAAAGGAATCACCTTAGAGAACACAATTAGAAGCTACAACCAAAGTTTAGTTACTATCAAACTTACAATGAGTTTTGCTCTCCCTCGAACTCTGCCTTCAACACACTTGCCTCTAGGCTGAACTTTTTTACCTCTTCAGCCATTCTGATAACAGAAAAAAAAAAAAAAAAAAAAAAAGTAAGGAACCCATCATTTCACAAGACAGAAGTAAAACAATTTTATATTAGCATTGATGAACTTTCTTTTAAAAGCATACTCTTTCATTTGCCGTTCGTAACCAGAGTGAATCTTGTTCAACTTCACTAGCAGCCCAACTTCATTGCTAGATTCCTAAACAATCAGAACAAGAAACCATTAATAAAAACCAAGACGTAGCTGCAGTTGAAAACCCATGTAATACAATAGGTATCCATGCCTGATTCGTAGAGCTCGTTCCTTTTGGGGCACCTGGAAAAAAAAAGAGAGAGGATACTAAAACAGTTTAGCCAATGAAAAGAAACAGGAAGAGGAAGGCACGGATAGTAGCATTGTTGTTATCTGACCTTTATTTTTCTTGGAAAAGGCCTTTTTGGATTGCAGCAGCAATTTTAAACGCTTCAGGGCTGTCAAAGCTTGTGTATTCTTCAGCTGCGAAATCTGATTAAAAGAATTGAATCAGCAAAACAGCTGATGAAAACTATATAGACAATAAAGAGAACAGATACCATCTTCTGGCGCCTGTTTAAAGCTGATAGTAAATGTTTCTCGAACTCGCATTTCCTTAGCTCCTTCTTGAGCTGTTAGAAGAGAAGATATAATAAATTAAAAAGCTGAGGTTCCTTAAGAAGTATTCAATCAGGAAATGGTTCTTCTTAGCTTACCTGAAGAGTTTCCTTTTCGAGTGAAGCTTTTGAAAGTCTGAACTGCATAGAGTCTAGCTTGATCTTGCACTGCAACTTAACCTGAAGAGCAGTCACCATTTCACAAACACTACAATTCTTCACATTATCAGCCACAACCACAACACAAAGATGCTTACCTTTTGCGCCTTGAGTCTCTGGACTTCACCATCCACCTGCTTTACGCAACTCTCAATTCTGAGCTTCTTTTTCGAGCTCATAGAACGTTGATTCGACTTACTCCTCGAGCTCATACCCTATAAAGAAAAAGGTATCAACGTTACATGTGCATGATATCTCTTTAACTGAAAACCTGAAGAATGATTCATTCATTCACCTCTTCTTTTACAGCAATAGAGAAGGCTCTACTTGACTGTCCAGAAGAAGTAACTGAAACATCAGCGAGCTTGGATCTCAGCTCTTCCACCTCACCCTGCCACCAAAGTTTCAAAACAAACCATTCAGCTTTGACCACTTCTCTAACGCACAAATCCACATCCAAAACATACGAGAAACCATGAAATCGACTCTCCGCCTAGAAAACGAATCTAGATCTCAAAATCGGAGAAAATTGCATTAAAAATAAAATTGATGTGAAGAAGGAAAGACCTTGAGAGATTCGTTGACGGACTCCAGATCTCGAATCCTCTTCTGGAAGAGTAGCTCGGCGTCTTCCCCGAGTGTGGACTCCTTCGGTCGGAGATTCCGCTTCGTCATTTCCCGGACAAGTGTTGCCTTCTCTCTCGATCCAACAAGTAACGCTCCCTCTTCTCTTTGTCTTTCTTCCCTAATGGGTGAAGAGAGCGGACGAGTCACTAATTTCAAAATCAAATGATCAGGTGGTGCAGAGTGCAGGGTATACCATTTGTACTCACTCCTTTTGTTTCCCCTAATGGGCTTAAGAAAAGCCCATTTTAATTCTCATAACTTCTATACCACATTTTGTTTATTTACTAGGGTTAGGTTATGTTAGATAAGATTTTTTTATTTTTTTGATAAAGAGTTAGATTACACTTCACCTACACACGATTTATAATCAAATATTTAATGACACATTTGAATATTTTCAAAAATATAGAAATATTCATAAAATTAAACTAAAACTAAAAGTCCATTCATTAATTATAATATAATATAATTATTTAATTTAAGTTAAAAATAGTTATTTATTTATGAATTTTCTTATATAAATTTTTATTTGTAATTTAAATTAAAATTGAACTAAGACCTAAACATTTTAGCTGGATTCATAAATTCGATCTGGAACCGAACCAAAATAACCAAAACAAAAATCGGACAAGAATCCTCCAATACCTAAACTTTTATATTTATATTTAAAATAAATCAAACCGTACCGAGAACACACATACCCAAATATATATTAATATTAATTATATAGACATATAAAATAACCAAATGTATATGTATATATTTGCAAAAACCACATTATCCAAAATTAATGCAAGTATTTGTACATTATCAATAATATCCGCAATAATTGTATTCCAGATGAATCCTAATTTTTTGGGTATTAGACGGTTCTTAGTTTAACTATCCTATCTGAACACAAAACTATCTGAATCAACACTAAATGGATTCTAAAATCTCATATCCAAACAAATCAAAACTTGAAATTGCCAATGCCTACATGGATTATTCAAATATGAATGTGTATGACAAATACAATTAATAAACATGTAACCTTTTGAGTAGAAATAATTTATCTCCAGACATCTTATATTAGAGAAAGAAAAATGTATTGAACCCTAGTTTTCATCAATCGAGATATTATATTACATTCTCAAGACATAAAACAACAAATAAGTAAAGATATTGCTTGTCATGCGTATCTCGATCAACATGAATTGCTAAAGAAATGCAGTATCCCGATCAAAATAGAGACATAAAGCGAAGCTCTAGTTTGATAGTAGACAAAATAAGGGCTTGATTCCGAATATAGGTGGGAATGTGGCCCCCCAAGTCCAGCCCATGTGGTTTGTTCCATGCTTCACCACCTACCCACTTTTCTCATTTCCATATGTATAAAATTCTTGAGCAGCGGTACTGGCGTAGTCAAGGTTGTTGGGAAGAAGAGAGCTGCCCGAGTTATTCTTAGGTTCATCCCCTATGATGAACCTCATCATCCAATAAAATTGTATTATTACATATTTGATATCTTTTAAAAAAGAAACAACATCTTGTTAAATTATATTCTGTTTTTAAGAATAAAAATACAAAAAAAAATAAAAAAAAATAATAATGAATAAAAACGAAAATAATTTTTTTAAATAAAATATTTTAACACTAAATCCTAAACTCTAATCCTAAACCCTAAACCCCTAGATAAATCATAAATTTTTGAATAAATTTTATAAAAATTCTTAAAAATAAATATTTTAACACTAAACCCTAAACTCTAAACCCTTGGGTAAATTATCAACAATAAACCCTAAACTCTAATCCAAAATTCTAAACCCTTGGGTAAATCATAAACACTAAACCCTAAACTCTAATCCTAAACCCTAAACCCTTGGATAAATCATAAGCTCTAAATTTTTAGAGTTTAGTGTTAAATATTTTATTTAAAAAGAATTATTTTCCTTTTTGTTATTTATTATTATTTATTTTTGTATTTTTTATTTTTAAAAACGTAATATAACTTAATAAGATTTTGTTTCCCTTTTAAAAAGATATTAAATCTGAAATAATATAATCCTATTGGATGGTGAACCTCTAAGTTCACCCTAGGGGTAAACCCAAGAATTAGTCTTCAAACTAATTCATAAATTGTAGACGTTTAGTTAACATGGACGATGCCAAAAAAAGAAAGTTAATAAACATGGACATAAAACACAAATTAACTAACACGTTTTTTCTTTACACTTTTATGCAAAACTTACAAGGCTTTAGTTTAAATCTTTTCAAACTAGCTGCACCAACTAAATTTATGAATTATTTTATTTCTGTATGTGTAAGATCACTCAATAACGCCATGCACTAAAAGCAAATATAATCAAGAATTTTCTGTAAGAAAATATTGTACTTTTTTCTGTTTAGATCAGGATATTCAGGTAGAAGAGATCAACAGACTAATTTGCGGGACCTGTCCACCGATTCTAAATAGATCCGATTGTTCGTAAAGAAAGTTAGATACCCTTGTTTTTTGGTCACACACACAGATAGATAATCTGAATGTACGATTTTGAACCCAGGTTTTTAAAATATTTTACGAGCCATCAACACTAGACCACATTCGTGTAGTTAAAAAAATTGTATTTTCAGCTATTTAAACTATAAACTCATAAATCTAACAAGTAAACTATATTGTATTTTTGTCTTTAAATATATTATTTTAAATGGGAATTTATTATTAAGTTTTCTTATAAAAACTATTTTGATTTGTTTTTGTTGGTGATAAGAAAAGAGTTTTTAGAAAAATTGTGTATATATAAATAAATAGGTAAAGACTATTAGAAAGTGGGTAAAAAGGGTATAGCAAAGTGTCCAAATTTGTAAAAGAGTAAAAGCACATCCAAGTTAAAAAAA
>CAKOAT010075155.1:78035-190657 GCA_932364175.1 Eruca vesicaria subsp. sativa
CCCCCCCCCCCCCCCCCTTCTCACCAACCCACTCGACGGAGTCTCCAACGCCTTCTCACTCAGATCTCCCACGATGCAGAGCTCCGCCATCTTCTCCCTCTCTCCCTCCCTCCCTCTCCTGAAATCACGTCGTCCCTCCCTTCGCCATCCCGTAACCGCCTCCTCCACCTCCTCTTCAAATCTCAACGTCTCTCCTCCAAATGTCGTCTCTGTTCCTCCTCTACCCCGTCGATCCTGGCGTCTCGCCTCTTCCGATTCGCCTCTTCGTGCCTGGTCGGGCGTCCCTTCCATCTCCCCTTCCCTCGACACTAACCGTTTCAAAACTGCTGCTACAGCGGTCCCCGAGAACGCTGAGGAAGGAGAAGGCAGTGGGAAGCTGACTAAGATCCTGGAGCTTGGCTTGTTGTTTGCGCTTTGGTACCTTTTCAATATCTACTTCAACATCTACAACAAACAGGTATGGATTCTAGATCCTACACCTCTCTCTCTTCGATTCATTCCTCTTTAGGAACCTGTAGATAACTTTATCTGATTCTCATATGCTTGATGAATGATCTGGAGGGAGATTTTTCCCGCTGCTTGCTCTGATTTCTTATAGTATTGTTTGATTCTGATTTGAGATTTTGATTATATATTACACTCATCATAATAAACTCGAGAGAGTTTGGTCCCTGTGATTGCTGATTTTGATTACGAGATAACCAATACTAGTTTCTATGCTCCTGTAGACTTTTTTAATGCCTTGCTTGTTTATTCTGCACTTTTTAAGTTTAGTTCCAACATTTCAGTGATTGATAGATCTATTTCATGATTCCTGCAGGTTTTGAAAGCTCTTCACGCCCCAATGACTGTCACATTAGTTCAGTTTGCCGTCGGTAGTGTGCTCATTACCTTCATGTGGGCTCTTAACCTTTACAAGAGGCCCAAGATCACCGGTGCTCAGGTGCCCTTTTTGTTTTCTTTTTCCTGGAAGCTCTTATTCTTCAGGTATATTTATTTACTCATGGATATTTGATTTACCTTGATAGCTAGCTGCCATCTTGCCACTTGCTGTTGTGCACACACTTGGTAATCTCTTCACTAACATGAGCCTTGGGAAAGTCTCTGTTTCCTTTACTCACACCATTAAAGCCATGGAGCCTTTCTTCTCTGTTGTCTTGTCTGCTATGTTTCTCGGAGAGGTGAGCTCGTCTCTGATGCTCATTCCTTTTTTTTTTAAGTGTTAAAGCTTAATTTTATTTATTGCCTTCTTATTAGGTGCCTACTCCATGGATAATTGGTTCCATTATTCCCATCGTTGGTGGAGTTGCACTTGCTTCAGTGACAGAGGTCTCATTCAACTGGTAAGCTTCTTCGAGAATAGTCAAATATCTATTCTTCTGCTAATAGTTGCAAGTACACTAACTAGGTTTAATTGTTCTCTGTGGCAGGGCTGGTTTCTTGAGCGCAATGGCTTCAAACTTGACTAACCAATCCCGTAATGTGCTTAGCAAAAAAGTCATGGTCAAGAAAGATGTAAGTTCCCTAAAATTGACTCAAACATATTGTGAATGAAAATACAGATCTTGATGTTGCGTCTATGCAGGATTCTTTGGACAACATCACCCTCTTCTCTATAATAACGTTGATGTCGCTCTTCCTGATGGCTCCTGTGACTTTCTTCTCCGAAGGAATCAAGTTCACTCCGTCATACATCCAATCAGCTGTGAGTTTTGTTTAGATATTGCAATAAGCTATCCTCCACAAATTTTACCAGTCCCTTACAAAGTCTCTTGGTTTCAGGGTGTGAATGTTCAACAAATCTACACAAAGTCTCTTATTGCTGCACTCTGCTTCCACGCTTACCAGCAGGTGAAGTTTTTTTCTCTTACTGATTTTTGGTGCTTGACTTGAGCATATTTGAATTTGATTTATTTTTTTGGGATGAAAATACAGGTGTCGTACATGATATTGGCGAGAGTATCACCGGTTACACATTCTGTAGGAAACTGTGTGAAGCGTGTGGTGGTCATTGTGAGCTCTGTCATCTTCTTCAAGACACCGGTTTCGCCTGTCAATGCCTTTGGTAATATCCAGTCTCTTTTTGTTGTAAAACCCATCTCTTACACAATCTTTGGAAGCTCACTAAACTGTCGTCTTTACTTTGCTGTAGGAACCGGGATTGCCCTAGCGGGAGTGTTCTTATACTCCAGAGTGAAGCGTATCAAGCCAAAGCCTAAGACTGCTTAAGCAAACTATCTGCTACTGCTTTTATATGTAATACATTTTTCTTGAGCTGAAGTTTTCCTTCGCAAAGATGGTTTTATTCTTCTAAGGATTCTTGATACGTTTCTTCTCTTTAATTATTACTAGGTAATAACCCGCGCCTTGCGCGGAATGAGATTATTACTTTTGTTATTTTTATGATAAAATGATATTATGTCTCTTTAGCATGAATATTAGTTTAATTTTAGGTTATTTTTTTAATCTCCTAAAATATAACTATCATTCTAAATCTATATTTATTTTGGTTTGTTTGGTGTAAGTGTTTGATGTTTTTGATTTTTTCGATGATAACCAAAAACTATTGTTGTTTGTTTGGTTTCGTTTTATATAAATTTTAGATATTTTTTATGTCGAACTAATAGTTTCCTATTATAATTTCTAAAGGCATTTAAAATAAAATAAAATCTAAATAATATTTGAAAAAAAAAGAAAACAAAATTATTAACATAAACACATTTTACTAAAATTTGAGCGATATTAAAAGAAAACATTAAAAAAAATTCAACTTCAATATGAATTAAAATTCTCACTTGTGGTGAATATTTAGTTATATAGTCGCTCATGTTAATGTGTATATGTATGTATATGTAAAAGTATATAAATGTTATGATAAATATATGAATATACCGTTAATTAAGATTTAAAACTTTATTGTTCAAAATAACATATGATAGTAATTTTTTAAATAAAATTAAGTAAAAAAAAAACAAACCTAGAAATTAATAACATTTTTCATATGAAGAAAATCAAATTGTAGCCTTGAAAATAAAAATAAAATATATTATAAAGTGACATCTTCACTTGGTACCTCAATTATGTTTTTAATCGATTTTGTGATTTTTATTTCTTTTTAAAACTTTTCTGATTTCTGATTATTTTTTTTACCAATTTGATTTTGTTTCTAATTCTTGGTCTGATATGAACACTTTATAAAAATGTTAATATTTTGAATAAATTAAAGATCCGACTTTACGTGTGGTGTTTTTCACCTCAGCTTCTTTAATTCATAATCAGTCACCTTATTTGTTGTTATTGTGTATCGAAGCCTCATCCATGACTAACTTCGGCAAGGTACGAAAGTTTCAATATCTAAAAACATTTTCATCACAACACTTTAGTTGATGCGAATTTTAATGATTTTGTATTTTTTTTTATAATAAAGATAGTAGTCATTAGTTTCACGTAGAAAGTTTTAATTTATTAATACAAAAGCTAAAAAAGTAAGAAAAATAAATTAATAAAAAATAGTGTGTAAATACATTAAATAATGAATTTAAAGAATTAGTGTGTAAACGCATCAATTGTCAAATGATTGTGAAGCCGACACGTGTCAATTATGGTGTGAACGCATTTATTACAATGGTTCTATTTTAATATATAAGGGATATATTGATAATTAAAAATTTAGTAACTATTACGTATATAATTAAATTGCTGTAAACATATAAATATTTTTTATTAATTTAAACAGATTTTTTCTATTTTATATGATATACAATTAAGTTTAAATGTATTATCATAGAAATATAATACATTTTAATATTGATATCGGTTAAATTATAGTTTATACTCATATTATTTTTTTGTTCACTCTTATATTTTTATTACAAAAATTTTAAATCACTGATAACAATTTTTTTGTGTGGGATGTTTATCATTTTTTATTAATTTTTAATTTTTAAAAATTATGCAAAGTTTAAAACTAAATATTAAGTTGTCAATATTTGTTCAAAAGTTTTATCAATAAAAATCAAAGCAAAGTATAATTAAGATACATATATATTTTTATATGGTACATAATTTATATTGAACAATATATATATATATATATATATATATTAAATGAGACTTTTTACTTATATAATTTTTTAATCATTTCTATTTTCTATAAAGTTTAACCATGGATCACAAAATTTTTATGTGAGATTTTTTAACAACTTTAGTCATTTATTGTCGTTTTAAAAAATTCAAAGTATAGCAAATACGAAAAATATAAATTTTTATTATATAGTTATTATATAGTTAACGTAATTGTTTAATTTATTTTAATAAGTTCAAATTTTAAAGTTACACTAATTTTAATCAAATCTTTATTATTAAAAATCATTAATTGTCATATATTCTTTAAATGATATTATCGTAGAAATATATTACATTTTTAATATTGATATTCGTTAAATTATAGTTTATACTCATGTTATTTTTTTTTCATTTTTATATTTTTATAATAAAATTTTTAAATCACTGATAACAATTTTTTTTTGTGTGGGATGTTTACCATTTTTAGTAATTTATAATTTTAAAACAATATGCAAAGTTTAAAACTAAATATTAAGTTTTCAATATTTTATTCAAAATTTTTATCAAAAGAAATCAAAGCACATTAGAAACTAAAATACATATACATATATATATATATATATATTATATGGTACATAATTTATTTTGAACAATATATATATATATATATATATATATATATTAAATGAGACATTTTTACTTATATAATTTTGTAATCATTTCTATTTTGTTATAAAAATTTAACCATGGATCACAAAAATTTTGGGGAGACTTTTTAACAACTTTAGTCATTTATAGTGATTTTAAAAAATTCAAAGTATAGCATAGACGAAAAAAATATAAATTTTTATTATATAGTTAAAGTGGTTGTTTAATTTATTTTAGTATATTAAAATTTAAAAGTTACACTATTTTTTATCAAATTTGTATTATTGAAAATCATTAAATGTCATATATTCTTTAATCATATTTGGCAATTCCGTTATTTTTTATTTAAGGAAATAATGAAAAAAAATTAATAAGTCATTTATGATTAGTTTAATAAAAAGCTTATTATATATTTAGATAGACCAACATATTTTTCTAAGGATTCTAAAAATGATTGTGGTGATGACACGTGGCTACAAAACAATGTTGTAATGCTTCTCTTTTAATATATAGGGGATGTGTTCTCTTTGCTGCTGACTTGACTTTTTGAAATATTTTACAGTTTTCCAACAATAATTGATCCTCAGCGCATTTCCAACTACAAAACTACTTTGATTTGTGGACTTTACTCTATATTTCCTGTAGTTAGAGTTGTATTTTTCCTTTTCGAATTCGAAAACATCAAATGTTACATAGAAATATTATTAATATGTTACTAAATTAAAGTTTTTCCTGATTAATTAATATTTTATCAGCTATTTATTATTAGTAGAATATTTTCATTGGTAAACTAAACTGTTGTGATAAAAAGTATATATATGCCCAACATTATCTAAATTCAAATTAGATGCCGATTTAGAGAACCAAATCGATGTACAAAAGCAACATAAATCATAGTAAAAAGAGAACTATGAGCACTTCATGTAATATCGTTAGTTATTGTGCTTCTTTTTTTATGTGAATATGATTATAAAGTTAGAAAAGACTAGTTACAACGTTGAATTCTTCTAAGTAGGAAGTGGAAGCTCGAAATTCTGTCGGTATAAAATATCATCTTCATCATTAATTAAAAACAGTTTGTTGCAAACATTATTCTAAAATTTTTTATGTATTGTCTAAATCAAAATTTTAAATTCTGCATATAGATATGATTAATTTCTGTTGGATATTCATGATCCCATCATTTTGATTGAGCTTCATGTGCTGCAAAACCATTCTTTTTTTTTGTTCAACAACTGCAAAACCATTCATGATCCATAAAATATTTTATTCTCTTCAAGCTATATCCACATAACACTATCACATATTCTTCTTTTGTTGGCTTTGATTGAGTGGCACTTCTCTAAAATTGTTAAATCGTTAAGTTGTACCTCAATTCACAAGTTATCCCTAATTTTCGACAAAACCTTTCTGAGTTTCCTTTTTCTGTTTTTATAAACTTTATCTTTTTCATCCACTAGATATTATCTGAAAAATGACTTACTATGTATCATTAATAAAATTACTTTCACTAGAAAGTGCGACATGATATATTAAAAAAATAACATGGTTTAAGATAAAATGTAACACAGATAATCAATAATAAAACATATATCATCAGTAGTGGTAAATATATTTAAATATAACATTCAGTGATATAAATATAATTTTTTTTACAAATTTTTTTTTTTTTTTGATGACCCTGGTATCTGGATGCCCCCGAGAGAGATCCGACTAGCGTCTAATATTATTTTAATCTATTTTAAAATTATATAATTTTTTATTTAAAAAAGTTTTATATTTTAAATGTATTTTAAGCAATATTATTTATTCTTTTTAGTATCTACAAATTTTAGAAATTTGGCTCAGTTTTATTTGTTGATAATTATAAAAATAATTGACATATTTTTTTTAATTTTATTTAAGTTAATTTAAGTTAATTGAAGTTAATATAATTTAAGTTAATTTAATATTGCTTAACCCTAATAAATAAATGAAAATCTATACGATTATAATTTTAAATATACACATATCTATTTTTAAATATATAATTTAAATAAATCAAATTGTTATTTATCTTAATTTTATGTTTAATTAAATGAAAATTTATATTAAATCATGATATAAAATAATAGAATTTTAAGATATTAACAAAATTTTACTTCAAATATAATTTAAATTTAACAATTAATTGCTGCCCATGGATTTAGTGATTTTTTCTACAGGTTCTTTTTTCACAAATATGAATCACTTATTTTGGTAGTTATTCCAAAGATGGATGATCATCACTTTGCATGGATACTGTGGTACATTTGGAAAGCAAAAAATAGTAAAACCTTTAGTAACCTGGATACTGACCCCCCGCTTAAAGTCACGGAGACAGAAGCAGCTCTTTGGGCTGAGGCCCAACTAATACAACCTCAACGACCATTTTCA
This sequence comes from Eruca vesicaria subsp. sativa, assembly GCA_932364175.1. Classification (NCBI taxonomy): domain Eukaryota; kingdom Viridiplantae; phylum Streptophyta; class Magnoliopsida; order Brassicales; family Brassicaceae; genus Eruca; species Eruca vesicaria. Next base: position 85,164 of record CAKOAT010075155.1, read on the forward strand.
TAAGGAGAAGTTATGAGTCTATCATCTATACCAGGATGCTGGTGCTTTACGGATGGATCGTGGAAAGAGAATGAAACCTTTTCTGGATATGACTGGTATAGTACACTTGAAGGTTTTGTAGGTTTGATGGGGGCAAGAAACGTTAGGGCCAGTCTCTCTCCTTTACATTCTGAGCTAGAAGCTTTAATTTGGGTAATGAAAAGTATGAGGAACTTATATCAATTTTATGTCAGTTTTGCAATGGATTGTTCTCATCTAGTGAAGATGGTTTCAGAACGAGATGAATGACCAGCTTTTGCAGCTTATATGGAAGATATCAAGAAGCTTAAGGAGAGTTTCCACGGCTCAGAGGTCACCAATATACCAAGAACACATAATACACAAGCGGATAATCTAGCACGAAGTGCCAGGAAACAACCGTTCTTTGTCGTTCACATAGATGCAAATACAACAGTTTGGTTCACGGAGTCAATATAAATCTGTTAAAGCTGATGACAAAAAAAAAAATTGCTGCCCATGGTGCAAAACACACTTAGTTCTTCCAATATAATCTTGTGGAAGTCTACATAATAGGTAATCCAAAATTATGTTTGGTTTATTTTGAAAATATATGTTCTGATGTTAAAAAATTAATATGTATTTTATAATCGTTTACATAGTAATTTAGATGTTATTACAAATTAATATTTTTATTAATTAATTTTGACACTTGGATCATTATTAGTTGCATACTATTTTAAATCACATATATGTAAATGAAATAGGCCTTCTATTCTATACTGTTTATAGGGGATTTAGAGCACCCCCATCAAGGGATGATGGGGGGAGTTACACGCAAACCAAAAAAATAACTTAATATTAAAATCAGATTTCTATGAACCATTCTCTAAAAAGTTCATTGCGGTGAACCCCCATGACCCCGGGTTCACCACGTGTCAGTTATTGATAGGTCCATTATTAACTTTTTTTTTCTTTTAAATATACGAAAATAAAAATTAATTTTTTATTTGTGTTAACCCCTCCCCATCAGTTCACTAATGGGGATGCTCTTATACTAGACAATATTACACTATAAAACAGTTTTGAGGTTTTAATAATATAATAGGACAATTATAACTACTGAGGTAGTTTTTGTTACCTAAAAGCACTGGACTAACTAAAATGGTCCCACACCTTTTAGAAATTAGACTATTTTTTATTTTTCTCATGACTAAACATTTGAACCTACAAAACATATTAAAAAAATAATCTGAAATTATCAAACTTCTTCTTAACATCGTCGTAACGTTTTCACCACATCTGGAGTAACTGGAGCAAGTGCTTGTCATCTGCCAATACAGTCGTGGTATGTTGAAGTTCATTGGGTCGGGCTTTTTTCTCTCCCTCTTTTTAACTTTTTCACCAAGACTTTTTCTTCTACGCTATAATTCTTTTTCGCATCTACGGTTCATGTTTGTAATTCGTCTCTGTTGTCACCATGACCTAAGCTCTCACTGCCGTCGAAACGTCCTCTCTTATCGTTCACCGCAAAGTGAAACAATGGTGGTTCGAGCTTGGAATCATATTTTATCTTCGACTTTAGCTTATCTTTAGTTTTTACAAGAAACTCTTGATATATCACTTTGTGTCTCAACTCATTTTTCCTCATCGTGATTCATCGTCACTGTAACCTTCCTCCCTCTCTTACGCGCTCTGGAACTGACATGATAAACTTGAAAGCAACAATAGCTAATTTGGGTATTTTTGCATATTTGGTCCCTAAACTTTTATGTTATTTATTTTGTAACCCAATACATTAAAATGTAAAAATTGATTCTTAATTTCATCCCAAACTTCAAAAATAACATTTTAACCCCTTGTAGTACGAATACATCGTTGAAAATACAATAAAATTGAAGACACATCTAAATGACTTAAATGAACAAAAACAAATATGAAGTATAAAAACAATGTACACACCGAATTGTACAACATTACACATGTACAACAATAAATTATGTACATAAATATTTTTACTATTCATATGTACAACAATACACATTTACATCAGATTAACGTGCATACCTGGTGAATTTGTTAGATAGATTTGCAATTTGCAATATTTTTCAGTGTTCACATATACACCGAATTCTACATTACACAAATAATGACAATCGATCATTTACACAATTAATTAAACACATATATGCACAAAATCCATCTACATGCATCATAAAATGAATTAAATGAACTAAAATCAAGTGTTAAAAATCATTAAAATTATTAGTTATGAATAATACCCGTAATTATGTGGACATCAGTTTTCATATACGTTATCTTTAGTTTGTTTGATATGTTTTGTTATTTCTTTAGGCATTTGAGTCAGTAGCAGTCAATCTATATATATGTGTACACACTTAACTGTACAACAATACACATGTACAACAATAAATTATGTACACATTTTTACCATTCATATGTATAACAATACATATGGACATCAGATAAATGAATACCTAGTGAATTTGTTAGATAGATTTGCGATTTGCAATATTTTTGACTGTTCATGTATACAGTGAATTGTACATTACATAAATAATGACAATCGATTGTTTACAAAATTTAACTAAACACATATATGCACAAAATATATCTACATGCATCCTAAAATTAATTAAATGAACTAAAATCAAGTGCTAAAAATCATTAAAATTATTAGTTATGAAAAATACCCGTAATTATGTGTACATCAGTTTACATATACGTTATATTTAGTTTGTTTGATCTACTTTGTTATTTATTTTGGAATGTTGAGTAAGCAGCAGCCAATCCATCTATATGTGTATAAACAACACCATATATCTTCAATCACCTTCTATGTACACGTGTATACGACATTAGGTGTACAAAATCATACTGTACAAAAAACAACAATCTTGTACATGAAATCATGCTCTCATATTGAAATAAATCGATGAGAAGAGACTTGCGGAAAATATTTCACAGGCACACATGGTTATGCATTGAACAAGCACACATGGTTTAACATATAGACTTTCAAAAGAAAAATTTACATGTACACATATGTTTTAACTATCAACAAGGGCTAATGTGTACAATATACATATTATATTTTATCATATATTTACATATACACATATGTTTGAGATACGTGTTAGATGTCCAACATACTATAAAGTTGTGTGCATTCGTTAGTTTACATTCGTACATTATAGGTTGGCAGTGAACATATGTACAACAAATATGGTAGTGTACATGATATACACATGAATATTTGGAAATGATATGCACATGAATATTTAGAAATATGATAATAGTTTATGATCTTATTGATTTTTAATATCACATTTTACTTCATTTAAGTTAATTAGGGGTTTTCATTGCATTTTCATAATTTTTTTTTACATATTTTAGGCATGATGTGCACAACTTAAAAGTGTAGACCAAGTTTGAGGAGAAATTCTAAATATTTAAAATTTGACTCCAAATTGAGAAGAACCAAAAAGTCAAAGTTACACGAACAATTAATAGTTTAGCGTCAAATTAGAAATTAGAAGAATAAAAATACATGGACTTTAGGATGCAAAAAAGTAAAACTTAAATAAAAAACTAGATCTATGAAACTTCATTTAACAGTGGCCTGCTTGTTGGTGAAAGTAGACGCGGCGGAGCAACGGTGGCAACAATGATTTAACAAAAGAAGACGAGGAGTAGAGCTTCGAGATGAGACATAAACACGCTGGACCGAGTTCGTTAATAGTCCGATGTTACTTAACAAACAAAGGAATAAATTAGAAATAAAACACTGTTTATTTCTAGTCAAAAGAGTTGAAGACTACAACAGAAACAAGTTATTCTGATGTTGCTGGTCGGTGAAAAATACAAAGTTACAGTTTTTGTTACGGAAAAAGATAACTTGCGATGAGTGGAGAAAAAAGAAAAGTAAAAAGTCAAACAATTTAAATAATAAATAAACGAAAAGAAAACAAAAAGGAAAACTAGAAAATAGTTGTACGTTTAGTTAGAGAAAAAAAAGTGAATGTTACTTAAAACTACCCTAGTAGCAATAACAACTGCCTTGTCAAAATAAACTTGAACTGACCTTGAATGTAAATCACTCTTTATACTATTGTCTTGCACATTGAAAACAATTTCATCGGCAAACTCTCCATCATTTTTCTTCTCCTTTGTAAATTGTCTTTGCACTCATCTTCCTCTAACAGAAATCTGGAGTACGCATATTGCAGAAAGATTCTAACATAAACACCACAAGATAGTAACTAGCCAATGATATACTATGCTTATCCGGTTATCCCAACAACCTCTCCTTATGTTTAAGAAAAGTAATCCAGTGGTTGTTTGAAAAACCGGAGGAGAAAAAAATATGAGAATTGTTGAATATTAGTGTTCCAGTATGAGCGTTATGTTATGCTATTAATTTGACCACATTCATGATTTTGTTTTATCTCCACATGTTTTACCATTGACATCATTAATCCGCTATTCTCCCCCGCTCGGATCATCACCTCCCACACCCCTATATCTTTAGAACCAATCTTCAAAGGAACCAGTATAATTTTGTAATAAATTAATTTATTTTAATGCTAAAATTAAGACAATTACCGATTTTTCTCTCTTACTCTTAACCTATTCTAAAAAAAAAGAGGCAGACAGTTTTTTTTTTCATTTTCTTCTCTCTCTCTTTTCTCTATGATTTTTCAATCTTTTTCGAGAATTGTTTCTTTTCCTTCTTCTTTCTTTGTATCTTCTTTCTTTTTCTTCATCTCTTGTTTCTCCTTTTCACTGTAAAATATCAAATCTCCATCAACATTCTTATAACATGTCGCCCTCTATGGATACTGAACCAAACCTCCACTTCTCCATGAAATCTGAGCAGAAGACATCAAGTAAGACAAAGACTCAACCTGATTTGATGAGGAATTCTGGATTTTGGATATTTTTTTTTTATTTTAGGGTTTTTCTGAGTTTTTGATTTAGGGTAATTCTCTGTTTGAAAGATATTTATATGTTGAATCCTCTTGTATGTTTCGTGTTTCTTATTCACTTATCTTCAGATCTAAATCTAGTATAACTTGGTATTACAGTAGTACTTAATAATACTCGGTAGTACTCGGTAATATTCGATAGTAGTACTCGGTAATACTCGGTAGTACTACTCAGTACTATTAGGTAGTACTACTCAGTACTACTAGGTAGTACTACTCAGTATAACTCAGTCAAAGTTAGTATAACTAACATCAGTACTACACAGTATAACTAGTATAACGCAGTATAACTAGTATAACGCAATATAACTAGTATAATTCAATACAATCTAATTAATTTAGTAGTACAACTTAGTATAGCTAAGTAAAACTATATCAATATCTGAAATTTGAAATTTTATTAAAATTTTGAAATTTTATTAAATTTTTGAAATTTTGAAAATTTTAAAACTGGAATATTTTATTAAAAAAAATTTCTAAAATATAAAAGTGCAAAATCGAATATTCATGTTTCCTTAAAGCAAGGGATATAAGGGTTTGAGAGACCCATAGGAGATTGGCTTTAAACAGATGGGGGCATGAGAGGAGATGCCTCCCCCCGCTGTCCCCCGTAACTTGTTTTAGCAGAGGGCAACACCAAAAGATGTTTCCCAAATTGTCACTAGTTTAACAATTTAAATTACTCAAGGATTTAGAGTTTATTCAAAGGTTTAGGATTTTGAATTTAGTGTTTTGATGACGGTAATATTTTAAAACTACTTTTTTTTATAACTACTACTATTTTTATTTATTTTTACCATTCTATTTTAACAATATAATATAACTTGGCAAATTCTTATTATTTTGTTTCTTTTTTATTTAAAAAAATATGGAATATGAAATAACAAAATATTATTTGTTGGTGAACCTATAGGTTTACCTTAAGGGGTGAACCTAGGGGGGTGGGCCCAATAAAAACTCTTTTAGAAGTTACTCTAAAGCTTAATGGGTTGATGTTTAAATCTCAAAAGGATCTTAACGGCTTTAACGGTCACTCTGACTGAGGTTTGTTAAGATGATCGATTGGATCATGAGTAATTGGGCTTGAGTGCATGTTGCTGGGCCCAAAAATGGTTAAGTGTAACGACACAGCTTTAAAGTCAACGAAGGAGTCAAAGGGGGGGGGGGTTATTGTTAATCTTAAGACAATCTCAGGTTGTTGAGATTACTTCTGGAGCTCAAAAGTTGTGCAATTGATCGATAGTGAATTCCAGGTGGAGAATTCTGAAGAGAGAAGTACACAGACTTATACGGGGAGCTCTATAATTCTTGTGCGTTCATCTTTGTTTCTTTTACATAAAAAACAAGACTACAAACGAGAGAGAGATCGATATCGAAGAAGAAGAACAACCAGATCGAAGTGTATCGGCACCAAGTGATATCAAAGTGTAGGTTCGCGAGGGTGATACAAAGACGATGCGAGGTTCGCGGTGAGCAACGAGGATACAAGAAGAAGGAAGATCATCTAGATCTTCATCAGAAATGTTAAAGACCTTCAAATCACAAAGTGTAGAAGAAATCAAGATCAATCGATTTTTCTTGATACCTCAAGAATATTAGGGGAGTAAGTCTAACCTTCTACACTTACTTAGAACCATTAGATTGATTACTTTAACAGAGAACTTGAAATCCATATACGTTTCTTTGAGGATTGTTGAACCTGATATGGAATTAGATGTCTATTGGTTCTTTGGCTATTTAATTGTTATCTGCATGTGACAAACAGATCCAGATTCGATATATTTGGATCCATCACTAGGAAGATTCGAGATGGAAAAGTTTGGTGGCAAGAGAGACTTCAGATTATGGAAGTATAAATTGCTGGGACAGTTGGAGATTCAAGGCCTTGTTTCAGTGTTAAGAGAAGAATCTACTTCCAAAACTAAGACTAACGAGGATGGCACAGAGGTTAAGGAGGTTAAGGTTTATCCTAGACCAGCAGAAATAGACATCAGAGTGAAGAATTGATATCTTGCATATTTGCATTGTTTTAGTCATTCATTCATGTACATTTTGATCATCTAGACATCTTTTAGGTTTCATATGCATACATAAGTCTTAATCAGCTGCTGGAGTATCTTTTTGGAGTATCTGATGGTGTTTGGAGGTGTTATGGGTAAAAAAAAAAGAGTAGAAGATGATCACCAGCCGAAAAGTTTAGCAGATCGAGGCATTGTCGCGGGTCAGAGCACCCGCTCTGGACTCAACACATCTGTCGACGGGCCGGAGGGACCTCATGTAACAGGGTAAAGCACCCACTGGGAAGTGGAGCGACCAGACATCGCGGGAGATGCCACCCGTTTGCTCCCCAGCCTTTGAGATGAAACTACAGCGAGTGAAGGCAACGAGGAAGATCATCCGCTGTGACTAACTGGAGCAACCTCATGTCGCGGGTTGAAGCACCCGCTGTGATCACGGAGCGACCCCTCACAGCGGGTTGCACCACCCGTTCGCTCTCTTGAATCTGGAAATGACAAGTTTAGGGGAGTTTGATTTGAATTAGGATATAAAAGTCCTGCATCAAATTTGATATCTTGTGTATGGTAAAGTCTGTCACCTACCAGTTGAGCTTGAGTACAAAGCTCTATGGGCTGTTAAGCTACTAAACTTTGATATCAAGAGTGCCAAGGAAAGAGACTTCTTCAACTCCATGAGCTTGATGAGATTAGGATGAATGCTTTTGAGAACTCAAGGATATACAAGGAGAAGACTAAGGCTTTTCATGACAAGAACATCCTGAAGAGAGAGTTCAAGGCTGGAGATCAAGTCCTTCTATACAACTCTAGTCTGAAGTTATTTCCAGGAAAGCTCAAGTCAAGATGATATGGACCTTACAAGATCAAAGAGGTCAGACTATATGGGGAAATAATTTTGTGGAACAAAGATGGAAGAGACTTCACATAATCATTCTAAGATTACTCTAAGATTTAAGTTCTTATTTTCAAACCTCTTTACTTGTTTTGTTTTGTTTTCTTTTCTTTTTTTAGAGGATCTCATAATCATTTTTTTTCTTGAGCTTTACTTTATATTTCATGCTTCCTAAGTTTCCTTTTTTTTTTCATTCACCCCTTTGTTTTTCTTTTTTCTTTTTTTCGTTTTCTTTTGGGGTTCTTTTCACTCTTCCATTGCTTTCATTCTCTTCTTTTCTTTCCTATCATCACATAATCTCACTCCAAAACAATCCCATCCAACCCCAATCAAAGCAATTGGTATATGGAAGCTACTACTTGTCGTTCTTCTATCATTCAAAATTTTGCACTTGAATGCATCATCAACAAGAGGCCTCACTCATCAAACAATCAAAGAGAAAAGAAATGGGTTAAGTTTCAGGGTGAGATACCATTTAGTGATGCAAATGGTCATTCAAGATTGTAAGAAAGTCTAAAAAAGGATAAGCAAACTTGAATGTTCTGTTGTTACCAAGAGTTTCAAGAGAGAGTAAATAAATGTTCATTTAAGTTAAAGTTCATAGAGTTGAGCTACAAGGAAATCATGCATCTACAAATGAGTTCAACTTTCACGCTATGAGATCCAAGCATGGTTCTTCCTTAACTTCATATTCATTTAAATGCAATAAACAACTCCAAGGATGAGCATTCAATCAAACTCTTAAGTTTTTACTCACCAACAAAATCTCATTAAGGTTCTCAATGCATATGCAATGCAATTTCAATATGCACTAGACTCAATCCTAAAATGTAAATGAGAAAAGATTCTACATGCTTCTTTTTGAGATTTTTCAAAATTTTCAATTTTTGTGGGTTTTCTATGCAAATAAGTCTGAAATGAAATGCATGAGATTCATGACAAGTAAACAAAACAGAAAACGATGTGAGATAATGACAAGTAAACAAAAAAGAAAACGATGTAAGATAGTAGACTCTCCCCCGAACTTACTTCACACAGTATTTGTGTGATAGTAAATTTGAAAGAGAGATCAAAGGAAAATAAAATATGATGAACTAAGTATTTACAAAGGTAGAATGCACTTACTTGAAGTTGGCCTTGATGAGAGGAGGAAATGAGGAAGGAAGGCTTGTTGTGACCTTGGCGATTTCGACATGAACTCTTGGAGAGATTTAGAACTCCCCCAAATTTGTCCCTAAACATATTCAAACATATTAAAGCAAGATAAAAGATAAATAGAAATATATACAAAGGATAAACATGAGAATGCCTCCCAAGTGCGCTTGTTTTAAGTCTCTAGCTTGAATTTGTGTGCTTGCTAATCATAAATATCAAAAGGCTGGACCAATGCACCTTTGGTCTTTCTCCTACAAGAACAATAAACCAAGTGCTGAAAGGAGCACAATACTGTCCATAGAAAATAGACAGATTTTTCATCAAAGAGCTTCATTAAAGATGTATCAGGAGATGCTCTTTTAGGTTCAAATGGTCATGAGAATCCAATGCATTTGGTGGAAACACAAAGTCAAATAGAGGTTCAAACGAATTTTTAACAAAGTAGTCAACTATATCTTCATCAATCAAATAAAGCACATTATACACATTCTCATGTTTATTTTCAACATGGGGGCTTTCTATCTCAAGCAAGAGCTTATCCACATTAAGTTTATCCCCTAAATCACTTAGCTCAAGAAGAGGTCTAGGTTCATCAAGCATCAAAAAATCATATTCAAGATCAAATGAAGCACAAAGATAGTTCTTGTCAAAACAAACTTCAAGATGATCTCTAGCAAGCTTTTTTATTCTCAAGTCATATAGAACCCTAGTTTCACATATCAGATCATGACATTCATTGATGAGCACATGCAAATTCAAATCAGAGGTAATATATTCAACACATGGAAAGAAATTATCCTCAAAATCATGAAGTTCAAAAGTAAAATCGCATATACCTTCTAATTGGGTTGGTGGAACCCAATAAAATACCTCTTTGAGCTCATGGGCAATCCTTATCTCAAGGCCTCTGAGCTCTATCCCTCTAGTGTTGCCCTATGTTGCATAAGATTTAACCTCAGCATCGCTGCCATGTCAGTCCTTGTCAACATTGGGTTTTCTTTGCAAAGCTCATCCACCTTCAAACTCTGTTCTGGTATGAGTACACTTTCATCAAAGCGTGGCTCCACATATGGTTCATCTTCGATGTCATCTTCAAATGTGTCTTTCTTTTCTTGTGGCCAATAAAAGTAGCTTGCAGCCATTACTACAAAAAAAAAAGCTAGAATAAAAGGTTAGTAACTAAACAAAGCAAAACAAAGAATAAGAAAATAAAGCTTAATCTCAAGAAAATTTGAAGTCCTAGTGATAAATCTACTTAGTTCCCCGGCAACGGTGCCAAATTTGATGCAAGACTTTTCAAGGGTCCAAGTTCAAATTAATGTATTATAAAAGATTGTCGAACCCACAGAGAACTGGAAACTTATAGCACTAAGAATACACAAGCTTTCTTAAGCTAAGCAAACAAGAAGATGGATTATTTGTAACAAGATAAGATCCTAAAAATATAAACAAAGGTGATCTCAAATCCAATCAAGAAATAAATGCAATAACAACTTTCAATCAAATGATAAGGTAGAACCCATGTGATTAAGACAATTGATCTAAAGAAATTAAGGTTAATCAAAATGCATCCTTAAGTCTAAACAACTTAAATAAGCAAGTTTTAGGTTTAGACAAATGCTCATTTGCTTAACTTAATTAAACACAAATGGTCATTGGTTTAATTAATTCAAGCAATCATTAAGATTAGGTTTAATAACTATCTAAGACTTCTTAGATACAAAGGGCATTAACTAAGAGTCTTAGAGCTAAGTAAAGTTGGTTCAGTCATTTCAACATACACCTTGTGAGCAGGAAACGACTAAGGTTCAATCCTAGAGTGATCAAGTCTAGAATAACATTAAACACACTCTACTAGTAAGGAAACACTTAGATCTACACTTCATCACCTTCTTTTTGCCTTCTTGGGATAGGCTTGTGTCTCTTCATCATTGCCATCACTCTCATCCCTAGCAGCTGAAGCAACACTCTTTCCCTCTCTCTTCTCCTACTCCTTTGTTTTCCTGGAAAGAGCTGGTACTTCTTCATCATAATCACCACTCTCTGCCCTAGAAGATGATGCTACTTTCTTTCCCTCTCTCTTCTTTTGTTCCCTTGCTTTCTTCTCAGCCAAAATTTTCTGCCTAGAAGATTTTGCTGGCTGGGTTGGCATAGGAGCTAGTGATCTTCCTCTTAGTTTAGTCTCCCTTCTTGCTTTTCTTTTTTTCTCAGCTTCAGTCTGTGCCTTGCCTTTTTGTACCATTTATACCTGAAAATGTAAACCTTGGCAGATAATTAACAACTGAAAAAGAAAAACAAATGATGAGTAACTTGAATTACAGTAGAGAGAACAATCCACATCACATTACAAGCATCAGTGCTAGATTAGCTTCATAAGATTGAGAGAGAGAGAGAGAGAGAGAGAGAGAGAGAGAGAGAGAGAGAGAGATAACAACAACCGAATCGAAGTGTATCGGAAATAGTTACCTCGATCTTGAACAAAAAAATCACCTCTGATCTTGCAATCCATGATGGGGACTACACTATGAGCTTAGTTAAGACTCTTTGCTCTCTTCTCAAATCTCACTATTTTCTTTGTGCTTCATCTTTTCGAACTTCCATTGACTTCTGCAACTTCTCTCTCTTATGCAACTCGCAGGTTGAAGACGACGATTTTTCTTTCACTAGCGATTATAACAACTTATCTTCATACAGTAGAAACTCTGTAAATTGGTGATTTAGAAAATTTGACCTTTTAATTTTCAAACTTGGCTTTTTATTTCAGATGAGTGTGAGATTAATTAAATTAATCAGGTATTTTCTTGGTTTAATTTGGGTTTTGATTGGTGTCTAATGGTTTGGCATGTGGTACATAGTAAACCGAAATTAATTATGGTCCAGGTGTAATAGATTTCAAACTTTTAATTCATAGGTAGATATATATGATTTGAAATTTGAATCTAATGTAAAAACTGGTATTTAACATTCATTTGATGGATATATAGAATGATGTTTTAACTTTATGTCAACGACAGTTCTGAAAAAATAGATCGTCAACCCGATTGTTTGCCACCATGAGATTACAGGGGAGATAGTAGGTCTAACTTCCATGGACATACATGTGGCCAGCAGATTGTTATTCGTAGATGTATTCTCCACTGACAATTTGTTCAAATAACACAAAAGAAAGAAGATATCAATGGTAGAGTGTAATTTTCTTTTGTATGTTATTACTTTGTCTTTGCATGGATATATATATTTCAAAATTATTGATCTTTTCTCAAATACAAAGGAAGAAAGGTTAGCTGCTGGTGGGATCATTGGTCTCATTCTATGTATCCATCAAATGTGGCATTCTGTCTTTGGCAAGCAAGGGGCATGTGTTATTATATTACAGAAAGTTTAGGGATTACTTGAGTGGAAAGTTAAGTCTGTGGCATTCTTTCCTCGGCATTAGCAAGCAAGGGGCACGTGTTATAGTTTTACTATCCATCAAATAATTAGTTATAGATGTATTATTCTTGCATAAGTCATTAGGTGTTCCTCGCAGTGGCAGCAAATCTCTTCAAGGATCTGAAACAAACTTGTATGAACCTCTCATATTCAAACTTTATGTTTTTGAGTTTTAACAGTAAACTTTAGCAAAAAAAACTTGTTGTCCCTCCCAAAGTAGGAGACGTCTGCATCCTATATGACAATGGCTATGTTTTTATTTCCAACAAAGAAGGAAATTAATACCGTTTAGAAAAAGAATGTTAAAAGGAAAGTTTTGTAAAGTTATCAAGTCAGTCCTATTAAATAGTGAAAATCAAGTATAGTTAAAAAAAATAGTGAAAATCTAGTATGCAACTAAGAAGAGAGCCAATTTATAATATTAAGTCATAATGAAATAAATTAAAGATTCTACAAGATCATCTACTATTATTAAAAGGGCTTATTTAAGCCTCCTCATGCTGCCACGTCAGCAAAAATAATACTGATTCGTGTTGGGCTTTTCGTTTTGGGCTTGAAATTATAACTTTGTGTTTGATTTTCGACGGCCCATTCGGCCCAGATCCTGATCATGAAGTGTACCATCTTAAGTCATTCTCGGCGTACCTCCTTTCTTCTACGCTCTTTTGTGACTTTGGCGATTCGGTTTCTCAACCGAAGTCGATTCATCAACACCAATCCTTCACTCCATCACTCCATCCCCCTTTAATGGCTTCGTTTTGGATTCTTACCGATTCTATTTATATGCTTTTCTCTTTCCAATTTTCCCACACTCTCAATGTAACGCATCTTCTCTTCCTCTTCAAAGTTCAAACTATATTAGGGTTTCAATCGGTTCAGGCTCCTCTGAGTTTGGTGTAGCTAGAAGGAGCATCTTAACCAAAGGAAGCCAAAGGAGAGAAGGAGAGCGAAGAGATTAGGAAGGAAAGGTAGAGTCTTGGTTTCATGGACCATGTTGATTGAGACAGAAACTGTTATTCAGAAACAGGTTTTCGCTATTTTGTCTCAATTTCATCTGAGAAAGTAATGATTTTTAATTTTAAAAAATTAAAAAAACGTTTTTTTGTGTGTGTGTGTGTGAAGGAACATGTGATAAAGCCAGTGTGGAGAACGTTTGCGAGTAGTGTAAGTTGAATATGGAAAGGAGTAGGAGCTGTGTTCTCTCCCATAACTGCAGAGATGGAGAAGAGATTGGGAAGAAGAACGAGAGTCTTTACGATTGCTATACTTTTTTACGGATCGAAGCTTTGCCATCACGGATGGAAGTTGGAAGTTCGTTGTAGATTGTTCTTCCTTCTCTTCTGGTATGTATCTCTTGCAATCCAATTTCTCTTTGCTTTTTTTTTTTGAAAAGTGCTTCTTTCTCTGTTGGGAATGTGAAATTGGTGACAACGTTTCCAGCTCTAGGTCATTTCGCTAAATATATTGGATCGCTAAGATCACAAAGTTTCTGACACAAGGGGTCGAGTAACATGCTGCGGTATTGGATTTTGTTGGAGCGCCTGGACACTGCACCAAAAATATTGTGAGCTCTTTTATCTAATATACCCAAATTCATCACAGAGTACATTGTGTACAAAGTTGAGCACCTAGCTCACCGCATACATATTTGATTCATATGTTGGACAGTAGACTCCCGAGATGTGGGAGCCTTGGCCCAAACTCTACATCAAAGAGGTATAGTTTTAAGTTCGTTTCATATAAGAGTACTTGGAAAAGATTCTCTTTTGGTGGTTTAACGTTTCCTTATTCTCATTTGGGCTTCCCAGATCATTCAGACTGTCAAGAGAAGATGTTTCAGCCACGTCTATTGTTTTTTACATAAATGGAAACGGGAGACTGTAGATATGGTTGTGGAAAGAGGCGATTGGGGAGCAGTGCTAAGAGTCCATGGAAATGTTGATCCCCTCTAATATATTATCTATGCTTCGTGCTTTAACTGAGGAGACTGATAGTTGAGTGGTTTACTTTGTTGAGCTGAAGGTAATAATGCTTTATATTTAATTCAACAAATAGAAGAGAGCTATAAAGGAGACAGATTTTGTTGTTGAAGGTACAATTTAAATTTCAAGTATTGATTGATGCTGTTGATGTTCTTCTCTTGTGGTAGTATCGACAAGTAGTAGCTATTTTCTTAGCTTTCATGGTCTCTTTAATAAGTGCTTTGATTCTTTTGCATCGTCCTCTATTAGTTTGGTAAAGTTTGTATCATGATTCTTGAAATGGAAAATGCGAACAATTCTCGAATATTGCTCTGTGAAGCTGATAACACTGATGTTTGCAGGGTATTAGAGAGTCTTTGATTGATTAGTTTTGTTCTGTGACTACAGTAGTTGAGCATTTGTGCTCTCTTTCCAAGTGGGTTTAAGTGACAAAATGTGTACTGGCATTTGCCCGCTTCTAAAGGTCTGTTCATTGCTTATTCTTTACGTTTTTTTTCAGGTCTGAGGCTCTCTCATATCAGACCCTCTCAAAGCTCAGGTCCCAGGTCGTTTGCCAGCTCTAAAGGTATGATGTTTGATAGGTTTCTTTACTCTCTTTAGTAAGGTTTTCTTCCTGAGTTACTTCACTTTAGCATGCATTAGTTTGTAATCTTCTATGTGACTAGGCGGCTTTTTATCATTACTGCTGCAACAACTCTCGCTCTTTAGTTGTTAATTTAATGGTCTTAAGATCATTGACTGGTTTTGTGTTCTGATGTGTCTTTAAATTCGAATAGGTCGTTTACATCTTTACTTATTATAATGGTCTTAAGATCTTTGATTGTCACTCTCTTTTTGATGCTTAGGTTTGTGTAAAGCCGTTGTTCCACTCTATGCGCAGACCCTCTCAACTTTGATGTTTCCATGTCTTTTTTTATTGAGTTCTGTTTTTATGAGCTTTATAAAACTTTGATTGAGCTGATAATGGTATGTTATTTGTTCTTACTTGTCTGCCGTGTCACTGTCTTTTTGCAGGTGTCATATCAAACCCTCTCAATACACTTGAAGATAGTGTATGTGCAGGACTTAGGAGAGTCACGCAGAGGAAGACTAAAACTTTTAAAGAGTTCTATTCCAACTTTTAAATAGTTCTATTCCTTGGGAAGGAAGTTCGAACAAGTCCAGTTATGGACGACGGTTTTATGCATTGAGCTCGTGAGAATTTTATGATTGTTAGTAGAAAACGTTGGAAATATGAATGATTGCTTTGTAGTTGTTGTATTTTGATACATCTTTTAGCGTTTTGTTTGTGCTAAATTCTCATCATATATAACCTTTTAAAAACACCAGATTATAACTTTAAAATAAATAACCAAAGTTAAAAACCAACATAAAAGTAAAGACTAATCTCTTTAGGATGAGGCCGGAATTCTTAATTTAGAGAGTCGTTATTGGCTTATGATTAACATATAAAGTTTTGGTGATGGTTTGTTTAAAAAATTATTCTTAAAACTGGTTTGGCCTGTTATAATTTTTATTTATAATGTATTTTCATGAATTAGTTTGTAAAACACTATTATCTTTAGTTTGGATTGATTTTTTATTCAATTTAATTTCTATTATGAAAGTTTTCAATATGGCAATACAACCCAATCATTATAAAGTAAAATAAAGTTTAAAATCAGTTTTTTTTTTATCAAAATTTAAATCAGTTTTAAATTTACAATTTCTTATAGAAAACCTAAATTAATAAGATAAATGTATTTTAGTTAACTTTTACTCATCTTACTTATCATTCTATATATGATTTCCTTTAATAAAAAAATCGCAAATTGTGAATTAAATTATGTTAAATATTTTAGACACAAGGCAATTAATAAATACAAATGATTTTTTTTTTACAATGTAATAGTTTAAAATCGATTGTAATATATATAACAATATTATATTCAAATGTTATTGTAAACTTTTAAATTTAACTAAAACTTATACGAATACCCCGGGCGTAGCCCGGAAAAAGCCTCTAGTAATTATAAAAGAACAAATTGGGCTAAAATAAATTCAGCCAAAATTATTATTATAATAATAAAAACCTAGTATAATTGGAAGGAAAGAAAAAACAAGGCAGGTGGAGCGGTAAGCATCTACATCTTTGCACAATCTGCTGGCTTAAATGAGATCGTCTTAGAAACGGTGTCGTATCCAACAAGGAAGTTCATCTGAGATAAATTTCCGTAAATGGCCAAGTCGTCGTTCCCACGGAAGGCGAAGCAAACCGAATCCTCAGAGAATTGTACAAAGGCATTGGAGGAGTCCAACTTCACATCTGCTCCATCGAAATGCATAGTAATGACTGGGACTTCCAGCTTAGCGGTTGCGCTGTAACACAGACTCAGAACGCCTTGTGGGTCGTTTACCCTCTCAGCATCGATTGAGGACGCAACCGCATCTTCGAGTTCGGAGTAAAATGCGGTCGGTACCATGGTCAGAGTTGTGCCAGAGTCGATGATGATGTTCCCCTTGCCGCTGCTGTTTCCAAAAGAATCCGATACTTCAGGGTATTTGATATTCTTGCTTCCCACGCTAATGGATTCTAGGGTTAGGTAATAGAAGGTCGCTTGCGTTTTTGTGATCAATGGAGTTGAGACAGCTCCACTTCCCGACACAACCGCATTGGTTCCGAAGTGGATCTTGCTCGTTGTCTCGTTTGCTGAATATAGAGGGACCAAGCAGTATGAGAATTTGCCATCGATTGACTCGCCGAGTTGCGAAATGAGCGAAACCGAACCGCCACCAAGTCCAATGATTCCAGATGCCTTCTTGCTAAATGTTCCAGCGTTATCGTGACCACATCCAATGACGATATTTTTGAGCTGCACGGGGCGGTTATCAGTCGAGCCAAGCGTTACGGTGTCGGCGGCAACGTTACCCTTTGTGTAAGACTTATCCCCGTAAGACATAGTGTAAGAGCAAGTGTTGTCTTCTGTCGAACAAGTGGCTTGATTTTCAAGGGCAGTACATTGTCTTGAGGAGCAAGAAACGTCTTTGTAGGTTGAAGACGCTTTAGGGTCAAAGAGAGGATATTCCTGAGTGTAACAGTTATCGCATGGCTCGCATTGGGTCCATATGAGATCGCTTCCCGTGTCAGCTATAGCCATGATTGGGAGCTGAGGAGTCCCCAGCGATATATTCATGAGATATTCACCTGCATCTGATGTAATCTCAGCTTGAGGTGAGTTAACTGATGCATCTTTGCCGTTGAAATGGACAACACGGTTTAATGATCGGTGAACAGCATTTCGTAGACGCTGAACAGAGGTTTCTAACGGATTGTAGAAAGGTGATTTAGGAGAGTCACGGTGGATCAGATCCGCGCTGAAGCCAAGTTTTGTATGAGCGTTTGCGTTTGAGAGTAAAGGTGAAGGGAGTAAAGATAGAGCCAAGAGAAGTGAAGAGAATAGAGAGGACATTGTCTTTGTATTTGAAGTGAAAGATAATTTTTTTTTTTAATCTTTTGGCTATCTAATGTGTTGGTATTTATATCGTTCGTGAGATAGTGGTAAATTAATGCTATTGCATGCTGATATTTTGAATTTTCTTTTTAATAAGTAATCTTACCAAATTTATTTCCCGTTTGTGATATTCGAGAATCTGATAAATCGTAAAGGAATATTTCTCATTGATTTTATTTTCGCATTTGTGACTTATTATACAATAGAGGATATTTTCTCATTTTAATGCACATATTTTATTTTATTTTGTGTTATCTTTCATTCATTACCAAGAGTGTACCATTCATTTCTCATATTGACTTGTTTCTTGCATCTCTATTCTGTGTTTTCATATGCTAGATCATTTAACAAATCTAGACGGAAATCTTCATCATTAAGCTTATGCGGGAATAAAAATCGGTAAAATTAGCATTGGCATGCTTTGATCACATGTAGTGCATAAAAACAAAGGCTGGATACTGTTTTTGTGTTGACACTGTTTTTGTTGACCTAGACGGAGAACACGGAAAGCTACCACCTATTTGCTTTTTATGTTGATACTGTTATTGTTATTTTACATCATTAAGCTTTTATATATACATATTTCATCAGAGCTGACTTTTCTTTTGGTTTATATGCAGATGCGATTTCACCACGATACATGTAAATTTTTTTATCTTTCTATATGATTTGATTAATCGTAGATATATTTGAAATCTAATTCTTACTTTTTTTTTAAATATGTTCATAGGTATTATATTTCTATTTAATGATTGTTTGTTAGAGCTTAGAAGGAGAAGAATGCTTTCATATGTATTTTTCTATTGGCTTTTTAATTTACAATTTTAGTTTATATGCGTAGACCAACGATTATGACGTTTCCTCCTGTGGATCCATATGTACTTAAATCTCTCTTCACATTCATGTTATTCAGAGACATGAACATTACAAATGATCATATCATCCAAAACACGTAAACTACAATGTAAGTTTCATGCTTTGTTACTTTCTCTATGTTTTTCAAATAATTATTTGCTTATACACTAAAGAAAAAAAATCTTTATAATCAACATTTTATTATAAAAGTTAGTATAACTTTTTATACATTTTATCAACTTTGTACTCAAATATGATTTTATACAATTTATCATATTATAAAATGTATTATAAAGGTTGGAACTTAATTAATTGATGAACGACGTTTACAACTTATATAGCATGTACACGAGCTAACTAGGTATAAAGAAGTTACAGTAATTACAAGATAGTCCTCTCATTATTTATCTTTTACACGCCCCCGCAAGACGGAGGCAGGTGTGTGACTCCGATCTTGGAAGAAAGGTCAGCAAACCGAGGTCTTGGCAGAGGCTTTGTGAGGGCGTCAGCTAGTTGATCTTTGGTGGAGATGTGAGTGACTCTTAGGGCTCCAGCTTGAACATTATTCCGAATGAAATGATAATCAAGCGCTATGTGTTTCATGCGGGAATGGAAAATCGGGTTAGCTGAGAGATAAGTTGCCCCGACGTTGTCACAGTAGACAACAGGTGCAGCAGGTAGAGGTATGCCGAGATCAGTGAAGAGCGAGCAGATCCATGTGAGTTCAGAGGCAGTATTAGCGACGGCTCGGTACTCAACTTCCGTAGATGATCGTGCTACACCTCGTTGCTTTTTGGAGGATCACGAGATTGGGTTGGATCCGATGTAAACAACGTAGGCGGTAGTGGAGATATAATCATCAGTATCGCCAGCCCAGTCCGCATCAGAGTATGCATGAAGGTTCAAGGGAGTACCTTTGCGAATCAGAATACCATGTGTTGGTGTTCCGGCCAAGTAGCGAAGAACACGCTTAACAGCTTGCCAATACAAGTCTGTGGGTTTATGCATAAATTGCGAGAGTCGGTTGACTGCAAAGGCAAGGTCGGGTCGCGTGAGGGAAAGGTATTGGAGACTTTCGACAACCCGACGATACTCTGTGGGTTTTTGCAGGGCGGAGCCCGAGTTAAGAGAGAGCTTTGGCGTTGGAGACATCCGGGTTCCCACTGGTTTCGCATGACGCATGTTTGTCTTGTCCAGCAAGTCTAATATGTATTTCTTCTGCATGAGATGAAGTCCAGACTTGCTTTTAGTGGCTTCAATACCAAGAAAATACCGAAGTTCACCGAGGTCTTTAATGGAGAAACAAGACACAAGGTTGGAGATACATTGTTGCACGAGGTTGTTAGAGCTTCCCGTGATGAGCATGTCATCCACATAGACAAGAACATATACATGATCACTCCCAACTCGTTTGGTGAAGAGAGAGGTATCAGCGGTGCTGTTGACAAATCCAAGAGTGAGGAGATGTTTGCGTAGTTTTTGGTACCACGCTCGAGGAGCTTGGCGCAAGCCATAAAGAGCTTTTCGAAGACGGCATACGTAGTGTGGCTTATCTGAGTCGATGAAACCTTGTGGCTGAGCAACATAGACTTCATCGTGTAAGGTTCCTTGGAGAAAAGCATTGTTGACGTCCAGTTGACGGATAAGCCAAGATTTGTTCACTGCAACATGAAGGACCGATCTGATCGTTGTGGATTTGATGGCCGGACTGAATGTCTCACTGAAATCATGGCCTTGTTTTTGGTGAAACCCTTTGGCCACAAACCTTGCTTTGTACCTGTCCACTTCACCGTTAGGGAGATATTTAATTGTGAATACCCATTTACCTCCAACAATATTCTGATGAGGTTCTGGTGGGACAAGAACATAGGTTCCATTCTTTATGATCGCATTAATTTCATCACACATGGCCTTTCTCCAGTGGAGATCACGCAGCGCCTCTGCAACGGAGGTGGGGATTTTGTGTATAGGCTTGTCAACAGAAGTCGTTAGGGTGTATTTCTGAACAGGTTTGGTGATGTGATTTTTGTCGTGAGTTCGCATCGGGTGAACGTTTTGAGGATGTGGCGGGGTCGGGGTAGGTTCTGGGTTGGCTGTATTTGTTGGTGATGAGCTAGCTGGTGGTGTTGTAGAAGACGAAGTGGTGGGTGTGGAGTTTGGGGGAGTTGTTGTTGTCGGATGGGAAGTTGTTGCAGAGGGCAGCGGTGTTGATGGAACAGAGTGAGGTTGAGAATTCATACCTGTCGTATTCGGCGAAGGACCAGAGCACGCAGGCGACTGAGAAGGAGCTATACGAGACGGCCTTGTCGGGATTGGAGTGACGATGGGAAAGGTAGGGGGTTAGGATTCGTCGGTTGGTTATGGTGGAGGTGATGGTGGTGTAGCAAAGGGGAACTCATTCTCAACAAACAAGACGTGTCTTGACGTGTATATACGGCCGGTCTCTCTATGAAGACATAAATAAGCACTCTGAGTTTGTGAATAGCCAATGAACACACAGGGGAGAGATCTGGGGTCAAGCTTGTGGGATGTATATGGGAGCAGCCATGGATAGCAGGAGCAGCCGAAGACACGGAGCTTGTTGTAGTTCGGCGGTTGCTTGAATAGTTTGTGGTATGGAGAGTCACCATCGAGTACTGGTGTGATCATACGATTAATGAGATAGGTGGCGGTGGTTAGAGCATAGCTCCAATAGATTGTTGGCATCTTGGACTTTGTGAGTAAAGTGAGACCGGTTTCTACAAGGTGACAATGTTTGCGTTCGGAGATACCATTGAGTTGGGGAGTATGAGGTGGTGTGGTGAGGTGAGTGATTCCTTTGCTGGCTAGAAAAGGGCGCAGGGCTATGTACTCCCCGCCATTGTCGGAGTACAAAGTACCAATCTTTTGCTTCAGTATGTTTTCGACAAGGTTGGTGAAGGTGATGAAGATATCTTTAACTTGGGACTTTTGTTTTAGCGGGTAAAGCCAGGTATAGCGGGTGCGATGATCTACAATAACTAAGTAGTATTTGTAGTTATTAATGGATAAAATGGGCGAGGTCCATACGTCAGAGTAAAGGTATTCAAGAGGGTGAGAGGAGGTTATGGTATTTGTGTAAAAAGGAAGCTGGTGACTTTTATTGATAAGACAATCAGAACATGAAAAAGAGTCTTTGAAAGAACTTGAAATAGGTAAAGAGAAATTTGCAACAATAGTTTTGAGAACAGAGAAGGACGGATGGCCAAGTATTGAGTGCCATGAAGTGAGAGTGGTTCTTGGGGTAGGGGAGGCGAACATGGAGGTGGCGAAGGATGGAGTGACTGGCCATTCGTATAGCTCATTCTTATTCTTGCCTTGGAGCAACGGGGTTCCCGTGCTGAGGTCCTTTACCTGAAAATGACAAGGAAAGAATTCAACCGACACTTTGTTAGTGTTGCATAGACGATAGACATAGATAAGGTTCTTATGCACATCAGGAACACAAAGTATATCTTTTAGCAACAATGAACGAATTGGAGTAGATAGAGAAGTAGAGCCAGAGTGTGTAATTTTCAAACCAGAACCATCGGCAATGGTGACATCTTCTCCTCCATGATAAGGGTGGTGTAGTGAGAGATTGTTGAGGTCGGAGGTTAGGTGGTGCATAGCTCCACTGTCCATAAGCCAGTTCGCCGCATTGTATGGAGCTTGAGCAACATTAGCCCTCGGCTGCCACGGAGGATAGGAGGAAGTGGCCGATGACATTGAGTTGGGATAGTCACGTTGTGGGTTCTGCAGCTGTGAGCAGCGACGAGCGCTGTGACCAAACACACCGCAGATTTGGAATTTGCCTTGGTAGCCACGAGGTGCATTCTGCTGATTCCGTGGGGTGAACTGGGTTTGTTGCCAAGTTTGGTTGTGGCGGTTGTTGTGGTTGCGCCGATAGGGAGCTGAGTTGGTGTTGTTGGAGGGGCGAACGTTTGCTGCATTGGCCGTTACTGGAGTGGAGGCAGTCACAGGTGTTCTGGCTTGAATGGTAGCTTCTCGATTACGAAGCTTCTCGTGGATCTCTGCAAGAGAGGGTGGTATGTCACGGCCTTCAATCTGATCTGCAACTGTTTTGTACTCCTCAGAGAGTCCACCAAGAATGAACTCGATCTGATCTTCATGATCATAAGGCACTACAAGAAAAATGCGTTTTAATAGCAGACGAGGATAGCGTTTTTACGATTGTGCTATGGTTGATATACCCGAGTTTTTAAGATAGCGTTTGTATTTTCAAAAACGCTATGAAAGAGTGGTATATTTAAAAACGCCACGAAAAGTTAGGATTTAATAGCAAAACATAATTAAACGTTATGTTTGCCTTGTGAATCCCTAAATCCTAAATAAGTTTTTAAACCCTAAACTATAAATACGAAAGTTAATTCTTATGTTTTTACATCAAAACTTAAATATAATTCCAAATTTTAAATATAGATTCAATATTCAATATTTACAAAAATTAATCTCATATCTTAAATTCAATAGCTCCAAATCTTACCCTCAAAAAGTAAATCTATTTGAAACTCTAAACCCTAAATATATTTTTAACCCCTAAACCCTAAACACAACCCTAAAACTCAAATATTTCCTATTATAATCTTAAATCTTAAGTTTAAATTCAAACTTTTATATTTTCAAAATTTAGTTTCAAATCTTATATCTAGACTTCAAAACCTAAACCCTTAACATCTTTTCAAACCTTAAACCATGTATCTTATATCCAAACATCATGTAATAAACACTAAACTTTAAATCAAAATCTCAAATCTTATATTTTCAAGTTTTAATAAAAAACAAAATTAGACTTTTATTCTAAAATCTTATACTTTAAATCTAAAATTCAATATTTCATATCACTAACTTTATAAATGGGAATGATAATTTCATTCTTATGCAATTACTAAACAATAAAAATATGATTTGGAAAACAATTATTAAATACAAATATTTTTTGATTAGTTAATCTATAACCATTAATTACTTATAATCCAATGGTTATAACTCATTCTTTTGTTAATCATTTTCCTTCCTTTTCATTGGTTTACTAATAAAACAAAGAAAAATATTTCTCATTGGTTAAAAACATGGTGGTGAGGATAACCACTAATTTGATCTCCATCGTTGATATAATTCAATCTAATGGACCAAAATTCTCTTTAATACCTTTTTTTTACCATAATCTCCTTCATCTCACGATCTCTCGTCTCCTCTCTCTCATCACCTCTTCAATCTTCTTGCCCACGATATCTCATCTGAAATCCTCCTCTCTCAACATCTCATATCTTGCAATCCTCTTCTCTCATCACATCTTCCATCCTCATCTCACGATCTTTCAAACTCGACGTATGTCGTCCCAGCATCACAACCTCCGTCGTTCGCCGTCCCAGCATCACCACCACCGCCATATCACCTCTGGAATCTATGTCTTCTTCTGTAATCTTTCATTTATTTGGATCTTTTATGTGCTTCAGATCCTAATCTACATATTTTCTCTTTCTCATTGTTTAATTTTTATTTTATTTTTGTTCTTAGTAACAGAATGAGACAACGCGTGAAGAAGAAGAGGAAGAAGATGCGACGGAGGTGGTGTAGAGATGATAGACGAAGAAAAGGATGCGGTGAGGTGGATGGGACGAGCTTGCGTTGATGAATGCGGCGGAGACAATGACGCGTGGTGTGGAGATGGCGAAGTTAGCAGTCATGTTGTGGAGGTGGCGGCAGTAGTTGATTGAAGATGAACTTTAGGTTTAGTTTCAATTTTAGATTAGGTTTAATTGTTAAAAAATCTGTTTTAATGGTTTAGTGTAAACCGATCTTATTTTATATTAAATGTAATTTATAATATTAAATAAAAATTAATTTATATTTTTTATATTTTTTTAATTTTTTATGAAAGAAATAATAACGAAAATTAAACGTTATTAAAGAATATTTAATTGCAGATAGAAAAGCGCTATCGTAGCGTAAGAAAAGATAGCAGCGCTAAAAACTGCTATGTAACATCTTTTACCTATTATGACGGGCGATGATACAACGTTCCAAAAACCGCTATCGTATCGTTAGATAGCGTTTTTCGTCCGCTAATAAAACCCTTTTTTCTTGTAGTGAGGTTTCCCAAGAAGAGAGAGATGATCAAAACGTGTCATAAGACCTTGAAAATATTCATCAATGGACTTAGACCCTTTCGTCCATTCCTTGACTTGTTGCTTAAGCTGTTTCACATGGCCGCGGCTAGGTTTCGCGTATGTGTCATTGAGAATCGTCCAGATCTTAGATGACGTCTGCACCGTGGAGAGGATCGGTTGGATCGTGGTGGTTATGGCACCGAGAAAAGCGCTGAAGATAAGACTGTCTTGTCTCCTCCAAATCGAGTAAGCAGGGTTGGGGGTTGTGATTCCATCAACGGTGAGCGTCTGAGGATGGGATAAGTGTGGATCCATCCAAGTGGCCACAGAGGTCGTACCCATGGAGGAGGGCGGTAACTTGACGGCTCCACATCAAGAAGTTGGAGGAGGTGAGTTTTGTGACATTCACCATGTTGATGTTGAGGATGGTGGTGGTGTCATTGACGTTGATGGTTTCACTGGAGCTAGCCGGAGAGTTTGACATGATCGGAGATTTGAAAAGAGGAAAAGGGCGGCTTAAAAAAAAAAATTTAGGGTTTAGGTATCGTATTGCTCTGATACCATATAAAGGTTGGAACTTAATTAATTGATGAACGACGTTTACAACTTATATAGCATGTACACGAGCTAACTAGGTATAAAGAAGTTACAGTAATTACAAGATAGTCCTCTCATTATTTATCTCTTACATGTATGTCCTATAAATTCATATATGTAAACTATATTGTTCTTTTTTGTCATCTTTTTTTGTCATCATAAACTATATAGTTCTATGTCAATTATAATATAACTTTATACAATTTACCACATAATAAATTCTGTATATAATTCAGAGTTCGAATATGATATGTGTAACATTATTGTATATATTTCTAATACTAATGTTAGAATTAAATCGGTTATATACAAATTTCTATATTAAATATAAGTGATAAAACATAATTATTATATATTTCTATAGATTTACAATATATAAAAATCAAAACTATTTATTATTCTTTAATTTTATAACCATATTATGATATTAGGAAAGATATACCTTGTTGGTAAAGGCTTTTAATTAGTTAATTCGTTTATTAATAACTTGCCTTATTTTATTATCAATTACTTGCGCAAGTTGATACGATAATTACCTTATTTTGCCATCAGTTACTTGACTTAATTGGTATATTAATTATTGAAAATTTATGACATTCAATTTTTAATATCTTTCTTTAATTGTTTCATGTTTATTAAAAGGAAACAAATATTACAAGAACCATAAGACTTTATATATCTCAAGAAATGTCTTTACAAGAATTTTATAACAAATATTTCAGGAACCATAAGACTTAATGATTAAATATGATTATTAATTCATAATTATTCTTTAAATTTGATATATTCTGAAATTTTTTTATTATATATAATTCTAAACAAAATAATCTTTTTAGGAAGTATTTTTTTAAATATACATTTAATTGACAAATTTAAAAGTTAAATTTTCATGAAAATATATGTCTATTAAGTAAATTTCTTGTTCTTTTATGATGTCATTTATTAGTAACTATATACATGCGATATTGCATTAAATGTGTAAATTCTTTATTTCCTAATTAATTAATTCAGAAATATGATGATTACCTTATTTTGCTATCAATTACTTGCACAAATTTATATGATAATGGTGATTTGAGTTAGAAAAGCCCAAAAACTATTATCCATTTAGAAAACCACAAATATAATGGTGATTTGAGATTTAGAAAAGCCAAAACTTTTATCTTTATTATATTTATATATATTAATATATATATATATATATATATATATAAATATATATATATATATATATATATATAAATATATGGATCTTAAAAATGTAATTTACTATATATATACATTTTTTTATTTTTTCTATTAACAGATAAATAACACAACGTTTGTAGTTGACTACAAACCATTTTTCAGTTTGTTTCAATAGCGATATGCAAATTCAATATTATTTTCGTCTCGATAAAATTTAGAAATCTATTAAATTATTTTATATTGTACAATTGCTAAAAAAAATTGACAATTTTTTTGCAGGTTTCTATGGGATTTTTTAATTCATAATTGTTCTTCTTATTTTATATTACTTATGAATTATATTTAAATTTTTATCACATTTTCTATGGGATTGTGATATCTATGAGATTTTTATCACATTTTTTAATATGTCACTGTCTCATGTATATTTTTCTTACATTTGTTTTTTTCAATAGTTAACTTTTATTAAAAACATACTAATGATGTTAATTTTTTTTTACTTTAGTTAACTTTCATTTGTTTTATTCTTATATAGTTTTTGTGACTTTTTTAGTTTTTGTTTCAGTTTAATATTGAATTTAGCTCACATACTTTACGTGTATATGTTTTAAAACATAATTTTTCTTTTAAAAAATTAAGCGACAAAGAGCCTAATGAAACCGATCCAAAAACAAACCAAACTGAATATAAATTGAACTGGACATAAACTACACCGAACCAGACTAAATAAGGTTTATTTCAGTTGAAAAAAATATATTAAAACCGACCTAAACAAACCAAACCAAAAAAGTAACGATTTGCTCACCCCTACTGCATCCTAGAGATTTGCGCAAATCTTGTCTCAGCATTGAAACTCTCACTTGTTCCACTAACTCCCACATTTGAACTCAATAGATACTCATGTCTCAGCATTATACTATATTTTATACCCGCACAGGGTGCGGGCGGGTCACCTAGTTTGTAATTAAGTGTTCTCATTTGGGTTCCTGTACCATTTCACCTAGTATGATTTATTGTTATTATTAATATTAAATATTCAAAATGTTAATTCAAATATATATATCAACAAAATTATCAATAAACTATCAGTATCTTACATTTTTATTATGAAAATACATTTTGTAAGTTTGTTCTTTTTATTTATTTTAAAATCTAAATTTTGATTTTTCATGATAATAACAATAGATAGCATTACTTTGCAAAATGATTTGTATAAATGTCATCACCACATTCATTCTCAAAAAAAAAAAATGGCATGTCCTTCAAAAATATGACATTATATCAACATAATTGTCATATACACATTTCTCTATTAACATTTCTATTGTACGATTTTTTTAATATAAAAAATTGGTAATGACTAATATATGTTATATTATCATTAAAGTAAAATTTCTTTATAGATATTAATTTCTGGCACAAATTTTAAAATATAGTATTAATACCTAATAATTCATATATCCTCATTAAAATTAAAAAATATATATATATATATATATATTTATCACATTAAAAACGAAATATAACTACAAAGATTTCCATCAATTTATATATTATACTTTGTATAAATATATATATATATATATATATATATATATATATATATATATATATGTATATATATATATCATCAAAATTAAAAAAAACTACGTCAATACTAATCAAATAAATCTTTTTTGATGCCTAAATTTATCAGTTCATTAAGTTAATTAACATATTAATTTTATCTTTTTTTTTATCAACAACATACAGACTCATATAGACTCTGCGAACCAAAGCGGTAGCTCTGTATCTATGTGGACAATGAAAGACGATTGTTTTCTCGCACTGCGTGCTAGACTGTCCGCCCTTGAATTTAGTGTCCTTGGTACATAGATAATTGCCGAGCTATGAAAACTTCCTTGAAGCGTCTTGATATCTTCCAAATAACTTGCAAAAGCTGGCCATTCATCGGGTTCCGAAACCATCTTAACCACCTTAGAACAATCTGTTGCAAACGTAACGCTATATTGATGCAAATTCCTCATACTCTCCATTGCCCATATGAGCGCTTCCACCTCAGAATGAAGAGGTGAGAGACTGGCTCTTACATTCCTTACTCCCATTAAACCCTTGAAACCGTCAAGGATACTATACCACCCATGTCCATCAAAGACATCCTTCTCTTTCCATGAACCATCAATTAAACACCAACGTCCTGGTATAGACGGTATGACCGCAACAGCCCCTGTCTGTGCTGCGCTCTGAGTTACTTTGATTTGGGCCTCCTCCCATAGAGCAGATTCTGTCTCTGCCAACATGAGTGTGTCCTTCGGGTCAACATCCAAATTACTAAAAGATTTCCTATTTCTTCCTTTCCAAATGTACCACAATATCCATGCGAAATGATGATCGTCCATCTTAGGAAAAACTCGCTAAAATAGATGGTCCATATTCGTGAATAGGGACTTAGTAGGAAAAGTTACTGGGTTCAACGAGATCCTTGAAAAAGCCCAGACTTGGCGTGCTGGTGGACATTCAAAGAAAATGATTAACTGATTCTTCCTCAGCTCCGCATCTATCACAACATATATCACCTTTCTTCTCTCTTGCCTGTAGATTTTTCTTAACCGCAATACAGTCGGATATCAATTGCCATAAGAAATTTTTTATCTTGGGAGGACACCGTACCTTCCAACAGAAAGCCTTTAAAGCGTCCACTGTTGGTCCGTGAAACTCAGACGGCCTTCCTCTATCCGGATACACACTTTCAACTTGATAGCCTGACTTAACTCTGTACTTTCCGTTCTTATTAAAATGCCAGCCAATCCTATCTTCCATTGCTATCCTACTCAGTGGAATACTTTCTATTATTTTCGCATCTTGGGGATCTATTATAGCTCTAATAACCGACATATTTCAAGTCCGCATATCTGTATTGATGAGAGAATCCACAGTGAGTTCCGTAAAAAAGTTTGGTTGATTTTTAGTTTCTGGTCTCGGGCGAGTGGTTGGGAGCCATGGATTATTCCATACAGAGATAGATAATCATGTTCCCACCCGTTTAATAAGTCCTTTGCTAACCAGAGATCTCGCTGAGATCATACTCCTCCAACCATATGACGGAGAATATAATCGGATCGGTTCCAGAGGTGACGCATTCCTATAAGACACGAGAAAACAAAGTATTTGATTTCTCAATAAGACGCCATAGTTGTTTTCCTAGCATTTCCGTATTGAAATCCTCGAGATCCTTAAACCCCAAACCCCCGTCATCCTTTTCTAGGTATAATTTATCCCATGATTTCCTATGCAATCCTCTTATGCTTCCTCCAGGGCTCCACCAAAATTGTGCTACTTGATAAGGGGTTTTTAGTCCCTTATGTTCAAATCAATGTACTAGGGTAAGTAGAGTGTCAATCCATTTCTGAGTGTAATGATCAAAGAGAATGCTAGTCATGTGCTTAATCTAACTGCAATCAAGAGGGGTAGCAAGTAACATACAATAAGGAATGTAATGTAATATCTAAAACTATCAATCAATGGATGAGAGATGAGACCAGGGGCAAGGGTATTGACTTTGGGTGAATTAGAATCCAAACTAGAATGTTAAGCTAAGCAATCAACTAGTCTTATAGGTCTAGACACTTCAATAGACAAACTCTTTCTCAAGAAGGATGCCCTTTTGCTTTCAAGCTTTAGGCATCAAATCTCTTTGGCCTAAATCAATCAAACAAACATTAGGAATAAGTCTACTAACCATCTAAGCATCCCTAGCATCAAGTCTCCTTGGCTAAGCAAGCAAAAAGCATAGATACTTTGGTTCAGACATTTTCACAAACACCTTGTGGGCATGAAATGTCTAGGGTTCTAATCTAGTGTGATCAGTACTAAACTAGCATTAAACTCAAGTATTATGCATAAGACATCATGGATCTAGCAATTAACAACCTAGATCTTCATCACATCACCCTAATCACCCAAGCCCCAAATCTCAAAAGATGTCTACTCACTAATCATCATTCTTGATCTTAAACTCATGAGAGATTCAAGACTAATCATGATTAAGAGATGAATAAGACTCAAATTACTCAAGAAAGAGAGATAGAATTCCAAGTTTGTGTTCTTAGATGATAAAACAAAGATTAGCCTTCTAAAAGTGCTTACAAGGGTATTTATATCACCCCTAATAACCTTAAGGTCTCATAATTAAAAAGACTAAACAACCCTTAGTCATTAGGCTAAAGTTTGGTCTTGGGCAGAATGGAGAAAGCACGGAGCGGGTGGAGTACTCTTGGACCAGCCCGGTATGTGCCACCCGGTAGGGAAGGTCGGCTGTTTGGCGTTGAGTTGCGGCTGGGTTAGTCCAGCCGGTAAGGGCTACCCGGTAGGCTCCTGCGCATGTCCAGTCCCGTTTGCGACCGGGTGCAATCAACCGGTAAGGTCTGCCCGGTAAGGATCCTCGCCAACCAACTCCCACTTTGCGACCGGGTGATGGTACCCGGTAAGGGCCACCTGGTACAAGCTAGGCCAACCACCAAATCTCATCCAAAACTCCATATCAAGAGCTAAACACCTCTTCAAGCCTCATACCTCATCCTTTTGGTACTCCAACACCTGATAGGACTTATGAATGCAAATGCATAACCTAAAGATGCCTAAATCTTAATCTAATGCACTTTTAATACTAAAATGAATAGCTAAAACTAGGTAAATATGCCTCATATCACTACTGCGCTCGTTAGTTTCTTTGTGGTTGCCTTAGGTAACCTATAGCAGGACATCACATGATTTGGCAACGGCGTAACCACCGATTTAATAATTACTTCTTTTCCTCCTTTCGTAAAAAACCTTAATGTCCATCCATTAACCCTTTTGTTCAACCTTTCCTGTACAAAACCAAAAACTTGTATTTTAGATCCAGCCAGACTCTCTGGTAGGCCTAGATATGTTCCCATGCCTCCTATGTTCTGGAAGCCTAAGATATCCCTTAGCTCTTGTCTGTTCTCTTCCCCAATCCTATGGCCAAATTCAATTGAAGATTTCTGAAAATTTATTAATTGACCTGAGAAAACCTCATATTCCTTAAGTATAGCTAGTATGGTTTGACACTCTTCCGGTTGCGCCTTGCAAAAGAAAAGACTATCATCCGCAAAGAGAAGATGAGAAATCACTGGACACGCTCTAGCAACCTTCATTCCTGTTAATCGTTTTTGTCGTTCGGCCTTTTTGATGTTGGTAATTAAGGCCTTTGTACACATAATAAATAGATAAGGCGACAGAGGATCCCCTTGTCTTAATCCTCTTTGCGGGATAATGGAACCCTTGGGTTGCCCATTTATCAAAACTCGATACTGGACGGAAGATATACATTCCATCATAATCTTTATCCAGTGAGGATCGAAGCTCATCTTGTGGAGCAAAGCTTGAACAAAATCCCATTCTACCCGATCATACGCTTTACTCATGTCTGTTTTAATCGCCATAAATTTCCACCGACAAGTATTATTGGCCCGTAACCCATGAAACATCTCCTGAGCAATTAAAATATTATCCGAGATTAATCTCCCTGGGAAAAAAGCCGATTGTGTTTCCGATATTAGCCTAGGCAAACAACTTTTCAGCCTTTGACATAAGACTTTTGAGATGATCTTATATCCAACATTACACAGGCTTATCGGTCGAAGCTCCGTCATCCTTGTGGGTTTCTCCGTCTTCGGAATCATACAAATATGAGTAATATTTAATCTAGCATCCAGAACACCTGAGACCAAAAAATTATTCACCATCTCAACCATATCCTTTTTAATAACATGCCAGGAGTGCTAGAAAAAAAGCGCTGTCATTCCGTCAGGACCTGGTGCCTTCTCTGGATGCATCATAAATAAAGCTTGTCTGACCTCCTCCTCCGTAGCCGTTCTCAACAAACGTTGATTGATTTGAGTTGTAATATTTGAGGGAACTTCGTCTAGAAAACTATCAAACTCAGATGGGGAAGTGGAAGTAAACAACTCCTCAAAATAGTTTTGTTAAAGCATGATAAAACTTGATATTAAGGTCTCCCGAAGAGTACCACATATTACGACTCTTTTGATACCAG
The DNA here is from genome assembly GCA_932364175.1 of Eruca vesicaria subsp. sativa. Classification (NCBI taxonomy): domain Eukaryota; kingdom Viridiplantae; phylum Streptophyta; class Magnoliopsida; order Brassicales; family Brassicaceae; genus Eruca; species Eruca vesicaria. The sequence goes on from CAKOAT010075155.1 coordinate 117,987, forward strand.
TAATCCTCCTCATCCTTGTACGCGACTTGTAATTTCCTAGACACCTCCAAAATATCCTCCTGTGTTCTATTATCATCCATCTGTACCTCTTCAAGAGCCCTTTGGAGATCTTGAATTTTCTCTTTTCCATATGGAGGATTGTTGTGCCTCCACCTTGCTATCTCATGCCTACAGTTACTAATTTTTGTGACCAAACCATCTCACTGACCATTATTTTCTTTTGTCCAGCCAGCAACAATTGATTCTATAAAACCCTCCTGCCCAATCCATCTTTTATCAAACCTAAATTGTCCCCTCTTTTTATAGACTTTATCCTCTATATATGCCATGACTGGACGATGATCCGAACTAACCATCCCCAAATATTCTGTATAGGAACACGGGAATAGTGTCTTCCATTCTTCATTTGCGAGTGCTCGGTCGAGGTGACATCTTATCATTACCGCTCCTTTTCCTCTCCCTCTACGTCCTTGCCATGACATTTTATTTCCCCGAGTCGGGAACTCAATTAAGCCACTGTTTCTAATCATATTATTAAACGGAACAAAAGAACTCAAACTCCTTAATGCACCTCCTTTCTTTTCATGATTTCTGGTAATCTCGTTTAAATCTCCAATGATAAACCAAGGGTCTGATCTTGCTAGACCATAACGAGTCAATCGTTCCCAAACTTGTTCCCGTAAATCTTGTACCGGATCTCCATACACAAAAGTTAAAAAACTCTTTTTCCCCATCACCACTGCTTCCATATCAATCATCCGATTACTCGAGTATAAAATCTGCACTTGATAGTCGTTATTGTAGAAAAGCGCGAGACCCCCGCTTCTGCCAACTGGGTCCACCGTAACCAAATTATCATTTCCAAAATGGGCTTGGAAACCTTGTACAAAATCATAATTTTGTTTTGTTTCCAATAAAAAAAGAAACTCGGGTTTATGTTTATGCCATATCTCCCGTAGATAACTTATTGTCCATTTACTCCCCATCCCGCGACAATTCCAACTTAAAATTCTCATAAAAAAACTTTGGGAATGCGCTCCGTAGAGCAAGGGAATAGGGGTTTAAAGAGACCCTGGATTCTGAATATGTGGTAACCACCAATGTTACTAAATTTAAACACCAACTTGTGTAGACCATACAGCATTCTCCAAAGGTCATTTCTCCACAGGATAAATTGTTTAATGAAATCTCGAATGACATACGTAGATATCCACAGCCTTAGAGATAAACGCATACCATTGAAAGATTTGTTACCCACCACCCAAAATTGCGCACAAAATAAGATGATAGATAATCTTGTTATCCATTGCGTGTTCCTTCCTTCTAACCAGCACCAATAATAATCAGAGACCGTCATTCCAATTAATTTAGTGCACACAGTCCCTGCTCATCTCCATTCCTTTGCTCGAGCAATACATATGAACCAGGACACCCCACTTATCTCCAATCTCATTTGGTGTGATGAGACCAAAAACCAACCACTCGTAGGAACCAAAACCCGTCTCTGCCGTTTCCCAAATATCCAGTGACCATAAGTGTACCAAACTATCCAAATATAATATACCTCATTGATCAATTCGCTTAAGAACAAAGGCGTATCACACCCAATTATCTCTGTACACTTACAAAAAGAAAACGTCCACACCATACCTGGTAGGTTTAAAAATACCCACCACAACCATGATATCACCTTTAGAAATGTCAATATGTGAAAAATGAAATTATCCGAACCCTGAAAAGAATAAAACAAGCAAATTCCACACATGGAAACCACAAGTTTGCCAGAAATCAAGAACTTCCTCATAAAGACATAACAAATATTCCAATGCCAAACTCTATAATCACAATATAGTAGTAGCACCAATGAAACTCGAAGCCTACCAAATCTGCCATTGCTACCTAATACAAAAATGAATAAGTGCCCATAATACCCTTTCCCTAATGTAAAAATTTGCATGTTCTTCCAATCACCAACTAGCCTCTGTACTCTGATTATCCTACAGTTGTGTACATAAAATGTTGTCCATAAGAACACATGACGTAGCAATGGGGAAATCCACCAGAGCCATAAAACTCCCTTACACCTCAAACACAAGTTAACCCCTTTCACTTTAAAAGGAAAAGATAAATACCAACAACGAAAACCCACCTCCTTAGTTCAATATCATGACCCGGTCTCACCAAAACCTTCCATTGACACCTCCAACCCCCAACAAACCAATCAGATAAAATAAAACCTCCAATATTGTTCCAAATCTTAAAGAAGAACAGAAGCCAGCCATACAACCATAACCCTATGGCAAAACAAAACCTCACACTAAACACCAGTGGAGATTGAAAGACAGAAAACAAAAACATGCTCCAAGAGCTTATTAAAGCAAAAAATAGAAAACAAAAACCACCAACACAAACTCCCTGTGTACTCCTTCGCACCAAAAGCTCCTGCTTCATAAAAAAAACTAGGCTTTTGGAATTCCAGAGGACGGGATTGAAGCACCCTTTCCCTCCATCTGTTTGACACTCTCACCTTGTCTAGTCCCTTGCTTGGTCGTCCCTTTCTTGCGTGGTGATAGCACTGTGGAGGCAGCTCTCATCTCCGAACTAGCCGCTAGTTGTGGGGGTTTGAAGAGCTTCTTGCGAGCTCCTTGGTTCTTTCCAATATCCCCTATCCCGCGGATTTTTCCCTCTACAGAAGTATCATTCTTTTGCCCCTGATCTCCAGCCTCTGCATATCCATTCATTGAGCTATGTATCCCCTCTTCAGTCTCCTCCTCCTGCACATCCTCTGGCACTTCCTCCGCATCCATATCAATGCCATTTTCCAAACAATATGCCCTAATTTCATCCATTTCCATCAAGACATCCTCCTCCCCTTTGTTTTTCTCCTCCACCATCTCTTGTAACTCTCTACATCTGTAGGATCCGAGACAAGCATTGCGTCTAATGACTGTGTATTTTCAAGTGCCTTTTGAAACTCGTGAGAAGGTGCCACAACCAGATCCTTCCCATGTTTCACCACCTCTCCTGCCTCCATATCCTCGTTCTCATATTTCTTTGAATTTCGTTGGTCTCCTATCTGCCTAGGAGGACTAACATAATGTCGTTCATGACCCCCATACCTTGAAAGCTCCTTGCGTGTAGATCTATGGCGAGAAGACTCTCCTTCTCCTCTAGTGTGGCTACCATGATAATGAGCCCTCTTGTTTCCTTTATCTGTAACTTGAACCCATCTCGAGTCAGTCTCGTCAAAAGCTTTTCCTTTGCCTTTCCCGTGATACTCATGCCCCTCTCTCTCCCTCCCATTTGGATTCTCGGCACCATTTATCACCACACCCTTGTAACTTCTTGTCCAGTCATCATGCTTGCCCCCTTCATATCTCCCACCATGTCCATTACGTTGTTCCTGCTTCCTGTCTGGACTTTGATGAGAGTTCTTCTTGTTCAAGGGACATTTCTACTCCTTGTGACACAAAATAAAACAGGTGGAGCAGTATCCAAACAGCTTCTCAAAACGCAAGGAAACCGAGACCTCCTGCTCATCATAAAATTCCCCCCTTTGAAATCAATCGTAGTGTCAAAGCAAAGCTCCTTATATCCATCAACAATCACTTGTACCCGTCTGTTCTCCAAGTCCCCCGTAACCGACCTTCCTATTGCACTGCCAATGCTCTCAAAGGTTGGCTCCGTCCTGAACTCCGATGGAACGCCGAGGACTCGCACCCAAAAGGGTATCTCAAACGGGAAGCACTGAGCTTTACCTGGTTGCCATCGTGCCAAAACCACCATCCAATAATCAAAATGGAAGGGCTGTGAAGCAAGAACTCCTTCTAAATCTTCCTCAGATTGGAAATCAAATTGAAACTTGCCAAGTCCCAAATCTGAACCCACTACCCGATCCTCCACATGCCATATCTTCGGGAGATTCATGAGTAATGCCTTCATGTCTTGCTCCTCCGGGCTCATGCACCTTCCAATCAATGTTTTGGAAAATGTTTTGATGAGCTCCGAGTTATCGAAGTGAGGTACCGAGATCTTCAATCTCTTGCGCATCCCTTCTCCATTCTTCAACATATTAATTTTTATCAGTTGAACCTTTTATCAAAACTTCAAAAATTATTAGAATTTATATATTTAAAAATAAGGAATAAAAAAATATTTAAAATAAATAATCATTAAATATAATATAACATTATTTTTACAAAATATAATTTTAAATCTATTAGTTTAAATAAATCCAAACTGGAAGAGTTAAATAAAATTAAAAAATACAAAAAATATATTAATGGCTTTCTTAAACTGGTAAAATTAAATATAAAACTAATATCAAATGTAAACTAAATTAAAAATAAAATAATATTATATTATATTTAAAAATATTATTTCTGCACATAGCGCAAGAAAACTTCTAATTACGATATATAGTATGTGGAAGCACCATGACTTGTGGTCACGGTTTAAAAGCTTCTACACTTAGGTGTGTGGTTTGAATCTCATGCTATGCAGTTTCTACACCAAGATATCTAGGTTTCAATTGTTGGGAAAAACAAATTATGCAGAAAATTAGAGAAAAGACTTACAAGAGATCTTCAGCATGACGCAAGGAGTACTAGCAGGAATGAATTTTATAGAGCAGCTCAAGATGTTGCAGTTAGACATAAATCCTCATAAGACAACTAAAATTATCGACTATAATATCGTCTTTGTAATGTTAATCATAGTTTATAATAGCACAATTAACTAGACAAAAATATATAATCTAACACAAGTCAACTAATTAAAATAGAAGTCAATAAACAATTTTACTTATAAAGTTAATATAAAAAAGTCCACTTTCGCTCCAGCTTTCTATCATATTGACACATACAAGATAGAAACTTATAAAATGGAAAACAGTTTGTAAAATTTTTATAGTAGCAACCCCCATAAGAAAATAAACCACATATTTTACATATATATCTCTATAATAGGTGTTTTTTCCCAAATTTACGGATTGAATAATTTCATAAATATAGAAATAGATATATCATCAATTCAAACACCATTAAATGAAGTTATTATTCATATGTTCAAAATATTTAACAATAAATTAAACTAAATTTATAACATAATATAAATTACTTTTAGATAATGATAATGTTAATTCTAAAATTAATGATAACAAATATATGGATGTATCGTTATTTTTAAAAACTATTATATAGAATAATTTTTGGATAAAATAATATAAACTATTTTAGGTTTTTAATTATAATTTTGTTTTAATATTAATTAACTATATTTTAACAAATTTTATTATTCATTAAGGCTATAAATGATATTAACCGTTCTAACTTTTAATGTGGGAGCTCGGATACGAAAAATCACTTCGCTAATAATAGTAAATTTATTATTTGAGAAGTAAGTTTCATATCTATCGCGCTCATGCGGATTCTTACGATGGTTATTTACAAAGATATCCTTAATGAATTTAAATATTATGTTTAATTTCCATTTTTAAAAATATATAATAAATTATGTCAATTACCTTTTTATATTTTCTAATATATATATATATATATATATAAAGTAAATATTAATATAATAAAACGAAAACTATATTTAGAAAAAGGAAAAGAAAACATATTTTAAGAAAATATATTTTGTATATAATGTTATTTCATATAAAGGAAAGTTCACAAGAAAAAAATTTAGATGTTAAAAATAGTAATCATCACTTTAAAATATCTATCTTATTAAAGTTGTAGTACTCTTTAGGTTTGTTTGGAAAATTAAATAGTAGTAATAAAGAGTTTAATGTTGTTTGGCTATAAGTTTAATAGAATTGGGCTTTTAAACATTGTTATAATAGAATTGGGCTTTTGTTTAATTTATTTTATGTTATGGTTGACTTTAATCATTTGGCCTATTGTAGTAATTTGTGTTTTTAGTTTATATTTTATATAAAGACCATATTCAATTTTATTTATTGTTGACTAAATTAAAAACAACATCAGTTTTTAAGATAATAACAATTTACATTTCAAATAATTTAATACTCAAATATATTTTATCTAAAGTATTTTACATTATTTATCATAAAGACACAAAATATTTGAATAGTTTTAACTAAAATATTAAAATTTTGTTTTCGTAACTGGATATTTATCTGAAACACCTATCCCCCCCCCAAAATCAGTTTTACCCCGATTAATCTAAAATTAATCCTAGAAATCGTAACCAAAACGTTATCATATTGGAACCAAAAATTTATCTGATATTAGTCGGTTATTATAATTATTACCAAACTGAGTTCAAACCAAAAGAATCGAACCGAACGCAAATCAATTTATATAGATAACAGAACATATCTTATATCTGTAGAATTAAAAAAACTACGAACATAAAGAATCCAACAAAATTTGAACCCAAAATCAAACCCCAGTCCTATTACATTTAATACGATCATAGTTTTTGAAATACGGTAATAACCGATGACTTATGAATATATTATACTTTTCCAAATTAAGTTAAACCCGCGCCGGTGCGCGGGTCAAGATCTAGTTATATGAAACAGCATAATACATATTTTTAAAATCAATGAAATAATTTTATTTATATCAATATATTTTCTCAGATTATTGCAAAATAATATTTAGAATAGAATATACTAAAATATCATTGATGAATTAAAAATATTTTATAATGGATACTATTAACATCTTTATTAATTTTTGAATTATATATATATATATATATATATATATATATATTTTTTTTTTTTAATTTTCCACGTTCATCAATCAAACTACATAAAGATAAATACAAACTTGGGGGTTTTGCAAAACCAACCCAAAAATTCAAGTCAAACACAAAACCAACCTCTTTTTTTTTGTCATTACTATTCACTCTTAAAAAACCTAAACTCTCCTCATGTTTCTATCTATTTACCAAATTGCCATTATTATTAAATCTGATATTATTTTCGAAAATTATAAAAAACCTATTACACCCTAAACATTTCTCCTTATTTACCACAATGCCATTGTCATCAATATTTGCAACCACCAAAAACCACCATTGATGAGCTCTTTAAGCTTGTGTTTATGAATTTTCAACCACTTATTTCACTTTCTAAACAAACAATACTTCATTTCCTCTCATCTCCTCTCTATTTTCATCTAAACAATCCTCATAACTCTCATTTTCATTAACACAAACTTCATAGTTTCGATTTTATTCATAAGTGAATCGTAAAGGTTGCTTCTTTTGCTCATATTTGGATTCTGGACGGTGGAAAAGCTTGGAAACAAGCTTTAAACCGGTGTCAAGGTAACTATTTACATGTTTTTCGTCATATCTCTGATCTGTATCGCGAAAGTAGACTGTATTATATGTCTACACTTACGTGTAGACTTACAATGCAGTCTACTTGTCAACGCACAGGTTACTTTTGCAATTGACCAAAATAATTTTTTTTTGTAATGTAGACCTACAAGTACGTCAACGTCTTTACCTTTGAAACCAAAAACAAAAAAATTGGTAAACTTACTAAGAAATCTACATAAAAGAGGTTAGATTTGCAATTGACCAAAATTTTGACTTACCATTGTAGACTTTCTTGGAAGTCTACACTTTGTAGACTGCTAGGTAAGTCTACGGAAGGTCAGTTTTGCATTTGACCAAAACTTTGACTTCATTGAATAGGTTTCTTTTGTATTTGACTAAAATATTTAGAAGCTGACTAAAACTTACTTTACGTGTAGACTTCATATGCAGTCTACAAAACTTAGGAAAAAAAAGTAGACTGTATATGAAGTCTACTATTTTATGTTGGTCAATTGCAAAACTAACCTGTCGGGTTATAATGTAGACTTTTACTGCAGTCTACAGTTACGTAGACATTTAGTTTTGTCTACTAGTAGAAAGTCAACTTTGGTCAATTGCAAAACTAACCTCTTTCAAACAAATTTAAAAATGTAGACTGCATAGAAAGTCTACTTCTAAANGACATTTAGTTTTGTCTACTAGTAGAAAGTCAACTTTGGTCAATTGCAAAACTAACCTCTTTCAAACAAATTTAAAAATGTAGACTGCATAGAAAGTCTACTTCTAAAAGTCAAACTCTGAACGAATTCTGGTCAATTGCAAAACTAACCTTTTTAAAAATGTAGACTAAAAAGTAAGTCTACTCATATAAAATCACATATTTTTTTTTCAAATACAGAAAGTAACCCGTGAATTTGGAAATTGCAAAAACCAACCTAAACGTAGACCTAATTTGCAGTCTACAAAATGTAAACTGAATAAAACGTCTACTCGTCTGTAGACTGAATATGTAGTCTACCTTGTAAAATCTATCAAAAGTGGATTTGTATATTATTCATTAAGTTTTTTCAAAACTTTTTTTATGAAAATGTGTGTTAGTTAATCATAAGTGTCTTGAATGATTTTCAGAAGATAATCTGTTATAATTAGGAAGTTATCGAATTTTTTGTTTGTCTATGTTGTTAGCTTAAAATTTGTAGACGTACTTGTAAGTCTATGATATAATTTTATCAAACATGAAATTTTGGTTTGCTAATTATGTAAACCGTATTTTTTTTTTGCAGGAGATGGCTCAATTACTCGTTGTATACAGAGAATGAGTGGTGAAAAACTCTAGATGTGTTAGTTTATATGTTGAACTTATGAGTTGTCTTATTGCTATGGATGTTCTATTATGTATTAGTGTCTCATTGCTTTGAGTTGTCTTATATTGGATTTGTAGGTCTTTAGTGTGTGTTGAACTTATAAACTATATTGTTGCTTTGGATGTTGTCTAAAGTGATAGACTTATGTTATATTTTTCTCTGTCAAGTAGACTTCTTTGTAAGTCTACAAAAAGAATACTAATAAGTAACAAGCATGAGTGTTGCTGGCTTCAGATTTTTGTAACCAGCATGAGTGTTGCTTGTAGAAAGCTATGTATACACATCAAATGTAATGAAGATTACCTAATTTGGTCTTATCATATTCTATTCAATAACCAAATCAAGCTATTTGAATCTAGTGGATCCATCAATCGATCACATGTGACTTGTTTAATTCCAAAACACAAGGGGATGTAAGTGTACAAAGAGAACAAACCAAAAACCAAACTAATTAAAATACAAGGGGATGTAAGTGTTCGATCTCAAAAGGCAGCCTGTTCTCAACAAGAAGATGCTTAAACTCGTCGTCAAGCCTTGCCATAACCGTCTGAAGAACATCATGAGCTTTCCTCAAAGAAACCTCCTCTTCTGTTCCCTCTAACCGATCAATAAAACCTCTCAACTCATTCACAGCACCCAAAAACTCGTTCCCTGCATCAGAACCCAAGCCCCAAATCATCCTTTCATCTACCTCACGAGTCATGATCTTCTCACAAACGAGATTAACCCTCTGCTCCTACTACTTTCATTGGGTTCATTCCTCTCCATGGCAATCTCAATGTTGCTAGTTCCCATAGAATCTCCCCAAAGCTGTACACATCACACCTGCAGAAACAAAGAAGCCCACCATGTTTTTATATTACATTCTCCTTGGAAAAGGTCAAAGTAAGAGCATAACTTTTGTGGTAGAGGCAATGACAAAAACTGGGAGTCTAAGCTACTCACTTTTCATTTGAGGGCTTATTGCGTAGAACCTCTGGAGCCATCCATCCGGGCTACCAATTCAAAACGCTTATCATCAGAAAAGGAGCTGGAAATTGCATGTCTACCAAAACTTAGTGGGATAAAAGAGTCTCACCGTTCACGCAGTTTATTTTGAGGACAAGAAAGTATTGTGCTTTAAGCGAGACAACCCAAAATCACCGACCTGCAAGATTAGTGAGATAAACGAAAACAAAATTCAATAATCCAGCATCAGAGCAAACAAGCCTTTTAGTTAGTGAGCTTAGGAAAAAATATTTACGTACCTTAACATTCCAGTTATTATCAACCAAAAGGTTTGGTGTTTTTAAATCACGATGAACAATTGTTGGTGTGTTGGTGTGTAAGCAATTCATCCCCATTGCCTGAAAAGTAACTAACCCAATGCATCTAAAAACTAAGCCTTGTGAACCAGAAGTACGAAACAAGATAGAACCTACAACCAAAATAAGGAGTAATCAAGCTTAAGCTAACCCAATGCATCCAACTATATAATAAAAAAATCAGTGTTTCTCTATACAGAATCTAAGACAATCCATCCGAAAATATAATAAACAATCAATGTTACTCTAAACAGAATCTGAAACCTAAAATAAACAATACACAAATCCAATTTTTAATAGATTTTTCTATGTAGACTGTATATTCAGTCTAAATTAATGTAGACCTATAAGACAGTCTACAAATCCGTAGTCTGAAGTAAAAGTCTACAAATCGTAGTCTGCAGTAAAATTCTGGGAGCAACCTGCAACAAAAAGAGCCAGAGAAATCAATAAAACACAACACATGCTTGTACACTACAAACATGTATTAACTCATAACACTTCATCAATTTTCGTCAACAACATATGCATTTCAATTTACAGCAAATAAATTGAACATAAACAAACCCTAGAACGAAAATTGAACACTTTAATCAAAAAAATAAGAGATGCAGAGACTCTTTATAAACACATATATAGAGAGAGAGAGACAGGGAGGAGAGTAATGGTGATGACGAGGAGGAGATGAGGAGGAGACAAGGCGGAAAGTAATGGTGGAGATGAAGAGGAGACGAGGCGGAGAGTAATGGTGGTGACGAGGAGGAGATGAGGAGGAGACAAGGTGGAGATGGCTAAAGGATGGGAGAGGATAGTGGTGATGGTCGTGGTGGTGAATGGTGATTCCGAGAGGAAGGTGGCTGGGTGTGAAAACGGAGTCGAAGAGGGTTCGCCGGAAATCTCACCGGAAATCGCCCCCTAAACCGCCTCAGATCTAAATGGCGTGATTAGGATTCTTTTTACCAGAAAACCCTAAAAAAGTATTTATATGCTGTGTAATTTTTTCGGTTAGGTTAAATTGGTTAATGTAGACTGAAATATATGTCTACATATAAGTAGACTTTACTGTAAGTCTACTAACCCCTAAATATTGGCGCCAATATGGAAAAATAGGCTCCAAAATTCATTTTCACTTCCCGCTTAGTTAATTTTAATTTTTAAAATAATTTATTTTGGTAAACACAAATTAACGTAGACTGAAATAGACGTCTACATATAAGTAGACTTTACTGTAAATCTACTATACCCTAAATATTGGCGCCAATATGGAAAAATAGGCTCCAAAATTCATTTTCACTTCCCGCTTAGTTAATTTTAATTTTTAAAATAATTTATTTTGGTAAACACAAATTAACGTAGACTGAAATAGACGTCTACATATAAGTAGACTTTACTGTAAATCTACTATACCCTAAATATTGGCGCCAATATGGAAAAATAGGCTCCAAATTTCATTTTCATTTCCCGCTTAGTTAATTTTAATTTTAAAATAATTTATTTTGGTAAACACAAATTAACGTAGACTAAAATAGACGTCTACATATCAGTAGACTTAACTGTAAGTCTACTATACCCTAAACCAGAAATCTCAAACTAAACCCCAAATCTCAAACCCTAATTGTTTGATTGATTATAAAACAAATCTTATTCATTGTACCAAATATCATATATACAAAATATAAACTACTCAACATTAAATATGCAATTTTGAATCATTAAAACAAAATAATTCTAAATCTAGAATTTAACCCTAAGAATCTAACTCTAAAAGACATAACATGTTAGAACCTTTGGTTGCTAAACCATTAACATTGTCTACCACATAGTTCCCAAATCAATATACATTCTTTTAAATTGTTCAATTATAAGAAAATTTAATTTATCTACCTCATACTAACCTTTAAATTGATGATTTATTAAAACAAATTACCAAAAACATTTTTTCTACATTTTAAAAATTAAATTATTTGATTAAATTAAGATGTAGACTAAATAATAAGTCTACATTAGTTTACACAGTAGACGTTAATGTAAGTCTACCTAGTTGTAGACTTCTTTCTTAAAGTGTAGACCTACGAAGGAAATAATCGTAAAATATATTCCACGTTTTTTGTTTGTTCATAAGGGTTAAATAGTAGTTTTAACACCTTTTTAGGTTGGGTTTGCAATTGATTGAATATGGGGTACACCTTTAGGGTTAAAATGAATATTTGGGTTGGTTTTGGCAATTCCCCCTACAAACTTTAATCAAATGTAATATACCACTAAAATTCTTTAAGGATTAATATTTTTATTTTTATATATTATACAAGATAATATATCTATAATATGAATGTATAAACAGATATGAAATTGCATGGTTAAGATTATTTATAATACTTTTGATTAGATCTATACATCTAAAGTAAACATTTATTTAAAATCTTACAACACAATTTTTTTTGTAAGTATTGATATTCGTTGATAAGTTTTTATAGTTTTACAAGTAATTTTTGTTTATAAGACTTCGTACTTATTATCATTTCATTCTTATATACTATTTTACAAATCTAAAATATAAAATTATAAAAAAACATTTAAGATGAAAAATGAACTATTGCAATAAATAAAACTAATCAATTTTAGTTTAACTAGAATCATTATGTCGATTTGAAGAATATGTGTAACTCAATATAGCGTTTGAGAAATATGTGTATTTCTGTGAAATAAATCAGGTGATAGTTTGACTCAAGCCTCGACAGTAATATTTCAACTCTTACACTTAGAGAATACATGCTTGGTGGATGGTTCTTGGATCTCTACATCGATCTTTCGTGGATGTGGATACGAACCCACAATGAATTTGTAGTTAGATGCATTAGGCTAGGCAATGGAAAGCATGTTACATCATTCAACATGTTAGCACTTTAGGACTTACAGCAAATACCTTATAGCAATGATAAAGAAACTTCAGGCATGGTTGACTTTCTTGACATAGATGAAAGTAATACAAGAACTGAAGAGAATATTTGACTTCATAATATCTTTTTTGGGTCAAAAATTCATAATATCCTATATTCCTCGAGGACAGAATGAGATTGATAATTTTTTAGTTAGAATTACTCGATCTTTTTATGGGTCTCTTTGTTTTTTTTGGTTATATTATTCCGGCCTGGTTACTTAAACCAGCACAAGTTTTAGTAAAAGAATAAATTTTGTTGTAATAATATTATTATATCATTTTTAAAAAATTTAAGAATTTTTTGCCAAAAGTTTTTTTCAATGTTTTTTTGTAATTTAATCCACAATATCTTAAGCCCACAGACCAATACTCGAAATACCAGTCAACCTGAACCCTCAATATAAGATATCTGTGAATTGATGACATGCGAATTTTGTTTGGTAAAAAGACTTGGCAAATGTTAATAGATGTTAACTATTTACTGAAATCCAAACTAAGCGTTTTGATTGTTAAAATGACTCGTTTTAAGTTTACTGTTATTTTGAACTGAGAATAAGATGTTGGTGTGTTGGAATATAAATAGGATTGATTAAGTCTCAATAAGGGGATTTCAAGTCAAAATAGGGTTCAATACATGAAAACGGTGGCTTAAGTATGTGCGTAGGCAATATATGAACAAAAAATTAATTTAATTGCACAAATAAATAATCTACTTAATCAAAAGGTGATGAAGAAGATGACAAATGTAAGGAGGAAAAAAACCATTCCTCTTATTACATTCATCTCTTTTTCTACATAGACCATGGCTCGAAGTTGTGAAACCCTATCCATCAGCTCATTGATATCATTATCAGCCCTGGCTAGAGCGGCCACTCCTTAAGGTCGTTGAACTTGGCAGCAGACGTCCACATCTCACCCGATAAATAAAAAAATATTCCACATGGTTAGATAGTCAGCATAATCGCCATCAGTATTTGTTGTCATATGCATATTTTGATCCTCTAGGATATCCATTTGGTTCTTAGAGTTAAAGAACGCATCCACCATTCCATAAGTGAAAATCTTTGTTTTATACTATAATCATTCTCAGTCATCCAATTCAATCAAAGTAAGCTAACATACAATTTTTACAACCTCATTATATACAGAAATGTAGAACAGTCTTTCACGATAAAAAAACGGCTATTATGATTTGTAATACTGCTGCACCACCACAATAATTAGGGCTGCGACTTCAGATATCGGGGTCGGATTTGGGTAGAATCCAATCGGGTCCGGATCTTTCGGGTAAATGAATTCTATACCCAATATGTATTTAACATATTTTGGTTTGGGTTTTGGATCGGGCATCGCCGGTTTCGGGTCAATTCTGGGTATCCGTTTATTATGTGAATCATATATATATATATATATATATATATTTACAAAATAAAATACTTTACAAAAATAAAATATTTTATTTTTGATATTTTTAAGGAAATATAAATCGGAATCGAATATATATTAGTAATCTGTAGTTAAATACAACGATGCTGAAGTAGCATAACGGTGTTACTCATGTCACTTTACATATCCAACCCGGGTTTGACCTTCATGAGATACAAATCTATGTTTTTTAAGCATAGAACTCGGTTTAAACGGGTATCCGATCGGTTCCGGGTAAAATCTAAAATCGACCCGAGACTCATGGATAACCAACACTAAGACCCATTGGATCCCAGGCTTAAAGGCACCGTAACCTAGTGGTTAAGGTTTAAAGGCTTCTACACCATGTCTGGGGTTCGAATCCCAGGCTACGCAGTTTCTACACCAGGAGGGTTTCAATTCCCGGAGAATGTGAATGGCGAATTATGCAAATTGGAGAAAAAGTTTTTGAACCGAGTTTGCTCGTGTATCAGTGAGGTGAGTGACATGACTCGTCGGTGGGTTATTACGAAGGTACGATTAGTAATGAGCAAAGAAAGGCGCTTTATTTATAGTCGGGAAGTGAGTACAAAGAGAGTCCCCGGTGCTCGGAGAGCTTGACCGGAGATAAGGTACGGATTAGTCGGTGACAACAAAGTAAACAAGGTAAGAAAACCCTAATCTGAGTCGCCGCCTAGTGAGTCTATTTTTCGGATCCCATCTTCGTGCTCCCCTCCTCGCCTTTTATAGCTTAATCCTCCAACTTGAGCTTGACCCAAGTTGGTGCCGATTATTGGGCCTTCGTGTTGTGCCTTTTCTCGACTCGGCAGGATGAATTCCTCACTCGTACGGACGCCACTCAGGTGTCAACCGATTAAGTGTCGGTGTTGGTGATTCATCTCTTATTGGGCCGAGTATGATTTCCTGTGGGCCCTGAGGCGTGGGTACAGCCCACCTCCTACAGTAAGTCCCCCCAATCTATTGACGATCGGTCGGTGAGTTAATAGAATTAACTGCTCGGGTTTGCAGGAAAGCATACTCGGGGCGTAAGGGAAGACTCGGGAACGTTTCTTTACATGAGGAGTTTACTCGGCAGTGAGGCTGACGCGAGGTTATGAGCCGAGTCTTTTATTCGGTGATGAAAAGGCTCGAGATCGTGAGCAGAGACTCGATCTCGAGTGGAGTCTAGAAATTTGTTCGGTGATTTTCTCGCCACTGTTGTTTACACACTATCGCCGATACTTGCGGGTTACTCGGCGGTCGCGTGAGAGTGATTGCATTGCTCACTCGGTGCTCGATTGGTTGGCGTTTGTTGCGGGTCACTCGGCGGTCGCGTGTGAGCGATTGTGTTACTTACTCGGTGTTCGATTGGTCATCGTCTCACGAAGGTCGTCAGATAGTTATGAGGTGGGAGTTGAATTTCTTGATCGGTGACCGCTCGAGGCATACGGAACTGGAATGCGAACGGTCGCGAGTGATGGGCTTTTCCTATAGGACTCGGCCCATTAAGGACGGAATGCGAACAGTCTCGAAATGAAAAGCCCATCTAGGTCTCCGTAGACCTAATAAATGTAGCAATGAGATTCGCGCCCCTTCCCCCTATACATATCCCTCTTGCATTCACTCTTCTTATTCTTCTCCGCGAAATCAGGTACTACTCTCTCCCTTCTCTCTACTTTCTCTCTCTATATTGTTGTAAGATATATACGCACTACCGGTCACGATGTGTCCCCGAAAGCGATTAACTCGGGAAGAGAAAGGGAAAGACGTTTGCGAGAGATACAACGACCGGTGACCCCCTGGAAGATTTTGAGCTGGAGCATCGAGCGGCGTTGCGTGATTCAAGCAGTATTGACTTGGCACAGAGGCTTCTCGTGGTTGATTTGGAGAGGGAGTTAAGGGGAGAAAGCGCTGGCAATGTGGCTGCCGAGTTACTCGGCAATCCGCGACGGAATCGGGCTTCCTCAACACAGTCGATTAGACCAAACACCAGGGTCCGTGTTAATAGAGCGGCAGGCGGGACTCGGAGTGCTAGGTCAACTGGTGGGGTCCGAGTTGTTGCGCCTTCTGGGAGAACTCATCCCGTCGCAGGTCCTCCCCCAGTTCCAACGGATTACTCAGGGAATAGTGTTTTCGAGCGGGGCGCGGAGGTTCCGCCGAACTTGATTCGTCACCGCGGAACCTACACAAATAGGCGCATATGGTCAACATGGTCAACTCTCGATCGGTTCGAGAGTCTTCTTAAACGTCTTGACGCAGTCGGGGTTACATACTTGATCCCGACTGACAGCCAACGGCCTTGGACCCCTCCGATGGGGTATCAATGTGTCTACGAGGCGTATTTTCAGAAGGACACGAAGCTTTGGTTCCCGATTCCGCGACTCATAACTTCGTACGCTTCTCGTCGTGATCTGGCTATAAGTCAGTTTGTGAACGGCGCGTTCCGTCTTGTAGTCACGCTGCTGGTGATGGCCGCTGAGATCGACGTCGTGCTTTGCTCCCGAGCTCTCGAGGAGTTGACTTCGATTAAACCGCTGGATGACGACTTCTTCTCCATCACGATGAGACCGAGTTATAACATAATCACGGGACATCCGTCGAAGACTACGGATTGGCAGCGATACTACTTTTTCATCAAATCGGACGAATTCTCGTTTGTCGACCCCCCGAATAACGGGTCTCGGGTGTCGTGGAATTGGCGAGCTGGTAGATAGTTATTCTTGACTCGCAAATATGTTTCTCGTCCTGACTCCTTTTATTTTTCCCATGCTGTGTCGCATCCGTATTTGACCGGAGTCCTAGGCTCTTTCTACGACAACGCTTGCACATTGGTCGAACTTGGACATCTTAGGTGGCCCGACATAAGCGAAGCGAGGATACGTCGCTACTTAAATCATATTGACGACGGTAAGGCATTGAATTTTACGTTTTCCTTTCCCTTCCTCCTCTACTTAGCGTTTTCTCTTTTTTTTTTTTAAAAAAAAAAACGTTACGTCTCGTGTAGGCGAGTGGGATTCGAGACTTCCGTGTGAAGACCGTACTGACAAGAAGTGATCAGTGCTTTTTTCAAGGAAGGAACAGAAAACCATCAATCGAGCGCGGAGGATGAGAGGCGTGCCGGACTTATCCCTCGAGGTTGAGGCTGACGAAGAGTCAGGAGCGGGGCTTATGAACATTCTAAACACGTTCAACCTGGATGGATTCGATCCCGCGGATGCCACTGCTCCCTCTGCTGGCGACACGTCTAAAACGAGGCCAGCAGATTCCGTGGATCCCGAGGGTCAGCCCGAAGGGGGGATTGTTCGGGATCTCCCGGTTTCTGAAGAGCAAATAACCTCCGACTGCCCTACCAAGAAAAAGAGGAGGCGAATGGAGCCTGCCGAAAAATCTGCTGAAGGGTCAGAGCAGAACTCGGGTGGCGGCGGTTCCGGTTCTGGACTGAATAACGAGCCGGATACTTCGGTTGCTAAGGAGCAACCAGCCTCTGACCAGCCTGCTAAGAAGAGAAGGTGAAAGAAGAAGGAGTCGACTGGGAAGTCCGTCGAGAAATCTGCTCGGGAGTTGACAGATGGCGGGCCTGATTCTGAGGCAGGCGACGTCCCTGCTCCGAGAGATGAGTCGGGGGTCCTTCCGCGCGTGGAAGAGACTACGGTGGTGGACCGAGTGAACGACAAATTTCTTCCCGATCTCCCAACTGTTTTGGCGGATCCTTCGCCTAATTCCTTGTCCAAGGGAACTCCAGGAAGAAGAAGGAGGTAAGGGTTACTCCGGGTTCAGTCGCGACGCCTCGAAGCAATGTCGCCCCTCAAATTTCCGATCTCGGGACTTCGTCTGCCTCGGTTGATCGTCCGAGTACTCGGAGATTCAAGACCATCTTTCCCGATAAAGTCTCTTTTTCGTATGATGAGGCATCTCCACTGATCTCCAACGGACCTAGATGTGCTGAGCTTGTCGGTCAGATTAGAGGAGGTCCTCGTAGTCTCCCACCTGCGGACCAGCTAGTCTTTCCCAACGCCTATAAGGATGCTTTGCGTAATTTTCTAACGGTGAGTGTATTTATTTACACGTACTTCCCACGACTCTCGGTATTGCCTTGCTATACATATATATCCGTTCCTCTTCTAATTTTCTTCCCATACGTTGGTCGGTCGTTTCAGGCCAAGGGTAGCTTCAATTTTCTCGTGGAGAAATACGATTCGGAGCTCAAGAGGACGTACGCCGACTCGGGTGAAGCTTCCGAAAAAATTAAAGAGGGGAAGAAGCGGATCAAATCGCTGAAAACCTGTTTAGAGCGGGTCGAAGCGGAGAAGGACGATGCCACTTGTCGTGCAAAAACCGAGGCGATGCGAGCTGAGGATATCTCGAGCAGGTTCGAGTCCATGAGAGCTGCAGCGGCTAAGGTCGAGGAGGAGAGGGCCGTTCTACTGTTGGACAAGGCGCGACTTGAGCTTGAGAAGCTTGAACTTGTTGAAGCTCATGCCAAGGATGCCGCTCGTCTGAGAGAATCTCGGATCTACGAGGTTACTCGGGAACGGGCTAGGGTGACCGCCGTGATGTGTGCCAAGGCACACATCCGATTTGAGCGGATCCGTAACCGGGAAAACTCGTTCCCGCAGTTTGATGACACTCGGTGCCGCTATAGTCAGGCTTTCGGTACCCGAAAGTGCCTAGAGCTTCTCCAGAAGAGAGGGGATCCCATCCCGCAGGAGAGAGTCGACTACTTCCGGTGTAAGGAAGAGCACTGGCTTGCGGAAGCTACTCGTCTAGACACCGGCCCTTTGACGGAGCTGGACTTGAGCATGTCTCCCCTTGCCTTGGAGTCGACGTTCGTCGACGAGAACTTGCTCGACGTGCTGGCGTCGGAGTTGGAGAAGGAGAAGGAGCTCCCCTCAAATCAGCACGGCTCCAACTTAAATATGATTAACCCGGAGGTCGCTGCTTCACTTCATACTCCAAGTCGTTCCGCTGGGGGCCCGTCCGGTGGAAGTGTCGGTGACACGCTGACTGGTGCTAACAATACTGCTGACGGTGGAGCAGACAGGGGTGATCAGGGGAAAGCAGCCTCTGCCGGGAGTAAGTCAGCTGGGGAAACATCCGCCGCAGGGTCCTCGGAGGAGATTGACTACTCGGATTCGGGAGACTCCGGGAAGAAGGGAGTTAGCGTGGATAGTGATAAGGCGAGGGCTAACTCGGAGGGTATGGAGATCCCTGAAGAGCAAGGTGAAGAAGAGGGCGTGATTCAACGCATCACATCTACCGATATCCTTCAGAAAGTTCTGTTGATCGGTGCTCCTCAGCAGGCAACCGAGGCGGGTGATGGGCAGACCAAGGAGTGATGCGGTCTGACTTTGTTTTACTCGGGGAATGTTACCCCTTTATTTTCTTTTTGTCTTTTCCTGACCCCGTTGGTGGGGTTTGATCATGCATGTTATCTTGTATTTGAACGTGTTTGGCTTTATTTTACCTTTTATTAGTTTGTCATCTGTAATGGTTTGTTGATTTTGAGTAATTTTGAGTTAATCCCGAATAAATTATCGAACAATATTTGGAGTAACTCGTCGGACACTCGGCTATGGAGCCTAATTTCTGGTTATCAAAAATTAATTCGAAGTAATTTAAGTCGAGAATAAACTTGGGTCTTACTCAGAAAAAACTGCTAGGATTCTGTTATTCGGCTGTTCGAAGTAACTAATCAGTTATCGAAGTTAGTCGGTGGAGACTCGTACGTTGCTTTGGCCGCTCGGCTTCGAATCCGACCATGTGCAAGTGAGAGTGGATTTTTTGTTAGTAACATTTAAGGTTTTCGATAAGTCGTAAAATTGTTCCCCTGAGTATCCGGGTGGCCATTCCCTTACTCGGGTACAGTTATGAGTTCGAAAATAACCGTTTCCGTCCGAATAAAGTATGTCGAGCCCGTCTGATCAGGACGTACTGACGCTTTGGAATGAGTGTTCGTGCGCAGTCCGTCATTTATGTTAATGAGGGCGTGAACATCACTGGGGTTTCGAATGAGATGAGCTTCACCCGGTGAGTTGGAGCGGCCATCGAGGGTGCGCTCACTCGGGGTAATGTTTTGGGATTACAACTGAACCCGATAGGGCTGCCTACTTACCTCGAGAGAGGATCAAGCCGTCCGTAGTTCGTTGGGCCGAGTAGAAGTGACTTGGACAGTGCATCTACTCGGTGAGTAGAAGTGGCTGGTGAGCGCATCTACTCGGGGTATCGGTGAGTAGAAATGACTTGGACAGTGCATCTACTCATTGTTTTTTTTTTTTTTTTTTAAAACGAAAACGTGTTCACGCAGAGTGGTAACGACTGAGGTGCATGGAGTTCCATGCTCGCGGTACTTCTTTCCCTGCTGAAGTTTCCAGTCAGTAAACGCCGGGTTTGATAACTTGAGCGATCTTGTACGGGCCTTCCCAATTGGCTCCAAGTTTGCCGGCGTTCGGCTCCTTGGTGTTCTCGAAAACTTTGCGTAGGAAAAGGTCGCCTAAACCGAGAGGTCGGGAGCGGACTTTCTTGTTGTAGTAGCTCTCGATCTGATGCTGATAGTTTTGTATTCGGAGTAGGGCCTGGTCCCGCTTTTCCTCGGTCGCTTCAAGGGCGTCGAGTAACATTGCCTGGTTGAGATCGTAGTTCTGGGGCATTTTACTGTGAAGTAAGCTAGCGACGTTGACTTCGGCCGGCGACGTTGACTTCGGCTCCGTAAGCCAGTGAGAAAGGAGTGGCTTTAGTTGCTCCGCGGGGGTGTTGTTCGACGTGACCATAGTACTCCGTCCAGCTCGTCGGCCCAGCAACCCTTCTTTAGGTCGAGTCGTTTCTTGATTCCGTCGATTATGGTTTTATTGGATGACTCGGCCTGACCGTTACTCTGCGGGTAACGCGGAGTCGATGTGTTGAGGCGGATTCTCCATTTGTCGCAGAACGCGCGGAAATGTTGAGAGATAAACTGGGAGCCGTTATCCGTCACGATTTTGTAGGGTAAGCCGTGGCGGCAGATGGTAGTCTTCCAGACGAATCGTTGAACCTCCTTGTCTGTAACCTTGGTATAGGCCTCGGCTTTGATCCATTTAGTGAAGTAATCAGTCAGAACCAAGATGAAACGTCGTTGCCGGGAACTCGGCATGGGACCGATGATGTCCATTCCCCAGCGCATGAACGGGTACGAGGCGGACATGGTGCGGAGCATCTCGGTTGGGGAGTGGATAGTCGGTGCGTGTCGCTGACACTTGTCGCAATGCAGGGCATAGGATATGCAGTCGGCTGTCATCGCTGGCCAGTAAAAACCGAGGTTTTTAATTTTGATCGCGAGGGCTCATCCGCCGGAATGGTTTCTCGCCGCGCCCTCGTATGGCTCGGCCATGACGAGCCTTGTCTTGTCACTGTGTATGCATTTGAGTAACACCCGATTTGCGGCGACGCGGTGTAGTCGATCGTCAATGATCACATAGTTCGTGGTCCTTGCCTTGATTCGCCATGCCTTCTATTTCTCGACAGGTAGTGTCTCATCCCGAAGGAAGTTGAGCAGCTCTGTTCGCCAATCGGTACTCGCGTCTTCTGTTTCGCTCGCGGGGACCAACTGCACCGAGTTGTCACCGTGTGCGTCTTCCATGGAAAAATCTTCTGCGGCGCGTGCAGAGGCGCGTGTTCGTACAGCTGCTTCTTGGTGACCGACAGTCGGGTCGATATTTGGTTCTTCGATTCGGTGTATCGGAATCGTACGCTTCACTTGATCGCGTATTTTGCTTCCTAAGGCAGCGAGAGCGTCGGCGCAGATGTTTTCTCCCCGTGGAACCTTTATAAGTTCGAAAAATTTGAACTCTTGAGATATAGCTTTTACCAGGTGGAGGTAGGCGTTCATACGTTCATTCCGAGTATCGTATTCACCGCTAAACTGGCTCGTGACTACCATAAGATATTTAAAAAAACAAAAAAAAAATATATTTTAATATACATATCTAAATTAAAACATTAGAATAGAAAAAATAATAATTTTTAATTATATGTAACTGATAAACGAAATAATAATAAGCAAATTCTTCAAACCTCCACCAATACATAATAATATAATTATCATAGATAAAGTCTTAATATCTTTTATATATATATATATATATATATATTTTTTATAAAATAAATATTAATAATAGCTACTATTAATATTTAATTATATGATGAAAGATGTTATTGTTGATATTTTTATGATTATAATTTTACGGGTTATTCCAATAATTAGACAAAATATTTATCAAATATAAAATTAAATTAGAAAAATACAAAATATATTTTAAGTTATGCTTAGAAGTTCAAGTACCTATTGGGATACGGGTCGAATATTTTAAATCAAAGCTAATTTATATCACATCATAAGTGTCATAATTTGTAAGTAGGCATATTTGTAACTATGGATCAAATTCAAATATAACACGTCGGTTTGGTTTTAATTTGTACACATCCTAAAC
The DNA here is from genome assembly GCA_932364175.1 of Eruca vesicaria subsp. sativa. Taxonomy (NCBI): domain Eukaryota; kingdom Viridiplantae; phylum Streptophyta; class Magnoliopsida; order Brassicales; family Brassicaceae; genus Eruca; species Eruca vesicaria. The sequence continues at coordinate 140,764 of CAKOAT010075155.1, forward strand.
ACAGATAAAATAACCATATATCATTCAGATTCGGGTTATATTGGTTTGGAAATCTAAAATCTAAAACCAAAAAAAAAAAGATACTTATTTTTATAGAATTGGATATTAAAGTACTTATTTAAAATTTAGATAATTAATTTTAAATATCATTTTAAAATATATATAGAACTGAATATATAAACTAGATATATATGTTTCAAATGTTTATATTTATGATTAATTTGAACATTCAGATCGATTCAGATTTTTTCCAGGTTTTTCGGGTTTTTGGTTATTCGTTCGGGTCTAGCTAATAACACTTTGATTCGGAAATATTTTGTACCACCCTACAAAACTCATTCCAATATATTTTAGATTTTTGACCAGTTACGAATCCAAAATTTTTCGTTTAGATTGATTTTAGACATCCAATTATAAATTTTATGCATATGTCTACTTTATATAAAACAAAAATGCGGTTATATAAAATTTTCACCGAAAGACTGTACTGCATTTTTTAAAATACTATGTTTGATGAAATTAATGATCTAAACAAGTCTATCCCACATTCTACATGTATAGGAAATGAGATTATATAAAGCTTGCATCAAACATAAACCCGCGTTTTGAAAGCGCATGTCATATTCTAATCAATACTATTAAAACAGAAGCAGTTTTTATCTACTTGCAAGTAGTCTACGTTAAACCACTACATTTATTTAATTTTCTATTATTTTTTCATACAATAAACTTAATTATTATTTAAATAAACATACAACATTTACATATTATTAAATATATTCAGAATAAGATACCAAAAGATCTTCTTAACTACTTTTTCAAATTACATTTTAACAATAACTTTTAATATATTTTTATTTAAAAAGTAGATAACTATTTTTTAAATATTATTTTAATAATAAAAATAGTAAATAAGATTAAATTCATTTACAAATGTATATTAACTCATTTTGATTTATAGAATAAGAAATAACCTTCTATAATATTTTTATATAAATATTTCAATTAAATATTACACTAAACAGTAATTAGAAAATAACTTAATCTATTTTCTTATAAATTATAAACTAAATGAATTACATTTACATAATAACATATATTTATATAGTTTACAACATACTTCAACTTATTAAAACAAAATACTATAGTAAGATATTTAAAATAAAATAAATTTTAATTTTAATATTAATATCTAAGTTAAAATATTAGGATATAATTTAATATAAAATACATTACTAAATTTAGTTGACATTAATATTATTTGATTATATGGTATACTGAACTGTATATTATGATTAATCATTATAGTTTCTTACAGACTATTTCATAAAAATCTAATTAATAAAAACAGATTCATATTATACCTTTAAATTTTTTAATATAATTAAAATTAATATGAGGGCGGGTTATAAAAATAAATTATCTTTTATAAAATTATATTTATACATATTTTAATTTAATTAATAAACTTTATAAACAAAATTTTATTTATAAAAGTACACACACACACACACACACACACACACACACACACACACACACACATATATATATATATATATATATATTATGAGTAGTAAAATTTTGAATATAATTTTCTAGACCATATAAATTAGGTTTTAAGTTAGACATATATATAATTTATATTATTTTGAATAAAATTTTCTAGACCATCTAAGGTTTTAAGTTAGACTTGAGCGTTGAGGTATCCGTAGAATACGGGTTGGGTATTTTGAATTTTGGTTCTAATTTATTTCAAATCCTAGGCCTCAGTATGCTCAATTCGTTAATACAAATTGGGATTTGGATATAACACATTGGTTTGAATCTAATTTGTATCACATCTTAAAATCATAAAGTAATCATAAATAATTAAAATGCAGTTTATACTGGTTTGGTCTAAATATATCTGAAGTTTAATCCAAAATTTAAAAACAAAACATAAAAAATACTTATGTGTATAGAATCAGATATTTCAGGTACTTATACAATTTAAATATTTAATTTTAGATATCACTCAAAAATAAATTTAGAATGAAATTTTTTATATATGTATTTATCTTTCAAAAATATATATATGTGTGAGTGTGTGATTAATTTGAACATTCAAATCGGTTTTTCAAAACTATACAAGTTTTTTCTGGTTATCGGTTTAGGTTGGCTAATAATACTTCTGATTTTGATATGTTTTGTACCATTACCACTCTACAAGACCTCTTCTAATATTTTTTTTTTTACATTTCAAAACGGGTATGAATAGGGTTTTGTAGTTTGGGTTGGATATGGACTTCGGATTATCAATTTTATACTCAAACGTACTGTAAATAAGAGAAAATACCATTATATAATATTTCACCAAAAATATATCCTGTGCTTTAAAAGCGCGGGTCAAAATCCAGTCAATACTATTAAAACATGAACACATTTTATCTACTTGTAAGTAGCCAATGTTAGACTATTACATTTATTTAATTTCCTTTGTATTCTTCTATAACTAACTTAATTATCATTTAAATGTATATTATGCTTAACCAATTTTTTTAATATTTTCAAAATAAGAAATCTAAAAATATATTCTTAAGTATCTTTCCTAAGATTAGATTTTAATAATATCTTTCAATATCTTTTATTTAAAATATAAATATACATATCTTTTTAATATTTATGTTTAAATAATAAAATTCGTAATTAATATTAACTATAGTTAAAAACGAATACTAATTCATTTTTGTTCTATATAATAAGAAATAAATTTATATACATAATTTCTATTCATAATTAAATTACTACACCAAGTAATAAATATAAAGTAACTTAACAAGTTATATTCAAATTTTAAAGGTTTTTTGCAAGCTTATAGAATTTTTAAATAATGAGTTTTTTTTAATTTCAAACCAAACTAGATAATGATGCGCTTTGACCGGTAGCCGAGTCCCACATTTTAGCGGGTTTTGTGGGGTTTTTATAGAATTTTAAATAATGAGCTTTTAAAAAAAATCAAATTGGTTACATATAACATTATCGGTTCTGTCGGTTTAACCAAGGATCCGGACCGTGTTTCAAAACACTGAATATAACGGTCATGTATAACATTTAAATGTAGATACATATTCAAATATGCAAATTTATATTATATAAATTTGGTTTGTTTTGAAAATAATCCAGCGCTTTATAAGCACGGATCAAAATCTAGTATAATCTATGAAAATAGAGTTCTATTTGAATTCTACCATGGCATACTTTATTTTTGGACTCATTGAAATGTTGTGACTAAATATAAAAACATAATTTCAAATATATCTTATGATCTTCACTAATATTAACTTATGACAATTAAACCTAATTGGCCACTCTTTGTTGTCGTTCACTTCCTCTGGAAAAGTTCCACCTTCTCTTTGCTGTCATTCAATTCTTATTTTTGAAAATTTCACCAAGCTTAAGTCCTTCCATTCAATCATGATTGTGAAGAAGATGACCCGTGGTGAGATTTCAGGTAATGACTGCTTGAAGACGATAGCCAATGTAGGTGGTGGAATGTACTTCCTCACCAAGCCTATACAATAATGAGCTCAGCCCAATCGAGTTCACGCCCAACAGAAGAGTTCTCCGGTTATCAGCAGTAAATTGGGCTTAGTTCGGCTAATCCCCGCGATTAACCGAGTTAAGAGCGTTTAAACAAGGCACTCGAGTTAGCGGACCAACCAAGGCCCATTTGGCGAAAGCCCGCAAGAGTTACGATGAGTCCGTTAGGTCAAGGTGTAACCGCTATAAAAGGGAGAGAGGAGCTGACGAGAAGGGGATCCGAAATTACTCTCACTCACAAGGCGGCTAGAACTAGGGTTTTCACTCCTTTACTTCTTTTCCGACTTGTACGGCACGGCCAAGCTCCCCCGCGAGACTCCGCCTCGCCTCTCATTTCTCTATTTGTAAATCGAACTCTCTTATCAATACGAACGCATTTTTGACTCTAAATAGTACTAAAACGCCTTTGAAATAACCCACCGACGAGTTTTGTCACTCATTCACTGAACATACCGAACTCGGTTCAAACAGTTGGCGCCCACCGTGGGGCATAACAAAGCAGCGTCAACACAAGTTACGCGTCCAAGTAACGCTTCAACCTCCGGCGACGAGGAAGATGCCGCGACACCGACCCCAGGCGCCGTCATACTGCTCGCTCCTACTTTCATCGACTCTGTCATGGAGCGCCTAGCTCGTCAAGACGAAGCCAAGAAAACGACGAACGAGCACCTCACGGCCATAGCCGCCGTACTCTCGAACCCTGACGGCGCTGGAGGACATCTTTCCACGGCCCGGCGGTTTCTCTTCAATACTAACCCTACACCTACTCCGGCGAACCAGCCTATCATGCCGGCTGGACCTCAAGACGACAACGCGCAACCGGGAAACAGCCAAGATTTACAAACTATCCAGGAAATCGCTGCCCTTAAGCAAGCTCTCCTCAACATCAACTCGAAGATACACGGCGTCACGACCTCCGCTCCGCTCATCGAGAGCGTCCTAGCGGACACCCTCCGAACTCCGTTTACTCAAAAGATAACCGCCATAAGGCTCCGCAAGATGGATAAGATCCGCTTGCCGACATACGACGGCCTCTTGGACCCAACGGCCCACATCACGTCCTTCAACATTGTGATGCGGCGACACAACTTCACCGACGAAGAACGAGACGCCAGCTACTGTCAGCTCTTCGTCGAAAGCCTTACCGGTGTGGCCCTAACCTGGTTTACAGGCCTCCCGGAGTACTCCGTTGACAGCTTTCGCGACTTTTCGTCCGTGTTCCTGAAGAACTACATAATGTTCACACGAGAGGAAGCTACCGCGTCAGGTTTTTGGAATCTCTCCCAAGCACAGGGGCAAAGCCTTCGTAGCTTCATGAAAAAATTGAAAGGGATCGTGTCCAAGGTCAAAGTTCCGGATAGTATCGCTGTCAACGCCCTGATGAACACACTGTACGTACACTCCAAGTTCCGAGACGACCTCTATCGTCACCTAGCCAAATCTCTCTGATGCCATTTCCCGCTCCAACAACTTCATCCGCATGGAAGAAGACACAAAAGCAATCATTAGTAAGCAGAACGCTACGAAGCGAGCGTCCTCGAAGAGTAACAATACACGTCCGAAACCGCGTCAGCACACCCCAACTGACAAGGCAAACCCTAAGAAGAGCTTTGTCTACATGGTTGATGAAGATAACCTCCCGGGCTCGACGGTGGTAGTCCGAGCAAAGGGATGGAACCACTGGGACATGACAGATGAGGAGCCAAAGCCGGAAGGCGCGTCCGAAGCCTCGGGGTCTAAGCCCGACGAACCAGAAAAGTATTGTTCCTATCACAAGAGCAAGAAACACAACACTAAGGACTGTAAGGTTCTGTACAAGCACTTCCTCTCTTCGGTCGCCAGCGGCAAATTCGAAGTCGAACCACCCAAGACCAAACCGAAGGAAAACAGCTGGAGCAAAAACAAAGATAAGAAGGGTCGAAAGTCTCAGCCTCAGAACGTGCGATCCGAGCAAAAAAAGGACGTCGAGGAAAAGGCTCCCAAGGAACAAGAAAAAGAAGATTCATCTGCCGATGAGGAACAGCCAAGAAATCGACGAAGAGTCGAAGTTATCCTCATACGTCCGAGCTCGACAACGAGCAGTAAGTCCGAGCTCACGTTGGGAGATCTGCGTATGTACCTCAGCAAACAGACTAAAGAACAGGGCGGTCTAAGCTCGGTCGACTTACTACATAAACTAAGGCGAAGAGACATCACAGCCGAGACAACACCCTCCGGACCCATCGAACTGGAAGACGAGCTCGCTGCTCCAGTCATACCGGGCTCGTCTCCTATCATGACGGATCTAAGAAGCCATCTGAACTCGAAGGTCCCCGACCTCCACTCCAAGCTCCGCAAACAAGAAACGCAGGATCTGCGACAGAGGCTCGATGCGAGCAGAGAGAACCGTACAAAGTCCGAGCCAACGACTGTCGATAACTCGTCTTACGATCTACGAACTCAACTCGAAAGTAAACGAGCTAACGTCATCATGGGAGGTTCGCCCCCATGCGGCGACTCAGTCCGGTCAATCAAAACTCACCAGCGACAAGCCAAAACTTCTCAGAAATGGCCATCCGTGCCGAAGAACGACCTCCCGATAACGTTTTCTCCCGAAGACGCGCTCGGAGTCCATATGCCGCACAACGATCCCTTACTCGTCGAGCTGGGAATCGGAGACTGCGAAGTAACTAAGGTATTGATTGACACCAGCAGCTCAGTGGACCTCATCTTCCTCAGGACACTCGAGAAGATGGGAATCGACCTACATCTCATGAAACCATCCAGCCACACCCTTACCGGATTCAATGGAGTCTCGGAAGAAATGATCGGCACCATTAAACTTCCGGTTTATGCTGTCGGAGTGACCACAATGGTAAATTTCTCCGTTATCGCCACCGAAGCGCCCTACCACGTCATTCTCGGCACGCCGTGGCTTCACTCCATGAAAGCTATTTCGTCGACGTATCATCAGTGCGTCAAGTTTCCAGGTAACGACGGACGAATCAAAACGCTACGAGGAGACGAACAGGCGGCGCAAGATCTCCTCATTGCCAACGTCAAACCGCAACAGCCGACCCCCGTGTGAATGCTGTCACGAAACCGATCCAGAAGATCTACCCCCAGAAGGATGAAGTCCTCGAGGTGCAGATAGACGACGAGGATCCAGCGAAGATCGTCTGAATAGGAGCATACATTTCTGACGAGATGCATGAAACGATCCTCGCCTTCCTCAGAGAGAACGTGTCGACCTTTGCATGGGCCACCTCGGACATGAAAGGGATCGACCCAAAGATCACATCCCACGAGCTTAACGTCGATCCGACTTTCAAACCAATCCGACAGAAACGTCGGAAACTTGGTCCGGAACAATCCAAAGCCGTCAACGAAGAAGTCGAACGACTACTCGCCGCCGTATCGATCACGGAGGTAAAGTATCCTGAGTGGTTAGCAAACCCGGTGGTGGTCAAAAAGAAGAACGGGAAGTGGTGCGTATGCGTCGACTTCACAGACCCAAACAAAGCTTGTCCCTGTGGGAACCAAAATTCACACTTGTCGATTTCCGTTAAATAAGGGAACTTAGGAAAATTCTAAATTTCCAGAGGAACCGGCTGTCTTCGAAAGCCAACGACAAGTAACCAAATAAAGGTGGAAAAATATGAAAAACGTAATGAAACGAATTTATAGAGAAAGTTGATCTTATTTTCGATTCGCGTAAGAGCGTTGTGATTATTACAAGGAGTTATAAAGGCTTCGGCCGCAAGGGCCATCAGCGAGCTGCCAACATAAAACCCTAAATCTAGTCGAGTCGCAGCTCGATAAAGAAAGACGGAAAAAGATAAGAAAAAGGATTTGATTGATTTCAGACTGAACCTTATGAAAGGCTGCCTACGTACCCCTTTCGAGGATCAAGTCGAACGTAGTTCAGTTGATAGAGCTGGACCAGAGATCGAACTGCCTGGGCGAGTTCGTCTAGCAATTGAGCGTCAGTCATAGAAACCGAACTTGTCGAGAAAAAGCCTAAGTTCCTAAGTGCGGAAAATTATAAGTCTAGAAAAGTTGTAAAAGTCTTAGATGAGAGCTCTGAAAATCGTCCCCTTGCTTCTGCCCTATGCCTCTTGCTTATATACTCCCTTCCAAGGCGGTTTAGTCTTTCCATTTCGCCCAGATTCGAGTTTAATGGGAATCTTCCATTTATCTCGATCTTTCTATTTTTTCCCGCGGAAATCTTCTATTTATCCTCAAACTTGACATTTATCTTCAGGTTTGACATTTATCTTCTTTCTGCGAGTAAATCGCCAAAACGTCGTCGTATCTTCGGGTTGGACTTCGTTTAAATTCGCGAGTGGCTTTTATCGCGTTTTATGACTTTCCGAGCCGTTTTGCGATAAATCAATTTTACGACTTTAGACGAGGTCGTTTCCTGATACGATGCCGTTTTTAGATAAGTTTCTCGAGTTAATCGTAAAGCTAAGCAATGTTCGATGTTTCGATTAATCGTTGCCGTTTTCTATGATTTACTCGGGGTTTTATTAAAAACGCGTTCCGTACGTTTTTTACAAAAAAAAAACTCGAATAAATCGTATAGTTTAGGAAATATTCGGTGTTTCGTTTAACCGTTGACGTTTTATACGATTTCGTCGAGTTCTTTTCAAGAAAACAAAGTTTTACGGTTTTTATCGTAAAACTCGAACGATAGGACGGATCGAGACGAAACGGGAGACATTTCGACCGCGATTTGGAATACGATCGTGTCGAAGGACGTATGCCTTGAATCAAGGATGTGGGAGATCGAGGCTCGGGATGGTCGACTCGACGTACGGCGAGCTAGTTCAGCTTCGCCAGATCGCCCTATGGCGAACTAGGCGATAAGAACCTGCGGGGCAAAGTCAGCGCCTCTTAGTTCGCCGCTGGGCGAACTAGTCGGGACGAGGCTAGTTCGCCCAACGGCGAACTAGGTGATAAGAACCTGTGGGGCAAAGTCAGTGCCCCTTAGTTCGCCCAACGGCGGACTAAGCCGGTCATGGCTTAGTTTGCCGTTGGGCGAACTAGCCGGGACGAAGCTAGTTCGCGTTTTACGGCAGTTTCGATTTTTCGTGGTTTTGTAAAACGAATCTTCGAGTTTTATAAAACGATTCTTCGAGTTTTATAAAACGCTTCTCGAGTTTTATAAAACGATTCTTCAAATTTTATAAAACGATTCTCGAGTTTTATAAAACGATTCTTCAAGTTTTATAAAACGATTCTCGAGTCTTATAAGACGATTCTCCGAGTTTTATAAAACGATTCTCGAGTTTTATAAAACGATTCTTCGAGTTTTATAAAACGATTCTTTGAGTTTTATAAAACGATTCTCGAGTTTTATAAGACGATTCTCCGAGTTTTATAAAATGATTCTCGAGTTTTAGAAAACGATTCTTAGAGTTTTATAAAACGATTCTCGAGTTTTATAAAACGATTCTTCGAGTTTTATAAAATGATTCTTGAGTTTTATAATACGATTCTTTGAGTTTCATAAAACGATTCTCGAGTCTTATAAGACGATTCTCCGATTTTTATAAAACGATTCTAGAGTTTATAAAACGATTCTTTGAGTTTTCTAAAACGATTCTCGAGTTTCATAAAACGATTCTTCGAGTTTTATAAAATGATTCTCGAGTTTTATAAAACGATTCTTCGAGTTTTATAAAACGATTCTCGAGTCTTATAAAACGATTCTCGAGTTTTATAAAACGATTCTTCGAGTTTTATAAAACGATTCTTCGAGTTTTATAAAACGATTCTTCGAGTTTCATAAAACGATTCTCTTGTTGTATAAAACAATTCTTTGAGTTTAATACAACGATTCTTCGAGTTTTATAAAACGATTCTCGAGTTTTATAAAACGATTCTTGAGTTTTATCAAACGATTCTTCGAGTTTTATAAAACGATTCTTCGAGTTTTATAAAACGACTTCTTTTATATTTTTGCGGAGAATTTTTGCAATTGATTCCGTTGTGACCGATTTTGACACCGACAGTTAGCCCCCCAGCTTGCTAGAATTTTGAGCCTTTAGCGTAAGGTTCTTGCGAGTGGTTAGCCAGTTTTAGTTAAGTTAGGCGGAATTAATGGTTGGAAAGGTCCGTTGAAAGTGATCTTTCCACTTTCCAGGGAGCGGAAAGCGTTTAAGATTCGGGCTGCGCCTTGTGAAGGCTGCCTACGTACCCTTTTGAGGGGATCAAGCCTTTTGTAGTTCGTTTTGGAGTTAAGGTTCGTATGACCTATTTCGCAGTGAGACCTTTATAGTCTAGTTATGTGTTGTGTAGGAGTTATCGAGCATATTGATGTCGATGGCGTCTGGACCTTTGCCGGCCTTGAGACTGGCCTTGTAGGCCGTTTGGTCTGGCCGAGCATGGCCGTTATAGTTTTCGGACTGGCCGTGTGCGTCTCTGAGTCCCTGCCGCTTTTGCGGCTTTATTAAAAATCAGTTTGCGTTTTTAAGAGCGTGTTTTTATTCGTATGAATGTAGCGGGAAGAATATGAGTTGATATTGAGGGAGATCCGCGAGTTGTCGTCTCGCATTCCTTTTTCCCTTAGTGTATCGCCTTGTTCGTTTGCTCGTTTTAGGATGTTTAGTAAATCGAGTGAGCGTTTAGATATAGACGAAGAGACATGCCTTTCGGATCTCGATTCATGCCTTGAGACGTTAGCAACCAGTGTGCTGGGTTTAGGGCAAGACCTAGGTTTACTTTCGGATTGAGGCTATGCGATGACTAGTCGGCTTTCGTTTTGCCTGTTGCGATTTTAACCAGATTCCATACCGATTTAGAATCCGCGATAGGTTCTCGGCTTATACGATTCGTCTGGCTGGAACCGAGCATCTCACTGGGAGCAATTTCTAAGTTGTCCGGAAGTGCTGACCGAAAGTTTGGATTTCTTTTATAGCGCTATTACCCTTGTGTCGGGTGTTCGAGAGCTATCTCTGCAAGATAACTTAAGTTTGTTTAGGAATGTTGCGAGTTTGTTGTGATCACAATAAACTTTTTAGGCGATAGATGTTTACGTTGTTTTGGCCTTCGCGAAGGATACGTACGTTAAGAAGTTTTGCGTAATTTTACAGTCGCGGATGGACTGTTAGGTCTCCCAAGAAAATGACTTTATCGAGGAAGGTATTTGTGTCGAAAAACTAATCTCCGGGCGCCTGCGACGTCTCGCAGTGCCGAAAGTTGGTTTTTATTTTATATGCCGCGTTTTGTATTCGGAACATTTGCGGGATCGAAGATGTTGCGCGGTGTTGCGAGGGTTTTGTCTTAACCCTGCTTTGCAGGAACACTTTGGTTCGTTTGCGGATATTCACAATTAAAACTTACATTCCTGTGAAGTGTTGACCTTCCGAGATTCGTACGGCTTTAGGAGCTCTGGTGCGAATGTTTTCTTATACGTCGGATTTTGTAGGCAACATGCTTCGGGAATAGAGTGAATCGTGAGAATACAGAACTTAGCCGATTTATGACAAGTTTGCATTATCCGTTGAATGTATTGGCTTGGCGTGAAGGTTGTGTTCAGCCGCACAGCCAAGGTCGTATTTGGTAGAGGATTAGACCACGACACTTTCGTGCTATCAAAAAGGTCGAGTCGGTTTGTAAACTTGGCATTGAAGTGAAGCGCGATCGGACGATAGCCAAGTAGCGTTTGTCGAGCTTGATATGCCAAGTATGCCCGTGTTTATAGAAAACGTTTTTCCGTTGTATGTTTGATTTCTACGGTGAAAGTTTCGTATAGACTTTCCTTTGTATGGAAGTTGTTTTTTTTTTTTACTCGAGGGAGACAGATCCTAAGAAACTCGATGCAGAGCCGTTCGGAGTCGTTTGCGGGGCGGTCTCATTCTCGGATGTAAACGGGAGGAATGAGAGCGGATTCTCGTGAATCGATGGGCTAAAGAGTGAGATCTTTCAGATCGTGTCGCGAGGAGGCAAAGTTTAGATTGGCCGCCCAGTGCCGGATCGTATAGCTTGGTTTTCGCTATAAGGAAAGTACTTTTCGCAAAAACCTGTTACGTTTACTTTGAAAGTTACTTCGTTATGACATGATCCTGACTATACGAAGGATTTCTCGCATAAGCAACGGGCGATGAATTTAGTAAATCGGCACGACGCATTGGGTTAACAATGTTTCCGCAGATTTTTCGAGAAACGTTTCCGCTTAGTTTTTGATTTTTCGGTGACGGTTTTTTCGGAGTCACTCGCGGAGTTTTACCAAAAGTTATTTCACCGAGATCTAATCGCAAAATATTTTAGCGGGTTTCTCGGATGGAATGAATCAAATGATCAGCAATAGGATCAGTCAGCGAGAAGGGAAGACGTGTTCTCTATTGCTGCTTTGTGTTCTCGATTTTTCTTTTGCCGCAAATGTTCTTGACATTATTCTGTGACTCACTTGGTTTGACGGAAAACGAGATCAATGCTTCGATGCCTAAAGATTTCTCGTATAATTTTTCGATGCTGATACTTCTTTTATCAAGTTCGAGAAGATCTTTATGACTTCGGCAAATCATCGAGTTTTGCTCTGAAGTTTCGCAGAGATTTTCTAACCGCATGATTGCGCCGAGAGATGCTGTATATTCCTCGAGATTATTTCCCAGACGGTTTGGACCAGTCTTTAGCGTTTAAACGGTTCTTAGATTGTCGTTTGCTTTTGGGATGATTTTGACGAGGCGTCGCATTGTCCGAACATATTTCTGCTAGTTTTGGCGAGAGTTTGCTTTATAGACAGCGTTTTCTCGACGCGAGGGAAAACATTCGACGAAAAGAAAAAAGACGAGTTTCCTTTGAAGGATTCGGATGATCGATAATCTGGGTTGTTTAAAGGCTGTGGTAGATTGGCGATGACTTGGAGTATGTCTGGTTTACGAAAATTTCTAGGAGCGAGACGATTTTAAGACGACGTCAGCGTCACTAGCTCCTTCTTTCTTTTAGGAAATGAGTACGTTCGAATGCGTGGTGATCGTTTCTCGGTTGTACGAGAGATTGGATCGGTTTGCGAGTTATGCCTGAATGGTTAGAGAACAACAAATCGAGATAGACAAAAATCGCTTACGACTTAGCATGCTAGACTATCCTCTAAATTCTAAGTTCTCTAGGTTTCACGGCCGTTTACAAGACGTTTTCGTTTCTTACCTACGAGAAATTAGAAGTCTAATAAAATTTTCGAATTGGACATACCTTAGTTTCATTGATGATTTGGGATCGTCTATTCTTCGTTCTTCGTCTTTTGACTTACCGGTCTTCAACGAATTACCAGCAAGAGTATCGGAGCGGAGAAAATACTTAACCATCGGAGCTCATTTTCGTACTGCTGGTTTTATTTGACCGACTAGATGTGCTTTGTATATCGAAAAAATCAATCACGTGTTTATGATTGGATGTTTTCGACTTAGCGTGGAAGAGTTTCGTAAAACCGGATTGGGTTTAGAGAGTTCAGATTTCTCGTATAGTTTAGGCAACTTTGGTGTTAAGTCAACCGAAGAAACAAGTCTTTGCGGTTTTATCGTAAAATCCCGATGGAAATTCCGATTGAGAGGAAACGAGAATCAGCGCGATCAAGACTCGAGAGATAAACTCGAGGATTGGTTCAGTTCGACGTAGGGAAAGTCGAGTGAACCCTTTCAGCTCGCGGTGTGGCGATCCGGATGGTAAGAACCCTTGGGGAAAAGTCAGCGTCTCTCGGGTGAGCTAGACGCTTGGTTCAGCTTGCCGTATGGCGAGCTAGCTAGCTCTACGTTCGCCGAGCTAAACCAGCTTGGTTTAGCTCTACGTTCGGCGAGCTAAGACGCTTGGCACGGGTGGTCTCGATTCGTCAAGTTGAACCGTTTTCGTCGTAGAATCTCAACGGAAAGTCCGATTGAGACGAAACAAAAAGCGTCTCGATCAAGATTCGAGATGGAGATGTTTCGATCCGTCGAGCTTGTCCATCTTTCCTAATGGTGAGTCGGCGAGCACAGTCCCAATTCATCAAGCTATCTTGTTTTCGTCGTAAAATCTCCACGAAAACTTTGATTCAGACGAAACGAAAAGCAGTGCTATTATTGTTTAGAGTACGGTCCGGCTCACCATAGCTATGATTTGTATTGTGCGGACCCTCGGGGAAAATTCAGTGCCTCTAGGTCGAGGTGGAAAGCTGGTCAGCTCACCAAGATGGCAAGCTAGGGTGCTTGGCCAACTCACCGTCTTTTCGGCTGGATAGTATTGCCCGATTCTGCGAGTATCCTAAGGTTCTTCCGCGAGCAACCTAGGGTTTTGTCGCAAATAACCTAGGGTTTTTCCGTGAGTAACATAGGGTTTTGCCGTGAATAACCTACGGTTTTTCCGCAAGTTACCTAAGGATTTTTCCGTGAACAGCCTAGGGTTTTTCCGCGAGTAACCAGAGACTAGTTTCGCGAGTAACTTACGGTTTGTTCCGCAGTTTCTGGGAGAGCAAGTTTTATTTTTCCGAAAAGATCTCGGAAAACGTCTTTTTCTCAACCCGTGAGATTTGTCCAAATCGGAAATAAGAAAAACACTACGGGGTTTGATAGATTTTATCGTTGCCCTCAGTGATCTGAGATAGAAATCGTGAGCTTGTTTTGTCGCTCTTCCCGTGGCGAAGAGTCGCGATTAGGTTTTCGATTTTGTTGAGTACTACGGCATTTGCGTGAGCGTTGGCTGTAGGAGCAGTCGCTGCTGGAGTTGTTTTACCAGCGTCTTTTTGCGAGTTGCGACTTTGTCTTTCATTCATCCAGACATCGTTTTGATCAAGCGTTATGTGGCTATGAGTAAGAGTAATCCGACCCCCCTCCTTCTAGCGCCAAACTGTGGGAACGGAAATTCACACTTGTCGATTTCCGTTAAATAAGGAAACTTAGGAAAACCCTAATTTTCCAGAGGAACCGGATCTCTGCGAAAGCCAACGACAAGTAACCAAATAAATGCGAAAAAATATGAAAAACGTAATGAAACGAATTTATAGAGAAAGTTGATCTTATTTTCGATTCGCGTAAGAGCGTTGCGATTATTACAGGGAATTATAAAGGCTTCGGCCGCAAGGGCCATCAGCGAGCTGCCAACATAAAACCCTAAATCTAGTCGAGTCGCAGCTCGATAACGAAAGACGGAAAAAAGATAAGAAAAAGGATTTGATTGATTTCGGACTGAACCTTATGAAAGGCTGCCTACGTACCCCTTTCGAGGATCAAGTCGAACGTATTTCAGTTGATAGAGCTGGACCAGAGATCGAACTGCCTGGGCGAGTTCGTCTAGCAATTGAGCGCCAGTCTTAGAAACCCAACTTGTCGAGAAAAAGCCTAAGTTTCTATGTGCGGAAAATTATAAGTCTAGAAACGTTGTAAAAGTCTCAGATGAGAGCTCTGAAAATCGTCCCCTTGCTTCTGCCCTATGCCTCTTGCTTATATACTCCCTTCCTAGGCGGTTTAGTCTTTCCATTTCGCCCAGATTCGAGTTTAATGGGAATCTTCCATTTATCTCGATCTTTCCTTTTTCCCCGCGGAAATCTTCTATTTATCCTCAAACTTGACATTTATCTTCAAGTTTGACATTTATCTTCTTTCTGCGAGTAAATCGCCAAAACGTCGTCGTATCTTGGGGTTGGACTTCGTTTAAAGTCGCGAGTGGCTTTTATCGCGTTTTATGACTTTCCGAGCCGTTTTGCGATAAATCCATTTTACGACTTTAGACGAGATCGTTTCCTGATATGATGCCGTTTTTAGATAAGTTTCTCGAGTTAATCGTAAAGCTAAGCAATGTTCGATGTTTCGATTAATCGTTGCTGTTTTCAACGATTTACTCGGGGTTTTATTAAAAACGTGTTTCGTACGTTTTTTACGAAAAATCTCGAATAAATTGTATAGTTTAGGCAATATTTGGTGTTTCGTTTAACCGTTGCCGTTTTATACGATTTCCTCGAGTTCTTTTCGAGAAAACAAAGTTTTACGGTTTTTATCGTAGAACTCGAACGATAGGACGGATTGAGACGAAACATGAGACATTTCGACCACGATTCGTAATACGATCGTGTCGAAGGACGTATGCCTTGAATCAAGGATGTGGGAGATCGAGGCTTGGGATGGTCGGCTCGACGTATGGCGAGCTAGTTCAGCTTGGCTAGGTCGCCGTATAGCGAACTAGGCGATAAGAACCTGCGGGGCAAAGTCAGCGCCTCTTAGTTTGCCGTTGGGCGAACTAGTCGGGACGAGGCTAGTTCGCCCAACGGCGAACTAGGCCGGTTTGGCTTAGTTCGCCGTTGGGCGAACTAGCCGGGACGGGGCAAGTTCGCCCAACGGCGAACTAGGTGATAAGAACTTGTGGGGCAAAGTCAGCTCCCCTTAGTTCGCCCAATGGCGAACTAGCCGGGACGAGGCTAGTTTGCCCAACGGCGAACTAAGCCGGCTTGGCTTAGTTCGCCTAACTGCGAACTAAGCCGGTCATGGCTTAGTTCGCTGTTGGGAGAACTAGCCGGGACGAGGCTAGTTCGCCCACCGGCATACTAAGCCGGCTTGGTTTAGTTCGCCGTTGGGCGAACTAGCCGGGACGAAGCTAGTTCGCGTTTTACGGCGGTTTCGGTTTTTCGCGGTTTTGTAAAACGATTCTTCGAGTTTTATAAAACGATTCTTCGAGTTTTATAAAACGGTTCTCGAGTTTTATAAAACCATTCTTCGAGTTTTATAAAATGATTCTCGAGTTTTATAAAACGATTCTTCAAGTTTTATAAAACGATTCTCGAGTCTTATAAGACGATTCTCCGAGTTTTATAAAATGATTCTCGAGTTTTATATAACGATTCTTCGAGTTTTATAAAACGATTCTTTATAAAACGATTCTTCGAGTTTTATAAAACGATTCTCGAGTTTTATAAGACGATTCTTCGAGTTTTATAAAACGATTCTGGAGTTTTATAAAATGATTCTTCGAGTTTTATTAAACGATTCTCGAGTTTTATAAAACGATTCTTCGAGTTTTATAAAATGATTCTCGAGTTTATAAAACGATTCTTCGAGTTTTATAAAACGATTCTCGAGTCTTATAAGACGATTCTCGAGTCTTATAAGACGATTCTCGAGTCTTATAAGACGATTCTCCGAGTTTTATAAAATGATTCTTCGAGTTTTATAAAACGATTCTTCGAGTTTCATAAAACGATTCTCGAGTTTCATAAAACGATTCTTCGAGTTTTATAAAATGATTCTCGAGTTTTATAAAACGATTCTCGAGTTTTATAAAACGACTCTCGAGTTTTATAAAACGATTCTTCGAGTTTTATAAAACGATTCTCTTGTTGTATAAAACGATTCTTCGAGTTTTATAAAACAATTCTCTTGTTGTATAAAACGATTCTTTGAGTTTTATAAAATGATTCTTCGAGTTTTATAAAACGATTCTCGAGTTTTATAAAACGATTCTCGAGTTTTATAAAATGATTCTTCGAGTTTTATAAAACGATTCTTAGAGTTTTATAAAACGATTCTCGAGTTTTATAAAACGATTCTTCGAGTTTTATAAAACGATTCTTCGATTTTTATAAAACGATTTCTTTTATATTTTTTCGGAGAGTTTTTGCCATTGATTCCGTTGTGACCGATTTTGACACCGACATTCCCAAAGATAGCTTCCCTCTTCCACACATTGATCGCCTGGTCGAGTCAACGGCGGGGAATGAGCTCCTCACTTTCATGGACGCCTTCTCCGGGTACAATCAAATCACTATTCATCCTGATGACCGAGAGAAGACTGTGTTCATTACCGATAGAGGAACGTACTGCTACAAAGTCATGCCGTTTGGGTTGAAGAACGCCAGCGCAACGTACCATTCCGAGCTGCCGACCACCCTGCTCACCTACGTGAATGCTTCAAAACCTTAAACGAGTACGGAATGAAGTTGAACCCCGCGAAGTGCACTTTTGGTGTCACCTCGGGAGAGTTACTCGGCTACATAGTTACGCAGCGAGGAATAGAAGCGAATCCCAAGCAGATCTCTGCGATCCTCGATCTCCCTAGCCCGAAGAATAGTCGGGAAGCTCAACGACTGACATGGCGAATCTCCGCCCTAAACCATTTCATCTCGCGATCAACCGATAAGTGCCTCCCATTCTACGAGCTGTTGTGTGGTAATAAACGCTTCATCTGGGACGAGAGATGCGAAGAAGCCTTCGGTCAGCTGAAGACTTATCTCACCACTCCTCCCGTCTTAGCTAAGCCCGAGCCCGGGGACACACTCTATCTCTACATCACCGTCTCGACAATCGCGGTCAGCAGCGTAATCGTAAAGGACGATCGAGGCGAGCAAAAGCCGATATTCTACACGAGCAAACGCATGACGGACCCCGAGATGCGTTATCCAACACTAGAGAAGATGGCCTTGGCAGACATCACAGCCGCAAGGAAGCTAAGACCATACTTCCAATCACATACGATCGAGGTCCTCACCGATCTCCCTCTCCGTACCTTCATGCAGAACACTAATCAGTCAGGGCGTTTGTCCAAATGGGCAATCGAACTCAGCGAACATGACATCGTCTTCCGAAACCGGACAACGCTCAAGTCACAAGTCTTGGCCGACTTTATGGTCGAATTACCACCGGAACTCGCGCAAGATCTAGCATTGCCAAATAACAACTGGGTTCTGCACGTCGATGGCTCGTCAACAAACAAGGGATCCGGAGCAGGGGTCCAACTGCAAACCCCAACTGGCGAGTTGATCAGGCAGTCATTCCGGCTCGGTTTTGCCACCTCGAATAACAAAGCCGAGTACGAATCACTCATTGCCGGGCTACATCTCGCACAAGCTGTCAAGGCGAAATGCCTAAACGCCTACTGCGATTCTCAGCTTGTCACAAGCCAATTCAGTGGAGATTACGAGACCCAAAACGAAAGAATGGACGCTTACCTGAAGATAGTTCGGGATCTCGTCAAGGGGTTCGAGTTCTTCGAACTCGTGAAAGTCCCACGCGGGGAAAACTTCTGTGCGGACGCCCTCGCAGCTTTAGGAAGCAAACTCAGGGACCAAGTCCAAAGAACAGTCCCAATCCATCAGATCGACACACCGAGCATCGATCTCTCTGAAGAACCGGAGGCCGAGGCAACACACGTTCTCGCAATCACACAGTCCAAAGAGGCAGAGTCAGACTGGAGGACCGAGTTAATCGACTTCTTAGCACACGATAAGCTCCCCGAAAAAAAGTGGAAGGCCCGACGACTTAAGGCACGAAGTTTGAACTACGTCGTCACCAATGGCATACTGCACAGGTGGACGGCTGACAAGGTCCTACTCCGATGTATCCACGGTGAAGAGACGTACCTCGTCATGGCCGAAACACATGAAGGAGCCGGAGGAAACCATTCCGGTGGACGAGCTCTCGCCTTGAAAGTAAAAAGCCTAGGTTTTTACTGGCCGACTATGATCGCCGACTGTGAAGCGTTCGCGTGGCAGTGTGACAAGTGTCAGAGACATGCCTCGGAGATCCATTGCCCTACCAAAGCTTTACGAATAATGAAAGCCCCATATCCGTTCATGCGATGGGCAATGGACATCATCGGGCCGATGCCTCCGTCTTGGCAAAAGCGCTACATCTTGGTTCTTACAGATTACTTCACCAAGTGGATAGAGGCCGAGTCTTACGCATCGATCACCGAACGGGATGTCCAGAAGTTTGTGTGGAAGAACATCATCTTCCGCCACGGTCTACCCTACGAAATCGTCACCAATAACGGATCCTAGTTCATCGCACAGTCTTTCCTCGAATTCTGCAGAAAGTGGAGGATCCGCCTAAGTATGTCCACACCTCGTTACCCGCAAAGCAACGGCCAAGCCGAATCCTTGAACAAGACAATCATCGACGGAATCAAGAAGAGGCTCGATCTAAAGAAGGGACTGTGGGCAGACGAATTAGACGGAGTCCTTTGGTCGCATAGAACGACGCCTCGAGGTGCAACCAAAGTGACACTTTCTCTCTTGCTTACGGAGTCGAGACCATGGCACCAGCCGAGGTAAACGTCACTAGCTTGCGACGCTCGCGAATGCCGCAGCATGTCGAGCTCAATAGCGAGATGTTGCTGGACGCCTCGACGCTATCGAAGAAAGGCGAGATCAAGCCTTGCTTCGCATTCAGAACTACCAAAATCAGATCGAGAACTACTACAACAAGAAATTTTGATCCCGACCTTTGGCAATGGGGGACTTAGTCTTACGCAAAGTCATCGACAACACAAAGGAACCAAACGCAGGAAAGCTTGGCGCCAATTGGGAGGGTCCTTATAAGATCATCAAGGTAGTTAAGCCACGAGTATACCACTTGGAAACTTCGACAGGCGATCTGGTGCCGCGAGCTTGGAATTCGATGCACCTCCGAAGATATTACACAGTGCAAGTAATCGAGGTAGCGACTCCCTGTCACTCTAGCTCTCCGAGTAGACCTCCCAACATTCGTTTACTCGTCAAACCGAACTACGTATGGCTTGATCCTCCCCCGAGGTACGTAGGCAGCCTTAACAGGTCCAGCCACAATCCAAAAAAAATCCTAAGTAAATGAGCACTTCAGCCATTTTTACTCGCCGAGCAGATGAACCAGCAACGTTCACTTCAGCTCGACAAAACAGAAGTACAGACGGCTTGATCCTCTTCCGAGGTACATAGGCAGCCTTAACCGGTCCAGCTGTAACCCCAAAACGAACCCATCACGATGCCCACGTCCTGGTCTTCCCCTACATGCGGAAACCATGAATCACGCACCGGCACTCGTGCATATTTGCCGAATGCGCCCTGATCAGGCAGGCGTTCAGCGAGCCCCGCCAGTTACGGCCAGTACCGACTGACTGGCGAAGAGACACAAGTTCGAACTCGTGATAACTCCTAGAGTAGGGATCGGCCGACCTAAACTCTACGGATTTACTTTGTGACGGTTCGGAACCCTTGTCGGCCTAACCAAGAACCGAACCTTAGAAATTGCTAAGTCGGACAAGTGAACCGAGCTCGAGTAACAGACGCTAGTCCGAGTAATGCTCCGAGCAATAGTTTGTCAAATTCGGTATAAGAATCAATTTGGAGAATGAAAAATCTCTGATGGATCCTCCGAATTTAAAAACTAAGCGAACACTTGCCGAACTCAAGCTCTAAACTCAACAAAATTATGCTAAGGAAAATTTTCAAACGAGATCTAAGAGTTCGAGTTTAAAACATGGGTTACTTCGGAGGCGGACAAACTCTGATAACCCATAACTAGGTTCTACGACTACGAGGCGAATCCTCGTCTCGAAGCATTAAACCGGATTCGAAATATGCAATCAAAATCAACCTAAGGCAGATTTATAAAAAAAAAAAAAAAAAAAAAAGAGAGTGTTCGAATCCGGTAGAAAACAAAGTCTTCGTGACAAACACCAAAATAAGAGTTAAAACCCCTCCGTGAGGATACAACAACAGAATTAAAAAAAAAAAAAAAAAAAACAACAACTCCACAAGCAGAGGGAAGAGATAACACGAATAAGAGAAGGAGACATCGCGGAAGGTCAGATTACTCTTTGGAGACCTCGACATCATCATTGCCGCGGGTGTCTGTCTCCTGCGCTCGCGAAGCATTCGTCGAGGATGCCGGGTGGCTTGACGCTCGCCGACTGGTGCCTTGGTCCTCATCCGTCAACGGCGGATTGGGTCTCGCCTTGTCACTATCAACGGACTTGCCACAACCAGAACCATCAGGACTCGATATCTCTATCTCATCCGAAGGATAGGGAACTCGCCAGGCACCGTCCGAAACGACCGGGGAACGAAGTTCAGCAGCAACCGCTGGATCGAGCACCTCCATGTTCGACCCATTCGGGTCGAACCCATCTACGGCATTCATGTTGTAACCAGCCATCATATAAGTGAAGATTGTGTCGTTGAAGTACCTGGAGGACAGAACCAGCTTCCGCCTTGCGAACCCTTTCCTCTTCATTGAACTCGTCTATTTTGGCCTGCGGAATGGCCACCCCTTCATCCCTCATCGTCTCCAGACACTTCCGCGTTTCGAAAGCCTGAACCCAGAAGCCCCGCGCGTCGTCATATGCATCAAGCTTCACATCGCGAGCTTTGAGACGCTCGAAACGGGCTTCCGCCTTCCTAGTCATTGCGTGCAGAGTCTTTGCTCATTCGCGCGTAACCTCCAAAAGTCGACTCCCTCTCAAATGGGACGCCTCGAGGTCAGCTTCCTCGGTAATCTTCTCCACCTTAGCCTTAAGCTGAGCCTTCTCCTTCTCGAGTTCCGCAGCCGCGACCTTAGCAACCCTCAGCTCTTCCGAGACACTCTCGAGATCTTTGGCCCGAGTCTCTGCCAACCCGATCGCTTCTGCCCGCGCGAGTTCCCCTTCCGCAAGTGAAGCCTCGAGCGAGACGGAGCGTTCGCGCTCATGATCAACTGCGTTATATGCCTCTCCGAGACTGGCATACGTTTCCTTCAGCTCACTATCATACTTTTCAACCAAGGCGTTCACGCCTTCGTCAGCCTGGAAACGTAACACATATCAGCATAAGTATGAAAAGGCACAATCGCCATAATTAAAAGAAGAAAGAAAAAGACGACTCACCGACTCTTTGAGATGAGCTACGTTCAGATAGGCATCGCGAAAAACCAGCTCGTCAGAACTCGGGAGGATCCTTGGGTCGCAGGCGCGAGCCGGATCAGCCGACGGGCCAGTTCCCTCGTCAGAAAGAGCTACCTTCTTCGTTGTGTTCCTCTTCTTGCCCGCCTTCTTCTCCTTCCTATTAGAACCTTTGGCAGGAACCATGTCCTTTCCGAGAGAGGCCTCCTCGTTTGAAGGATTCGGGGCAGTGCGGTCTTGCTCCCCTTCAATCCTTCCCTCGGAATGATTACCAGCACCATCATCATCTCGAGCTCCCGAGCCCTCCTTGGAAGCAGACCCATCACCTGCGGGCTTCAAGCTCTTCTTCCTCTTCTTCTTCTTCAAGGGAAGCTCCGCTGACGCGCTACCGCCGCTCGGGTCCACTTGGACTTCAAAGTCCGTATCCCGCGGCCTTTTGGAACCTCCCACAGAGGGTTCGGGGATGTCTGAGGCAACGATCTCTGGAAGTGACAGAGGTGTATCGCCGGAGAGGTCCCTTCCTCCCAAATCGAAACTGACAATCACATTCATCAGTTGGGATCCTTGCGCCCCTCGCTTCTTCTTCATCGCTTGGAAAAGATCGACGGGCTCTTTCATCGCTAACGCTTCCTTGACTACTCGCTGCTCTTCTGTCGTATAGAGGTTAGATCTTTTCTTCTCGGGTCTAACCTTGCACCCAACGTCTTCTTCCCAGTCGGCTGCCGGAACAAAACGGCATTAAGTGACGCACATATTTTAAACAAAAAAAGAGGGAAAAAGGAAAGCGGACAGGCGAAGGTCCTCAATACCTTGATTGATACGCTCTATCCATCGTGGACCCTCTCCTCGCTAATGTCAGGCCACAGTTGATGACCTAGTTCGACTAGAGCTCGAGCGGTGGACAGGAACAAAAGAAGAACAGCGGCGTCGGACAAATAGTAGTTAGGATGTGGTTCTGCACGACAAGAGAAAACAGTTAGAACAAACAAAAATCGATAGCAGCCAAGACGAGCTAACTACCCGCTACACTGTTCCAATAAGTCCTAAATTCGTCATTAGGAGGATCGACAAAGTCGAACTGGTCGGACTTGACGTAGAAGTAGGAACGCTGCCAGTTCGGAGTCTTGTCGGGAGGACCCGTGATGATGTTGTAGTTCTGCCTCATCTGGATCGAGAACATGCCATGATTCAATTGATGATTCAAGCGAGATATGGTTGTCAGCTGTTCGAACGCATAGACGCACAACGAAACATCGATCTCGGCGGCCATGACCATGAGGGCAACCATAATTCGAAAAGCCCCGTTCACCATCTGACTCAGGGCGAGATCTCGGCGCGAAACGTACGATGTCACGAGGCGAGGCAGCGGAAACCAAAGCTTGGTATCACCTTCAAAGTATGACTCGTAGACACATTGATAACCAACTGGAGGCGGCCATGGGAGTTGCTCTGCAGTCGGAATCAAGTACGTCACACCCACAGTGTTGCGAGCTACGAGTAAAGCTTCTACCGACTTTGCGGTCGAATGCGTTTTCTCGGTTTTCGCCCAAGACTGAGTCTCAGCACGTCAAAGCTTACCCTCAGGAAGTGCGGGTTCCCGTTCAAAAACCCCCATGCCGCTATAGTGCGTAGGGACCTTCGGGCGAATATCTTCTTTTTCCGGCTCCGCGTTAGCTCGGTTATATTGCCTAAACCGAGTTCGCCTAGACGGAGCGGCACGGGACCGACCGGACGGCGGAGATCAGAGGCGTAGCACCCTCGGATCATTCATTACTTCCGCGGCAAAATTCCCATCATCTTCGCACCTAAACTCTCTTTCCAAATCGACGACCAGCAATCTCTGTGCCAGGTCAAGATCAGCCGAATCCCTCAACGTTTCCCGATGCTTTAGATTGAAGTCGTCTAAGGGCTCATCGGTGGTCTCATCCTGAGCAGGACTCGACGTCGTAGCAACCGCTTTCCCTTTCTCTTCCACCGACAATCTCTTTCGTGGACACATCTTACTAACGACAAATGTATATATTCTACAAGAAAGCCTAGAGAGAGAAACTAGAGAGAAGGGAGAGAAAGAATACCTGAAGAAACAGAGAAGTGATGAGAATGAAGAGGGGAAGCGTATTTATAGGCAGGGAAGAGGGGCGCGATTCTCAAAGACATTAATTAGGTCTACTCGAACCTAGTTGGGCCTAAAAGCCGCCCGCAACTGCTCATATTCCAAATTAAATGGGTTTCAATTCCCGAGAAACTTCTAGAGCCCGCAATTGTTCACGTTCTCTTCCTAGCTCCGAGCTAACGACCACAAACGCTCCTATGACGAAATCGAGATCGGCATTAACAGATGGGATGGGCTTCAAGCCAATGATCTGCGCTTGCGAAAGCAACCATATCCGAGTCCGCGAATCGAAAGGCTGCTACTTGGGAAGACGACGTAACGCATTAACTGACCCGGTTATTCTATGGGCTAACTTGACGAAATCCACTTCGATTAAGATCATAATTCGGCAGCGGATCTGGGGGACTTACTGTAGGTGGTGGAATGTACTTCCTCACCAAGCCCATACAATAACGAGCTCAGCCCAAGCGAGTTCAGGCCCGACAGAAGAGCCCTCCGGTAATCAGCAGTAAATTGAGCTTAACTCGGCTAATCCCCGCGATTAACCGAGTTAAGAGCGTTTAAACAAGGCACTCGAGTTAGCGGGCCGACCAAGGCCCATTTGGCGAAAGCCCGCAAGAGTTACGATGAGTCCGCTAGGTCAAGGTGTAACCGCTATAAAAGGGAGAGAGGAGCTGACGAGAAGGGGATCCGAAATTACTCTCACTCACAAGACGGCTAGAACTAGGGGTTTCACTCCTTTACTTCATTTCCGACTTGTATGGCACGGCTGAGCTCCCCGCGAGACTCCGCCTCGCCTCTCATTTCTCTATTTGTAAATCGAACTCTCTTATCAATACGAACGCATCTTTGACTCTAAATAGTACTAAAACACCTTTGAAATAATCCACCAACAAGTCATGTCACTCATTCCTTGAATAGACCGAACTCGGTTCAAACAGCCAAGGACAAAGAGATTGTTGTAACTTCCTTTCTCATCGTCGGGCTGCTGGTCTCCTAGTGATTGGATCCCGCAATTATTTTTTCCAGTTTACAGATATATCCCACAAACTTTTCGAGATTTGTTATGATCTTTTGATTCTAATACTTCAAATATTGATTTGAAACGTATATAATTGAATATTATTTTAAACAAAAACTCAGAAAATTTAATGAAGAAGACCAGAAATGATTAAGTCATTCAATTGTGTTTGTGAGTCTTAAGGATGGTTTGAGATCTGTTTTGATAAGTATTTCATCAAATGTCACACGGTTACGAAACATGCAATTAGCCTTTGCTTACTCCTGATCGAATGTGGTCTCTCTGTAATTTTTAGAGCATGTAGTCAGATCAAGTTTCAAAAGTCTCAATAAGAGAGCTTTGTAACTGAGAGTTAGACTAAGATTTCATAAGTTATATTCCCACAAACAAATTTTAATATCTGTAAGTTCTCTTGAAAATCTTTAATATCTCAGAGACTTATTGAAAGTACTGCAGTTACCGCATTTACGGTAATACCAATGGAACTGTGTCATTCCTTTGCGTTGATAGTCATTACTAGTAGATATCATGAAGCATATTTGCGAAAGAGTGTCATCAAATAAATTATACTAGAGTCCAAAGAAACATCAGTTTGAGTGTTTCTCACATGACAATCTTGTAGTCTTCTGGAAGTTCTTGAGCAGTTAACAGTGCATAAACCCTTTGTCAAAAACGAAGAAGCTAACCAGCTGAAGCTAACAGTGCATCAAGCACTCAGAAATAAAACTTTTAGAAATTGTGAAAGAAACAAAGAGGAAATAGTTAAAATGAATGATATTTGCAATGATATGATCTGCACATTACGCTCCCTCTAAGGGACGGAGATTATTTTAACCCCATAGGAAACGTGTAGTGGCTGCAAGTGAAGCTTGAAAAAACAGAGATTTTAAGCGATGTAAAATAAATATAAGTAGAGAAAAAGAGAGATGTGTGCAAACTTGGAATCAAGGTGAGTGGATGTAGATGGAGTGACCAGATGGTAAGGCTCTGACTGTTCACTTGATATGAAACGAAACTCGCAGCAAATGGAAATATTTTGCCTCAAGGCTTTTCTCGAGGCACTTGTGATTTAATAACTTCATCCCCAAGCAACAGTTACATGTCAAGCTAAACTGTTGGCCCGCAGGATAGTCCAAAAAGATGAGAATGCTAAACTAAACTTTAATTTGTATAAATAAAAATAATTTCCGCGCGGATGCGCGGGTTATAGCTCTAGTTTCTTTTTAAACTTCAGACGCAAATATATCCATCCCCTACGATCTTGTTGGCATTTTATATTAAATCAATATTCTTAGACTTTTTTTAAGCAAAATCAATATTCTTAGACTTGATCAAAGATATTTAGTTAGTTCAAGTTTTGGAATTTTTAGAAGTTAAAGCAAACATTTGATTATATGCTTTATATATATATCTTAGTCTATCAACACATGGAAATAGTTCAACAATCAAATAATGGGAAAAATAAAAAGAGAAAGATACTATGATTTAACTGAAGTCAGAGAAATAATACACACATGTACAACAATGCAGAAATGCAGAAATGCAGAACATGCTATCTGATTTGACTGAAAGTGGAGAACGAAAAATGGAGATGACATTTTTCTATCACTGAAGTATATACTAAAGGAACTTATAATTTATTTTATGTTGTTGAATATTTTTAATGAAATTTTTTTATAAAGCATAATTTTAAAATTATTTATGTTTTTATTTGAATTCCTTTTTAAATTTTAAATAATCTCTTGTACAAATTGTCACTGATAAAAAAATCTAAGATTTATGTAATTTTAATAAAAATTATTGTTGATATATTAGTCTTAATCGTATTATTTTCAGGGATTTATTTTTAAAATATAAAAAATAAGGTAAACAAAAAGGAAAACCCCATTTTAAAATAACACGCATGAAAAAAATCATGATATCTATTTTTATAGATATGCTAATCCCGTATAAAAAAAATCTCACTAATAAAAAATCTAATACTAATGTAACTTTCAATGACAATTATTATTGAGATACTAGTCTTGACTTTTTTTGGGAATTCATTATGAAAATATAAAAAAATAAGATAAATAACTTTTTATGGAAAAATCATTTTCAAATATCACACAAGTCATGATTTCTATTTAAAATAAATTTTTTAAAAAATACTAATTTAAAATATCACACATGAAAAAATCATGATTTTTATTTACGAGATAAGATAATTCTCATATTTGAACTGCATGTAAACAATTGTCCTAACAAAAATTCTTAGTGTAAAGTGACTTTCAGTGACAAATATTGTTGAGATATTAGTTAGGGGGTGGGTGTATTGGACCAGGGGTTTTAAAAGATTATGGGATTTGATTTATACCTTATTATTCAAGGAAGGATTTAGACTTCTTCTTTTTTCCAAAGCCCTTATTATTCAACATAGATCTTAGGGGTGGGTATAATACCCAAAACCCGAAAAAAAGTGAGTGGTATAAATCTCTTAAAATATCTAAATGGGGTCAGTTTCATATTACTTTGGACTCTGGATTCGGGTTCAAATAAATTCGTAAACCGAACATGGATCCAAACTTAACTGAAATAGACATGTATTCATATATATATATATATATATATATATATATATATATATATATATATATATATATATATATATATATATAATTATGTTATATGATATATACTATATACTTTACTACATATAACGATTTATCTAGTGATATTACTTTTGGTACTTAACCCTCACTTTTTGTTTCTCTTTGTTATAAACTTTTTGGGAGTCCAAGTCAAATAATAAAAAAACTACATTTTTTTGTTTGTTTTATAAATTGACATCACTTGTTTTCAATTTCTTGCAGATGTTGTTCATTCCTTTTTTATATTAGTTTCAAAACTTCTTTTATATTCAACATTATAGGTTTGTCACATTGAAACCGAGTTATGCAACTTATAGTTTTGGATTGTTACTGTTACTTCATTTCTAAATCGAACCTGAAATATTATGAATAGAATTCAACCATAAATTCTATAAACCTAAATGAGACCTATAAGGCTAAACCCAAAAATTCGAAAACTTATATAACCCGAACTAAACCCGAATGGGGTAACTTGAATGCTCATATCTAATAGAGTTTGAACATAATTATTAAACATCACTTGAAATCCTAATATTTACTCAACAATTTATAAAACCTATATAAAATTCAGTGCTATTCAAAGGTATATTTAAAATTTTTTTTGTAAAGAGGATTTGTGAATAAGTGAAGTCATTTTTAGTTAAAACACACCGCACATAGAATAATACCATCTCTACAGATGTTATCTGACACAATTAGTCGACCAAAATTTTTTTTGAAGTGAATTATAAAAGAAAAATCAACGCCTTGCCTTAAAACAAAAATCCTATGAATCTTCCGGTAACAGGTTTCTCTAACCTGACCTTATGTGAAATCTGAACAGGTGATTGTATCACTTGCATCTCAAATATTGATTCAACTAGGTTAAGAGTCTTAAGATCCGCGCCTGACCCAGAATAAACAGTTTATATACAAGCAATAATATTACATTTATTTTTATCATCAACATAAACACTCATATTGACTCTATAATCTAAATTGGGAAATATGCGTCCATGTGAACGACAAAAGACAGTTGCTTCATTGCATTGCGGCTAAGTTGTCCGCCTTCAGGTTATGCGTTCTTGGAACATGAATGATCTCTGAGTTGAGAAAACCTCCTCTTAGGGTCTTGATATCTTCCAGATAACTTACAAAAGCTGGCCATTCCTCTGGTTCTAAAACCATCTTCACCAATCGAGAACAATCCGTTGAAAATGTAACCCAGAACCTGATGCAAATTCCTCATGCATTCCATTGCCCATATGAGTGCTTCCACCTCCGCATGAAGAGGGGATAGACTAGCTCTAGTGTTTCTTGCCCCCATTAGGCCATCAAAACCTTCTAGTGTACTATACCAACTTTGGCCTGAAAACACTTCCTTATCTTTCCAAGATCCGTCAGAAAAACACCATCGGCCTGGAATTGCTGAAAAACTCGTGCTCACAACTGGTTGTTCTCTTCTTAATGTATCCTTGTGCCTCTGCCCAGAGTGTAGATTCCATTTCCGCTAATTTAAGCGTATCTCTAGGATCAATATCCAGATTACTGAAAAGTTTATTATTCCTTCCTTTCCAAATGTACCATAGTATCCATGCGAACTGATGATCTTACATTTTTGGGTGGATTCACTAAAAAGATGATCCATGTTTGTAAACAGAGAGCTAGTGGGAAAATCAACAGGATTTGATGGTATCTTTGAGAATGACCAAATCTGACGCGCTGGAGGACATTAAAAAAACACATGATTCACCGATTCCTCTAAGTCTCAACATCTCGCATAAAAAAATATCTCCTTGCATCCCTCTCGCTTGTAAGTTATTTTTGACTGCTATACACCCTGATACCAGTTGCCAAAGAAAGTGCTTCATTTGTTGGTGGGCATCGTACTTTCCATCAGAACGCCTTTAATACATCGACTGTAGGTCCAACCACTACTAGAAATTTTACTTGTCGGGATAAATCCGTTCCACTTGGTAACCTGATTTAACCTTATATTTCTCATTATTAGTGAAATGCCATTTATCTTTATCGGCCATCTGAGTCCTGCTCAGTGGTATGTTTCCTATGATTTTCAAAACTTGGGGGTCCACCAAAGCATGAACTACCTGCATATTCCAACTCTGGGAATGTAGATTAATGAGAGACTCCACTGTAAGATCCATGTAACTGTTATGTTGATTTTTATTTTCTGGTCTTGGGCGAGTGGTTAGGAGCCATGGGTCATTCCATACAGAGATGGATGATTATGTTTCCACCTTTTTAATTAGTCATTTGCTAACCAGAAATCTAGCCGATACAATACTCTTCAGCCATACGACGGAGAATAAGATTGAATCGGTTCCAGGGTGAAGCATTTCTGAAATACTGTCTTTTGAAAACACGAGAAAATAAGGTATTTGGTTTCTCTATCAGACACCATAATTGCTTACCAAGCATCGCCGTGTTAAAGTCAGTAAGGTCTTTAAAACCTAAACCTCCTTCTTCATCCTTAGTAAGACACAATTTATCTCATGATTATCAGTGCATACCTCTTATGCTTCCCCCTGAGCTCCACCAAAATTGTGCCACCGCACTCGTCAGTTTCTTTGCGGTTATCTTTCGTAACCGGAAGCAAGACATCACATGATTTGGTAAGGCCGTGGCCACTGATGTAATGATAACTTCCTTCCCTCCCTTAGTAAAAAAATTAAAGGTCCAACCATTAACCCTGTTATTTAAACGATCCTAAACAAACCTGAACACTTGTATCTTTGAACTTCCCAGAGGTAGTCCTAAATAAGTTCTCATTCCTCCTAAATTTTGTATTCCCAAGATATCCCTCAATTCTTGTCTGTTGGATTCCATAATCTTGTGTCCAAAACTGAATGGAGGATTTTTGAAAATTTATTAACTGACCTGAACCACCTCGTACTTCTTTAAAATCCAGAGAATGGTTTGAAACTCTTCTTTTTGTGCCTTTTAAAAGAATAGGCTGTCATCCGCAAATAAAATAGATGAGATATCGAGGGGCAAGCCCTAGCTATCTTCATTCCAGTTAATTTTTACTCTCTTTCAGCCTTTTTGATGTTTGCAATCAAAGCCTATGTGTACATTATGAATAAATAAGGTGATCCCCTTGACGTAAACCGTGTTGTGGAATTATGAGACCTCGTGGCTGACAATTGAGTAAAACTACACTCCATCATTAATTTAATACAATGAGAATCAAAACCCATTTTATGTAGTAAAGCCTGAATAAAGTCTCATTCCACCCTATCATACGCTTTACTCATGTCTGTTTTGATTGCCATATACTTTCCCTGACATGATTGTTGGTCCTCAAACCATGGAACATTTCATGCGCTATAAGAATATTATCCGATATCAATCTTCCTGCCACAAAACCCGATTGGGTTTCCAAAATAAGTTTGGGAGGTATATTTTAAATCTCTGACAGAATACTTTCGATATAATCTTGTACCCAACATTACATAGGCTTATGGGCCTGAGTTTCGTCATCTTTATTGGTCTCTCTATCTTTGGAATCATGCAAATATTAGTAATGTTTAACCTTGAATCTAGCTCTCCTGATACCATAAAATTGTTTACCATCTCCACCAAGTCATTCTTAACAATATGCCAGGAATCATTCTCCATCTGGTCCTGGGGCATTTTCTGGGTGCATCATTAACAATGCATGCCTTACCTCATCCTTCGTTGCCATCCTAAGGACCCTTTGGTTCATCTGAGAGGTGATACTTTGTGGTATGTCATCCAAAAAACTATCAAATTCTGATGGAGAAGTGTTAGTGAATAAATCCTCGAAATATTATACTGCCACTTTTTTGACTCCCTCGTCCTTTGTGATCCAATTTCCAGCTTCATCATGTAATCCTACGATCCTATTACGAATGCAGCATTGCTTCGTTAAAGCATGATAAAATTTTGTATTAAGAACCCCAGATGAATGCCACATATTTCGGCTTTTCTGATGCCAATAATCCTCCTCATCCTGTGGGAACCGAAATTCACACCGTCGATTTCCATATATAAGGGAACTTAGGGAAAGCCTAATTTCCCAGAGGTCCCGGATATCTGCTTAACCACACGCAAGCAATCAAAATACGATAAAAGCAGTAAAGTAATATGAGAATCGAAAAGAGAACAAAGAGGTTTCTTATTTTGATTTTGCGTAAGAACGGTACAACAAGGTGAAGGCCTTGGCTAAAAGAGCGGATAGCGAGTTTCATAGTTCTAGCAACCTAAGACTAAAACCCTAGTTGAGACGCAGCTCGATAACAAAAACGGCAAATTGCCTAAATGCTCTAAGTTTTTTAGTGAGATGAGAGCTCTAAAAAAATCATGTCCCTTGTTCTTCTCCTCGACCTTATTCTCATATACTCCTTCTCTAGGCGGTTGGTCTTTCCTTTTCCAACCCGATTCGCGTTTATCGGAAATCTTCCATTTTTCTCGATCTTTTCATTTTCTTCGGAAAACTTCTATTTTATCTTCAAACTTGAAATTTTCCCACTCCTGCGAATAATTAGCAAACCATCATCATATCTTTGTGCTGGATCTTGTCTAAATCCGTGTGTGGGCCTTTATCGCGTTTTAGGACTTTCTGAACCGTTTTGCGATTTAGCCGTTTTAGGATTTTAATGAGATTTTTTCCTGATATGATGTCGTTTTTATAAAACATCTCGAGTTAATCGTATAGCTTGGCAATGTTCGGTTTTTGTTTAACCGTTGCCGTTTTATACGATTTACTCGAGGTTTTTCGAGAAAACAAGTCTTTAGCGGTTTTTTTTTATAAAATATCTCGAGTTAATCGTATAGTTTTTCAATATTTGGTGTTTCGTTTAACCGTTGCCGTCTTATACGATTTACTCGAGGTTTTACGAGAAAACAAGTCTTTTACGATTTTTATCGTAAAACTTCAATGGTAAGACGGATCGAGACAAAACGAGAGACGTTACGATCACGGTTCATAGTAGGATCGAGTCGAGGGGTGTGGATGGTTTAGTTCAGCTCGCCAACAGGTGAGCTAGTCGAGCACGGCCAGCTTGCCTGTTGGCGAGCTGGACGAGATGGTTCAGCTCGCCAACAGGCGAGCTGGTCAGGGATGGCCAGCTCGCCTGTTGGTGAGCTGGACTGGTTGGTTCAGCTCTCCAACAGGCAAGCTGGTCAAGCACGGCCAGCTCGCCTGTTGGCGAGCTGGTCGGTCGTTTGGTTTCGATCGTTTCTCTTTTTCTCTACCCGAGATTCTCTCGGAGAATATAAGGAGAAATAATCGTAGATGTTGATCTCGAGGTTATCGTTTTCAAATTTAATAACGACTTTGCCGTTTCAGGGAGTTTGGTCGTTGTGGCAGTGTTTCGCTAATTTTCCCAATTTGGACAATCACGTATTGTTTTATTCGGTTTTCCAATTATTTCCAAGATGACGATTGTTAAGTTTACAGAATTCCTTTGTTCGGAAAGTCCTTAAATTTCTTCTCGAATCTTTCTCGTACTTCTGAAACCTCTTCTTAATTTTGTGAAAAGTTTTGGTCATTGATTATGTCGTAAACGATTTTGACCCCAACACATCCTTTTATACATCTTGAAGTTTCCTTGAAACCTCTAGATTGTTATCCTGAGATCTATCTGATTGAACCTCTTCAAGAGCACGCTGAAGGTCTTAAATTTTTCCTCCCCATATGGTGGATTATTTTTACGCCATTTATCAATTTCATGCGGACAATTGCTGATTTTCGTAACAAAATCCACTATTTGACCTTCATTATATTTAGTCCAGCCATAAGCAATTGATTCCATGAGATCCTCCTGTCCAATCCATCTCTTATCAAACCTAAATTGTCCCCTTCTCCTAGGGACCGTATCCTCCATGTAGGTCACCACTGGACGATGGTCAGACCCAACCATCCCAAGGTATTCTGTGTAAGAATATGGAAAAACGGTGTGCTAGTCCTCATTTGCTAAAGCTTGGTATAAACAACATCTAATCAATCACAGATCCTTTCCCTTTCCCTCGGCGTCCTTGCTAAAACATTTTGTTCTCCCGAACTGGAAACTCTAGTAAACCACTATTTCTTATCATGTTGTTAAATGGAACAAAAGAGCCCACACTCCTCAAGGCTCCACCCTCTTTTTCATGATTTTCATTAATATCATTTTGATCTCCTATAATAAACCAAGGTTCAGATCGTGATAACCCATATCGGGTTAGCCGTTCCCATACTTGTTCCCTTAATTTTTGAACCGGATCACTATACACAAAGGTTAGAAAAATCTTTTTCCCTAGAGCCACCGCTTCTTTATCAATCGTAAGATTATTAGAATATAAAATCTTGATTTGATACTCATTGTTATAGAAGAGAGCTAGTCCCCCGCTTCTTCCGGTTGGATCCACTGTAACCAAACTATCATAACCAAAGTGTGATTGAAATCCTTGTACAAACTCAAAATCTTGCTTTGTTTCTGATAAAAATAAAAATCTGGTCTATGTTTATGCCATATTTCTCTAAGATAACTACTAGTCCATTTACTTCTCATTCTCCTACAATTCCAACTTAGTATTCTCATAAAAAAACTTTGAGTAAATGATTTGTGGAGACAATAACAATGGGTTTAATGAGACCCTGAAATCTGAAAATTTGTATACCACAATGCTCCACAATTTCGTACTCGTTATACAAAAACTCAACCCCAAATTCCAAAAATTCCTAAATGCCACATTCTTTTTTATCATAAAATACATATCAGAAGAAACTATCCAAATATTGTGTGCTCTGAATTGCATAGCTAAACAAAGCCAAATTATTGAATAAATCTCATATAATACCAATATCCGCACATAAAGGTCCCCAAATCTTATATATACTTCCGAAAAATAAAAGAATAAAACTATAAAACAATAATATACCGTATTATAAAATAATAACACAATAATATACACTAAATAATTTAGAATCATTAAATATTACGTATATAATTAAATTAGTGTGATCATATAGACCAAAATAATCATTCTTGTCAATTTACAATCATTTTATGCTAAATAAATGCAACCAATCACTTTTATATGTTTTATTATTTAATTAAATTTAAACTATATTAACTAATATAACTATGTATTAAATGAAGTCTTTTAATCATATGTTTTATAATCATATATATACTTTTTAACAAAACTTTCAATGTAAAATGTTTAATAACTTTATTAACTTATAATCGTTTTTAAAGATTCAATGCAAAGTTTAAAAATTAGCATATTAAGTGTTTAATATTTTCAATGTTAAGTTCAAAATTAAAATATTTATGTATTTTTCTATGTATATAGTTTAATTTAAAATATATTAAATAGATATATATGTTTAATCTGGATATTTATTAAATGAGACTCTTTTTTTATAATCACTAGGGCCTGCCCGGGCTACGCCCGAATTTTTTCGTTGAAACTTTAATTATATATGTTGTATGTTATTTTGATATATAAATATTATAATATACTTAAAATATAAGTAATTAGACAATTATATAATTATTATTAATTATTAATTATTTTTTGTCTTTCGAATTTTAAAAATTTTAGATCCAAATTTTGTATGTCATAGAGTATCATTATGTGTTTTGCGCAGAATTGTTGTATATTATGTCTCGTCTCGACTTTTGTTTCTTTATTTGTTGTGTGTTATTATTTTATTTTCACTTTATTTTTATAAAATATTGTTTGATTATTTATTACTCATTTTTTACTGTTTGAATCTGTTTTTAATAATTCTAAATATGATCTTATTTATTTAAAATGGAAAGAAAAATTGGTGACTGAATCTTTTTTTCCTTAGGTTTAATAAAACGTAAAGAAAAATAATATGATAGTATATTTTTCGTATTTCCAACCCTATAGAATTCTTTATTTATTTTGAATATATTTAAATATTCTGTAACGTTTACTTAACTATTAAATCTTTATTAAATTTTTCATTAAACACAGGACAAAAACTTTTCATTAAATTCAAGTTATATTACGTAGCATAATTAAATTTTAATTAGTCTATTTTTATATCTTATTAGTTCTTGGTTTTAAAATTATTTTCATTATGTATTAATTGTTAATTATTTTATATCATTTTGTATTATAGGTTAACCTTAAATTTGGTAGTAAAAAGGGAACCAAAATCTGTGAGGTTCAGTATTTTTATTTTCGTTGGTATAAATATAATGAAATGTATAAAGGTTAATGCCATAAGTTGATTTATCATCTTTCTCATGAATTTTATTTATTTTAATTATAATTGTTTTGTTTTAATTATATTATATATTTTCACTAAATGATTATTTTTATTATAATTAACACAACTTTATTTATTATAATTATAATTTTTTAAAATTACATTATATATTTTCACTAAATGATTATTTTTTAAACAAAAAGATTAATGTCAATTTTTTTTGGTTTCATTAAAATAAATATTGATTATAATGATTTAGAAGTTATTAAATTGTTTGAAAGTTTCGATTGTTATATTTAGAGTTCATTTCATGTTTGTGTGCGACATGTTATACGGATCAGTGTTATATAGTTGTGTAATTTTTAAATTTATATTATCGAGCTTATGGTATTATGTGCTAATTTTTCTCTAACTTATTCTTAAAAATTATCAATCAATTGGAAAGATATTTATTCTCATTTAATTTTTTATTACTCTTTCAAAAGAGATAAACACACACTTATCGTTGTCTTAGATATAGTGAAACGTAACATTATTTTCTCATTTTTTCTGATTATATTTGATCGAAAAAAACTGTGAGATCTTAGCAGCCACTGAAGTGGTGTTATGAGGTGAAAGATTATGAGGTAGGATGGTGTTAAGCTAATGACATATTATTTTGTCAGGTTATACACCTGATATTCAAAAAAAATTTGTCTTCATCTTGTGTGTATTCGTTTCAAGATAATTGATTGTTAATTAGTGTTTACTTTGTCTATAATAAAATGAATAACATGTTTACTTAAACATGTTCACTTAACACATTTCACCATTTCTATCAAAATTTGATGTCTGTTTATATTTTGGACATTTTTATTTTTATCTACTATCAAACATATTTTACAATATTATATTACTTTTAGTATTAAAATATTTTATGTTTTGTTTGTTTTTCATAAAAGCACATAGTTATTTTTATCCGTCTGATTATTTTTTATACGCAGTAATTAATATAAGTTCAGTGTGTATACAATGTCTTTTTTAAAAACAACATACAATATAATATATGTGGCAATTTTTGTATTTGTTTGATGTGTTTATTCCTTTTGATTTAACTTATATTCTGATTTTTTTGTATATTTAATGCATATTAATTCATAAGGTTCTATATATATATATATGTATTAAAATTTTAGTGAGCATGTGATTTTTCTTAATTTATTGAAATAAAAATAACATTAAATTTCACTATTTATATTTTTTATTTTATTATATAAGTAATTTCTAGCATTTGTCAATGTTGATAAAATAAAATATCTAAGAATATTAATTATTGATTATTTTCAGCTTTATACATTTTTTAATTCATGGATACAATGATTTATTTTAATAAAAAAATTCATAAAAAGAATTTATAAATGCATTCACATAAATTAAATTTTTGTTAATATGAAACATTAATTTTTTGTGTAAGAATAAATATTGCATGCCATGTGTCACTTTCTTTTCATCTTATTTAGTGACATGGCATCACAAGAGGGAAGAAAACTCTTCTTTATATAATAAGATTTGTATCTTTCTATAAAAAATATACAATATAAGCCACTGATCAAAAAACTTTTTTTGTTTGTCTTTTAACCGTTTTAGTAATATATAGCAGTTTTGAAAAATTCAAAAGTATAAAATAGTTTTGTTTACTTAATTTTAATAGTATAAAATTAAACAAAAATGATAGGGATAGACAAACTTTTTTTCTCAAATCTTCATTATTTAAATCATTAATTATTATATATACTTTACTCATATTAGGTAATTCTGTAGATTTAATTTAAGGAATGAATGAAAACATTAATAGTTAATTATTTGGCTAGTTTAATAAAAAATTTAGTATATATTTAGATGGATCAACATATTTCTTAGGAATTTTGAGAAGTATTCTAGTGATGACATGTTTCATAGTTAAAATATTATAATGATTCTCTTTTAATATTTAAAGGATTGAGTAAGCCATCGTAGAGAACGAGACAGAGAGGGTGAGGGCTAGTTGATGGATCTCGGTCGATTTATCACCTCTCATAAGCTTTCACAACCGTTTTACTGTATAAATGTTGATTGGTTTGAGATGCCACACATTGGATCACTTCGAACTAGATTCTTATCAACTCAGAAGCTCATTGGCAAGAACCAGTTCTTGTGAGTTTGTTCTTTATCTTTCTCTCGGTCAGAGAAGGAAGATAAGCAGTGTGTGGATGCTGTTAGAGGAGAAGACAAGAGTTCCAAACAAGAAGAAGTAGAGGAGTGACCAATACGGTAGGCATT
Organism: Eruca vesicaria subsp. sativa; assembly: GCA_932364175.1. Lineage (NCBI taxonomy): Eukaryota > Viridiplantae > Streptophyta > Magnoliopsida > Brassicales > Brassicaceae > Eruca > Eruca vesicaria. The sequence continues at coordinate 179,181 of CAKOAT010075155.1, forward strand.
GGGGAAGAGGAGAAGTTATGAGAGGAACTGGAGGAGATAGAAGCTAAATATCAAGAAAAGATGAAAGAGATATGTCGGAAGAGAGAAGAAGTAATAATGTAAACAAAGAAAAGGTTGTCTCAGAAGAAGATAGAACATGTTGACTGGATAGCCAAGAACACACAACAAAGACATGAATGGTGGTTTTTCATTTTAGTTTTGGGGTTAATTTGTTTCTTGAGCATGGAGAAGTTTTGCTTCCTGAAATATAGAAAGTTTCCTACAGAATGAAGATCTAATATCCCGGTTAGCGGTTTATGAAAAAGATTAAAAGAATTGATTTGGCTAATTATGTCACCAAAGTGTACTTACGTTTTCTGTCACACATCCATTTAGAATTCTAGAGTTAAGCGTGCTTGAACTAGTGTGGTAGAAGGATGGATGACCTATCGGGAAGTTTTGCAACATGTGAGTGAGGCCAAAACACGAGGAAAGTCACGTGGTGACTGAGGGACAGTAAACTTGAGTTTCTAGCCTTGGGAAAAGTAATGCACCACCCGTTAGACGGGATGGGTCCATGGGCCGTGTGAGCGGACATTGGTGGCCCATCAGTCACGAGTGGTGGGATTTACAAGTGGTACAGAGCCAAACCCAAATGAGTAGTGAGTCAGTGAGGGTTCACACTAATATGGGTAACGATCCTGGAGTGCATTGAGGACGTTTCGTTCTTTGAGAGGGGGTGAATTGTAACATCCCGGTTTGTGGCATATGAAAAAGCTTAAGAGAATGATTTGACTATCTATGTCACCAAAGTGCACTTACCTTTTCCGTCACACATATTTTTAGAACTCCAGAGTTAAGCATGCTTGAACTGGAGTAGTAGAAGGATGGGTGACCTATCGGAAAGTGATTTGTGATACCATGTGAGTGAGGTCAAAACACAGGGAAATGTCACATGGTGACTGCAGAGACAGTACACATGACTTTCGAGCCTCCAAATAATTAACGTACCTCATGTCAGACGGAAGGAGTGCACGGGCCGAGAGAGCAGCCGTTGAAGGCTCAATAGCCATAGGTAGTCGGGGCGTCACAGAATTCCTGTTTATGGTTGTTTCTTAATGGTCTGTGGTTAAATATTTTTGACATATAGTTAGACGAAGACAAGGATGATGTTAGAAAGGCCAGATTTCATTTCTCTGTATTTTGTAGAAGAAAACTATGATGTATGTAACAGCGACGAATTAAACATATAACATCTGAAGTCTTTAAAGAACACATAAGAGCCTGATAAAACAGAGAGATATGATGAAAAAGTCATAATATTCTATCAAACACACAGTCAATGATATCCAGGAATCAACTTGATACTGAGGCAAGAATGAAGATGAATAACAGAGAGAAAAGGTAGACTGTTATATTCATGATGCTTGTGACTGGACTCCGTTAGCAACTGTAGACATCAGATTTCCTAAGATTAGATGAGGAACATCAGTAGTAATTGGCATTTACGGAGAAGACATGATCTCCAATCAAGAAGCGGCAGAGGTAAACCGAACCAGTAAGTTCAGAAAAAGAAAAAAGTTAAGACAGGAACTGGAGCAGATATAAGCTAAGTACCACCATAGAAGCAACCATTTCACATAACTTTGGTGGTTCTTTTACCTTCTTGAATAGAACGCAGTCGCTGACCGCCTCTCAATATCCAAAAGAGCATGCCTAGTAACTATTATTTTCTTTTGACATACTCAGGTGTTGTTCGTTTATCTATCAGTCATCTCCACTTTGCGGTTTTGGCGGTTTGAGATGGACAAACGCATTTTGGGCATTTTGGCGGAAAGACGCATTTTGGGAGGAAAATGCGTTTATACAGTTTTTAAGGTCTTGGCGGAAAATGCGTTTTACGGTTTTGAGAAAAAAATGTGTTTTGCGGTTTTGACGGAGAAAATACATTTTGTGATTTTGGCGGGAAATAGTTTTATTTTTGTTTTGCTCTTTTTGGCAGAAATGCTTTTTTGTGGCATTAGTGGAAAATACATCTGTAACGGTTTTCAGAAGAAAAAAAAGGTATTTTTGTGGTTCTTGGAGGAAAATGCATTTTTAAGATTTTAGCGGAAAGAGTTTTTTAAACTTGAATATAAATGTTTGACAAGTTGGTAACATATATTCAAATACACATTAGTGACCACATTTTGATATGTATATATTGTAATGAATATCAATGACCAAGTCTGATTTCTTTATGCACATTCATAGTGAGAAACCCGTTAAGAAAAAATACTGACCAAAACTATTATTTACTTTTAAATCACCTAAACACTTTAAAATTGGGAAAATAGCATAAAAACCTCCAAGGTGGCAGCCACTTACACTTTAAACCCTCAGAGTATTTTAGAAGCATTTTAAACATTAAAGTTGACAAATTTAACATATTAAACCTCTAATCTGGCTTACTTGTACATCAAGTCAAAAATGTAACCGGTACTGTTCAAAAACGATGACGTGTTGGTTTGTTTTAAAAAAAACATAGTTTACTAATGAATAAATATAAAACTACAGAAAATATAAAAATTCATTAAAAATTCAAAACAATTCGTTAAAAAATCATAAAAAATTACCAAAAATCAAAAATGTAATTAAATTACTTTATTAATATAATAAATATAAAATACGGAAAAAAAATTTACAAAAAAAAACTTAAAAGAAATTAAAAAGTCCCAAAATAAGAAAATTAACAAAAATTTAAATAAAATCAAAAATTGTAAACTAAATAAAATAAATAATATAAATATAATAATAGTATATAAAATAAAATAAATATAATTCAAGCAAAAAAAATTTTTTATAAACAAAATGAGAAAACACTGTATTTTAGTGTTTATTGGTTGGGGTTTTCTAGATTTTATAACTAGATTAATATAGGATATATTAATAACTGCTAAAAGCCTTGGACATTAACTTGTTTGCTTTGATTTGGTTCACGAGAATCATTTGATGGTACATATCAAATACGATTAATTATACGATGACATATATGATATATAATAGTGACATGAAAAATAAATAGCAACATAATCTTTTAAAAATATACCAGTGCAGGTGAAATTCTAGGTGCTAAAATACTTGTAATTTAAATTTGGTTGCTTTGATTTGGTTCACGAGAATCATTTGAAGATAATTAATTTTCTAATAAAATACAGTGTTTTCTCATTTTTATTAAAAAATATTATTTATTCTTGAATTTGTATTTATTTTATCTATTATTATATTTATTTAAATTTAATTTTTTATTTTCTTTAAAATTTTCGTGAATTGCTTAATTTTTATTTTTTATAATTTCTCATAAGTTTTTCTTATTTTAATATTTTCTATTTTTATATTTATTTTATTAATTAAATAATTTAATTATTTTTTGATTTTTTTATCAATGTTTATGATTGTTTCTGAATTTTTCTGAGTTTTAATGAATTTTTCTATTTTCTGTAATTTTATATTTATTTATTAGTAATTTAAAAAAAAAAAACAAAAAAAAACAAACTGACACGTCATCGTTTTTGAATAATACCGGTTACATTTTTGACTTGATGTACAAGTAAGCTAGATTGGAGGTTTAATATGTAAAATTTGCCAACTTGAATATTTAAAGTGCGTGTAAAATACTTTCGGGGTTTAAAGTGTAAGTGACTGCCACCTTGAATGTTTTTTATATGATTTCCCCTTTAAAATTTATAAACATTGATCATATTAAATCACCTAAAATATTTTTATTTGTCTTTTTAAAATTTCATCAAATCACTCAATGAGTGTGATTGGTTCGACTTTATATCCCTAATTTAGTTTTAATTTTATCAATCATGTTGTAACTTTATTTTAAAAAGTTAAAACCTACATCAAGTTTCTATTAGTTTTTATAAATAATGATTTGGCTTTACTTTTTAAGCACAACAAAAAAAAATAAAGTAAATTTTTTTCTTCTGTATTTTAGACAAAAACCTACATCTTCTATTTATAGGCTGTAAAACAAAAGAAAACTATCTATAATATCAAATAATTTAGATAATCATGATAAAAGTGTTTATAAATATTTTAATTTAATTTTGGATTTTCTTTAAATTATTAATATTTAAATAACATAAATATTATTTACATATCACATTTTAATAACAACAAAATTTGATTATTTATAGAAAATATTAATAGAAATTTTGTTAACTAATAAAAAATAATTATTTAATATATACCTCACATATTTTACATGTTTTATTTTAAAATATCTACAGCCTATAAAATATACAGTAACAAGTTTACAGCTACAATCGACTTATCCACAGGTAATTTTTTTACGCCACAATCAAACCAATCATCACCAATAACTTCAAAACTCAACCAAATCGCACTAAAATTGAAACATCCAAGTCTTATATATAATAGTACACTTTCAAGGTTTCTCAAGGTCTCCATGTCAGCATTTTGTGGATCCTGCGCGTTTAATTTTTAAAAACCTATAGTTTTTCGAAAATGACTATCAACAATGAATGCACTTTAGCCGAGTAGTTTAAGGCATCTAATTAAGTCTGCAATCGTGTGGGTTCAAACAACGCAGCTGTCATGTATTTTAGTTTTTTTTGTTTGGGTTATTATCATATGGGCTTTTTGGTTTTAATGTTTTTAATGTTTTTATGTTTTTTTCCTCTGGGCTTATTGTTTAAAGCCAGAATAGTGGGAAAAATCCTATAGTTTAACGAAGTCAAATCCAAAAACAATTAAAAATTGATCAAAAAACGAACAGTCCAAAAAACAAAAAAAAAAACAAAACGAGTCTCACGCGGCTCCTATCATGTCCTAATATATATTTTCTATTAGAACATATTTTCTAATATATATTTTAAAAAAATTATGTATATGAAATCAATTAAAATAAAAAAATTTAAGTATTTTCATTATTTATAAAATAAATATGTAATTTCTCTTATATTTTTAATAGTTACTATAATATCATTTTTATCAGATTCCGGCAAATGGATTCTCACAGTTGATGGCGCCGGAAATAAAAATGCCACATTATTCATGAACAAAATCCCAACTTACAAAAAAATATATCTAATGAAACCCAAACAACAAATATTAGCTTAAATTAAAGTTATTTTCAAATTTATATATCGTTTAGTACAAATATAAATACTATCAATTAATAATTATATCAAGTTTTGACTTTGATATAAAAACTATTTACAGCATAAAAATATAAAAAACAAGATAGACACCTATTTTTACACACTAGAAACTATATTATAGTTTAATTATTCCTATAAACCTTACTTATCATATAAATATCATTTAACACACTATATACAATATTTTCACTTTACACTCTTGCTACATTCTTTCCATTTCATCATTATTTGGTATTATTAGAAGAACCCACTAAACCAACAACCGAAAAAAATACAGGCAAACATCAATGCTCCCGGTCCGGCGCTTGCGCGGGGGTATGCAACTAGTAGATTCTAAAACTTCTAATCCAATGCACCGCACCCCCTTTGTTTTCTTAATTGTTGGGATTTATTATGTAAATAAAAAAAATATAAATAACTTTTAAAGGAAGAAAATAATTTTCAAAGATCACACTTGAAAAAAGTCATGAATTCTATTTTAATAAATAAGATTTTAAGAAAAAAATATCATTTTCAAATATTACACATGAAAAGAATTTATTATTTCTATTTTAATAGATAAGATTGAAAAAAAAAAATTAATGAGAAGATATCCCCTAAGATTTATCAGATTCTCTTATAATGGGAAATAAATTTGGTAGACCTATTATAAGCATGCATTAGCATTAGTTTACAACCCACTAATGTTATAAATACCAAAAGGTTAAAGAGAGAAAATCATCATTCACTTCAAATACAAAGACGATGGCCTCTCTATTCTCTTCAGTTTTCTTGGCTCTTTCCTTACTCTCTTCACCCTTCCTCTCAAACGCAAACATCCATACAAAACTTGGCTTTAGCGCGGATCTGATCCACCACGACTCTCCTAAATCACCTTTCTACAATCCGACAGAAACCTCTGCTCAGCGTCTAAGAAACGCTGTTCACCGGTCCGTAAACCGTGTTGTACATTTCAACGGCAAAGATGCATCAGTAAGCTCACCCCAAACTGAGATTACCTCAAATGGAGGTGAATATCTCATGAATATATCGCTGGGGACTCCTCCGTTCCCGATCATGGCAATAGCTGACACGGGAAGCGATCTCCTATGGACCCAGTGCAAGCCATGCGATGACTGTTACACTCAGGATGATCCTCTCTTTGACCCTAAAGCGTCATCTACATACAAGGACGTTTCTTGCTCCTCAAAACAATGTACTGCCCTTGAAAATCAAGCCACTTGTTCGACAGAAGACAACACTTGCTCTTACCGTATGTCTTACGGGGATAAGTCTTACACTAAAGGTAATGTTGCCGCCGACACCGTAACGTTAGGATCGACTGATAACCGCCCCGTGCAGCTCAAAAATATTGTTATTGGATGTGGTCACAATAACGCTGGAACATTTAACAAGAAGGGATCTGGAATCATTGGACTTGGTGGCGGTTCGGTTTCGCTCATTTCGCAACTCGGAGAGTCAATCGATGGCAAATTCTCATACTGCTTGGTCCCTATCTCTTCAGCAAACGATAAAACAAGCAAGATCAACTTCGGAACCAATGCGGTTGTGTCGGGAAATGGAACTGTTTCAACTCCATTGATCACAAAAACGCAAGCGACCTTCTATTACCTAACCCTAGAATCCATTAGCGTGGGAAGCAAGAATATCAAATACCCTGAAGTATCGGATTCTTTTGGAAACAGCAGCGGCAAGGGGAACATCATCATCGACTCTGGCACAACTCTGACCATGGTACCGACCGCATTTTACTCCGAACTCGAAGATGCGGTTGCGTCCTCAATCGATGCTGAGAGAACAAACGACCCACAAGGCGTTTTGAGTCTGTGTTACAGCGCAACCGCTAAGCTGGAAGTCCCAGTCATTACTGTACATTTCGATGGAGCAGATGTGCAGTTGGACTCTTCCAATACCTTTGTACAAATCTCTGAGGATTTGGTTTGCTTCTCCTTCCGTGGGAACGACGACTTGGCCATTTACGGAAATTTATCTCAGATGAACTTCCTTGTTGGATACGACACCGTTTCTAGAACCGTCTCATTTAAGGCTGCAGATTGTGCAAAGATGTAGATGCTTTTACCGGCCTAGTTTTTCAATTATACTAGGTTTTTATTATTATAATAATAATAACTTTATCAAATAATAATAATAATAATAGATTAATTCATTTTAGCCAATTTGCTCTTTCATAATTATGATCATGTAGAATCCTTAATTTATTTCATTATATGACATGATACTAAAAAAAATGGCTCTTTTCTTTATTAATTGCATATTTATCTTTCAAAAGAAGCCTTTTTTACTGATGGAAAGACATTATTTTGTTTAAAATAATCTGACTCAGAATATCACCAAAAAAGATTATCGTTTACTTGACACATTAATGTCGGTTTTATGCACTTAATTTTCTTTTATTCTAAGTTTATGTATTGAATTCAAATTTGTTATTATTCAAGTATTGGATCGTATAGTCGAATAATATATGTACCGATTAGACAATATTACCTTAGTTCAGACACTAATCGACTATTTGTTTCACTATAAACTGTTTCACGTCAGCATTTTACTCATGCGCTGTCGGTTGGAGGAATTTAAAATAACTTATTCTTAATCAAATATTAATTTTAAATAGTTTATGTATTAAATCGCACATTCAAATAATTTACACCTCAATTATGATCCTAGCTCAAACCATTTATCCATGTACTAGATACTTCTGTCCCACCACCTAGTTTTTCTTTTCTTCAAATTATACTAGATTTTATTATAATATATATATCATACTGATAAACAATTAGACTAATAACATAAATTATATAATTAAAATATAAAAAATTCTACTTCATATGTTTTATTAAATATCCATTATCAAAATTAATTGTAAATGTAACTTAACAAATGCAAAATAAAATAAAAATAACCAAATCAAACTTTTGTTGATATTTAAATGACTATAATTGTATTTAAAATCAGTGGTTTATTAGGTTAATTAACAGATAGAGTAGTGTTAATTTAACGTAATTTAATTAAAACAATCATAAATCAAAATTTATTAGAATACATATATAAATATTTAAAATAAATGTATATAAATAAATAGTTATTAAATAGAATTTAATAGAAATAAAAAAAATTAGTCTTTGAAAATGTTAATTTAGTTGTTGAAATTAAAATAATAGTTAAACCAAGACGTAAAAAACTAAACTGCATTTTTACTCTATAGGCTTTTTCCCGGTGTTTTGAATTACTCTATTTTTATAATCTTCGAGATTTTGCTATTTTATGGCTTTTGGATTTTCTACTAATCAAACACACGGATAAATGAACGTTTTATTATGATTAACTAGGGTAAACCCACCCTACGGGCGGACAAATAAATAAACTAAGAGTTAACTATATTTTAAAATATTTAATTTATTTTAACTAAAAGTAGCATTTATTTACATATTTTCACTTTATTTTAATATTCATTTTCAAAATTATATGACTGTTTTCTTATTATAAAATTTCAAAATATGTATTGATGATTTCTTTGTAATGTTTGTGTGTAACATTTTCTCTTTATGATAATTAAGGTCTGTTGTCTAGATTGAGTGCCTAAGTATTTGTTTTTATTAAATGTAGGAGTGTGCATGTGATGTGTTTTTTGTTGTCAATCCAAAGTTAGAAACAAAGTTACAAAACTATTGGATAAGGAAATAGATATCCGAGAGTATGAGCGTGTGTTGAGTTCATAAAATATATTTTCAAATATATATGTTCATGAACATCTAAAAATTTATCAGTTACACTTGATTTTTTAATATTTTTAATATTTTTAGAAATCAACATATAATTTGTTAAATATTATGAAAATACATGTATATTTTGTATATTTAAGCGATAAATAAAACTAATTTGATTTGACTTAACTTAATTAAAGAGTAAAGAAATATTATGAAAATACATGTATACTTAAGCGTTAAATATAACTAATTTGATTTGACTTAACTAAAACAAAAAGTAATTTTACTTCAATTTTAATTTAAAAATATATTTAACTCAATATAGTCACAACATGAATGACTTGACTAATCTAATTTATATTAAACATCTAACTACAATAAGAACATATAATTTTATAATAATAATAATAATAATCTATTTAATTTTGTACATATAAATTAGAGGTTGACTCAAAGAATATTAAAAAGAAAAATAAAATATTAACCAATTACAATTTAATTCTTTTGTAGAATTTATATATATGCATGAGACTTCAAGATATTATCATTATATTCATTTATGTAAATTTAAATCGAACACTTCAGCTTATTATTTATTTCGTTTTAAGCACAATATATATTAAGTTATACATAATTTAACTATAATATATTTACATATCTAAGAAAATAACCAACCGAAATGAAAATAAGAAAATTAATCAAAGTTTTATTATATTTAAAATAAAAATATTATGGATGAATTTGAAAATAGATATTATCTAATATACCAAATTCATAACCAAACCGACTATTGATCCAAAAAATAATTAAACCGACAATAATATACCCAAAGTCATATGTATAATTAGAATAATATAGTATTTATTAATATAAATTATTTCTATAAATTGATTTAAAATTAAAATTAAATATCAATCAATTATTATAAAATTTTACTTTTATGAATATTCATATCCGTGCATGAGCACGGGAAAATCATCTAGTATATATATATATATATAGATACCGGCTTCATGTTGCAATCCATTGTGTTTTAAAATAAAATCAATGGCTGATATGCGAGGCTTCTTGGTTGCGAGACCACTTGAAGATGTTCCTGCAGAAGTTGATTCCTGATGGTCATTACCACCAACAGCATAATTCAGTTTCTTACAATGCAAAATTATTAGAATCATATAGAGAGTTTAAAATTCCATAGTCTAAAACAAATAATTTTATAGCTGTACAACCAGTAGCTGGCTGCGATGACAAACTCATTAAGCTGGGCAGCTCAGATATCCTGAGAGCCTCAACCTTGTGCTATCCTCTTCGCACCAAGTGTCTTTTGAGATCAGCCTATAGTGATGTGAAGTAGCACGTCAAGTATTATGGATAAGTAACATCAGATACACAATGTGGATGTAATAATGTATGAACATCAAATACTTATCCGTGAAAGAAAACCTCCCCTGCATTAGTCTCTTTTCAAAAAAAACATATGTCTGTAACGTGGCATTTAAGATATATGTCCTGCAATTTCAATTTTCAGGTATGATCCAAGAGCTATTAGGTCGCCCAATTTAACCCAAAAATAAAATAAACAAACAACTGATAGAGGTAAAATCAGACAGTAGTGATTTAAATTTAAGAAAGAAATATACCTCCTACAATCTTATGATTTACAGAAGAAAAGTTTCATTATTTATAAAAGTATTGAATGGCTTCATATAAAGTACAGAGTAACTTATCAATTTTGATCGTTGCCATGACACGTTCTTTCCCTTGGGGACTGTCACTCACAGTACTTTTCACTGCAGTTAGCTAACCAATAGTGTATGCGAAATGAGAAACAGGTTAAGGATGCAACTATTAGAATGATAAGTCTGAGATAAACATCTAATAATAGGATGTACCTGGACGATGTGTATTGATATTGGCTATGCCAAACAGCTAATCGTGTTCAACTGAAAATTGTGAAAACAGAGCATAAGCAACACAGTCGCAAAATGTATAATCCAACAGAGATTCAGTGAAAATATGGGAAAAAGTGTGAAGCTTATGAATGTGAACACCGAATAGTTCATGAGAAATATGTTCATGAGATTAAAGATCGGAAAAACCTTCGCATCAGGAAGAGCTTGCCCACTTCCATCTTCCCGTAATCGAAACAAACACACCTCAACGCTGGAAGAAAGGAAGAACATATGCCGGCCTTCAAATCACTAAGAAGAAGAATAACTGAGTTAGCCATTATACTGAAAATATTGTGTTTATTTAGGATTTTCACAAACTGAGAAGATGAAGTTATAGGGATGTAGGAGTACGTTTTTATAGATTGAAAAACACCGCCTTAGAGAGATATAGATCATTGAATGAGACATCTGCTTGATTTGCGCCGGTGAAGTTACGAATTTTCATAAAGGCTGAAGATGTATACTCAAGACAGAGGTGTAGCAGAGCAGAAGTAGTTCATGAAGTGCGACATGAACTAGGATAAGAGACTTGTGACGTGTGAAAGGTGAAGGCCGTGAACTTCACATTAAAGAGAGAGTTAATGAAGGGTTAGAGAAAAAGGAAAGCATTGGAGAAGAAGCAATCTATCATAAGAAGAATGGAAGATTGT
>CAKOAT010075155.1:194360-208442 GCA_932364175.1 Eruca vesicaria subsp. sativa
GTTTCGTGTCAGGAGGCTTCGCTCAAGCTGAAGGAAGTAAAGCACAAAGTGATGTAAAGCAATCAACTGGTTGTTTCTTCTGTGGGAAGTTTGGACATTACAAGAGATACTGCTACAAGTATCTTGAGAAAGTGAAACAAGCGTGGAGACAACACAAGATCTACAGAATTGGGAAGACGTGTCAAGGGTGGATGAAGAAGACCGATCTGTATTCACAGACACCTGCCAGTGCAACAAGTACCTTCATGTGTAATATGTCACGAGTCTCAGAAAATTCAGAACCAGATGAGCCGTGGTACTTTGACAGTGGATGCTCAAGACACATGACCGGGAATATTGAGTATCTGAACAAGGTGTCAAGCGTGAAAGGAGGAAAAGTCACGTTTGGAGATGGAGGATATGGAGTGATACAAGGCAAAGGTACTACAAGGAGTTCTGAATCACCAAAGCTGGGCAACGTGTACTATGTCAAGGGACTTAAGGCAAATCTGATGTAAGTCAGTTGTGTGACGAAGGGCTAACGGTTGTGTTTTCAGCACTAGATTGTCGAGCCATTAATCAGTATGGAGTGACCGTTCTACAAGGAACTCGATCAGGCAACAACTGCTATCTATGGGAAAAGAATATCAGATGCATGTCAGCACCAAGGACTCCACAGAAAAATGGGGTAGTCGAGAGAAAGAATCGAACACTTCAGGAAATGGGTAGAGCTATGCTGCATGGGAATAAGATAGCTAAGAAGTTCTGGGCTGAGGCACTTAGTACAGCATGCTACACCATTAATCGGGTGTATGTCAGAAAGGGGACAACTAAAACTCCGTATGAGATGTGGACTGGAAAAACACCTAATCTGAGTTACTTTCATGTTTTTGGTTGCAGGTGCTACATTCTGAACGATAAGGATTATCTCGGGAAGTTTGATTCACGAAGTGATGAAGGGTTCTTCCTTGGTTATGCACAGACTAGCTCAGCCTACCGAGTCTACAACAAACGATCAGAGATAATCATGGAGTCGGTGAATGTGGTGTTTGATGATCTATCAGCAGACACTCTCTTGATAGATGGATCAGATGAAGAAGATGAGGACACATCAACCGGAAAAAGCACAGAGTCAGCTGAGAAGAGCGCACCTGAGGAAAGCACTATTCATCAACTGAGTCAGCAAGTTCATCGGAATCATTCAATCTCTGACGTGATTGGTAGCATAGAGGAAGGAAGAAAGACTCAAGGAAAATTTATCAACTTCAGAGAGATGGTACAGTTTGCACTCTTCGTGTCATCAATTGAACCTAAGACACACACTGAAGCACTTGGTGATGAGTACTGGACTATTGCCATGGAAGAGGAACTGGAACAGTTTTCCAGAAACAATGTGTGGGAACTTGTTCCTAGACCTGAAGGTGTAAACGTTGTGGGTACAAAGTGGATATTCAAGAACAAGACTGATGAACATGGAGAGGTGGTTCGCAATAAGGCAAGGCTCGTGGCTCAGGGATATTCACAAATTGAAGGAGTTGATTTTGAAGAAACATTTGCTCCAGTGGCTAGGTTGGAAGCCATAAGAATGTTCTTGGGAATGGCGTGTATCTTGAACTTCAAAGTGTACCAGATGGATGTGAAGAGTGCGTTCTTGAATGGAATACTTTAGGAGGAGGTATATGTAGAACAACCCAAGGGCTTTGAAGATGAGACTCATCACGATCACGTCTATCGGTTGAAGAAAGCACTGTACGGATTAAAGCAGGCACCTCGTGCATGGTATGACCGACTTGCAGGGTTTCTCTTGGAAGCTGAGTACAATCGAGGAAGTGTGGACAAGACACTATTCTTTATGGAAGATAGAAAAGATATGCTCGTTGTTCAGATCTACGTGGATGATATTATCTTTGGTGGAACGTCTCAAAAGATGGTTGATACTTTTGTTCAAAGCATGACTCAGGAGTTCGAGATGAGTATGTGCGGTGAATTGAAGTTCTTCCTTGGGCTTCAAATAACTCAAACAGATAAAAGTGTCTTCATTTCACAAAGCGCGTATGCTCACAGTCTGGTGAAACGCTTCGGTATGGAACACAGCAAAGAATCCAAGACGCCAATGAGCACTTCATTAAAACTTGCACGAGATGAGGCTGGAGAAGATGTTGACAATAAGCTATACAGAGGAATGATTGGAAGTCTATTGTACCTAACTGCTAGTCGACCAGATCTCTCATTCAGTGTGGGAGTATGTGCCAGGTACCAGTCGAAGCCCAAGGTGTCACATCTCAATGCAGTCAAACGCATCATCAAGTACGTCAAAGGGACCGTGAATCTAGGAGTGTACTATTCGAGAAACTCCAACGAGAATTTGGTTGGGTACTGCGATGCAGATTGGGCTGGGTGTGCGGATGATAGGAAAAGCACAAGTGGAGGTTGTTTCTTTCTTGGGAATAATCTTATCTCTTGGCTAAACAAGAAACAGAACTCTGTCTCACTCTCAACGGCAGAGGCTGAATACATTGCTATGGGTAGCTGTTGCTCACAACTCCTATGGATGAAACAAATGTCAGCTGACTATGGAATGCAGTCTGGTCCCCTTCTAGTGTACTGTGACAACAAAAGTGCTATCGACATCTCTAAGAATCCAGTCCAACATTCAAGGACAAAGCACATTGACATCAGGCACCACTTCATCAGAGAATTAGTTGAAGACAATCAGGTAGTGATCGAACATGTAGTTACCGATATGCAGTTGGCTGATATTTTCACCAAATCACTTGAACTTAATCGCTTCATTAAATTAAGAAATGCAATTGGTGTGTGTGATCTTGATTGTTGAATCAGATTGTGCAGAGATTGATACAGGTACAGGTTCAGGGTGTACATATGATTCAGATTTTGTCTGGAACCTGAGAACGCTGTGGAAAAGAGCTGCTTGGCTTGCCGTCAACTCTGTAAGGTACAGGTTTTGTGTCAATCTGTGGCTCTCTTACCCCGAATAAAAAGGGAAGCAGTTTGAAAAATCTCAAAAGAGAGTAACTGAACAAGATAATGTGTTACAATGAAAAGCATACAGTCATGGGAGTTTCACAGCGCACAAATAAAGGTTGAAAACCTGCAGAGTTGATAAAGGCATGACAATGTGAAAGCTAGCCATAAAAGACAATCGGGTGCACCAGATCGTGCCAATCTAGAAGAGTCGTATGTGCACACTGAATCAAGTGCTGAACCATCTCTTGCAGCACGTCACTCAAAAATCGGTAAATGATATAATCTTTTGACTAAATTTGAGAATCAGTCAATGTTGCAAGGTAACTCGTGGTAGATCACTATTCTGAATGTCTAATGATGCACTATTAATTCACGAATGTGCCTGATGCTAATTTGTTTGGATGAGAGACTGTCAAAAGTTGTAGGTACAAATTGTGAGAGGATTAAAAGACAGGGACTGGACGTGCAAATCTAAAAGACGGTTGTTTCACCTAAGGAAAGTCGTGGGGCACAACCCTAAAATATCTCCATCGTGCTCGAGAAGCTTATATCATTCGCCTCCGTCGCTCAATTCTCTCCATTTCAACCAAATCGAACCGAATCAAGATGGTGAAATCAACAAACTCTGCTCAAGAACCCTCAAGTTCCAAGATCGAGGACCATGCAGGAGCTGAATCACACAGAAGGCAACTTTCTGATGGTCCGCCTGAATCCATGCCTCCTCTGAACGAGTTACCGGTTTCAACCGACCTTCCTGAAGTAACTGAAGAGCTGGTCTCGTTCAATACGGCTCAAGAAAAATCTGGGTCCGAAGGTAGCGGTGACAATCAAGGCACCTCTATGGCTGTAGTAGATCCACCTCAGGTCATTGTGGAGTCAATGCATGTTCCCGACGGTGGGTGTCCAACCTCACCAAAGGATCTTGAACAAGACCCCTCGCCAACTGACCCTAAGACGCCAACAGATCTGAAGGAAAGTGATGAGTCGATTCTCCCGACGGTTGCTCTGGTCAATGAAACAACTCAAGTTCAGGAGAAAACTCAGAGTGAAGCTGAGTCTGAGTCAGGTCAACAAAACGAGGACACGAACCAAGACAAGGAGGCCATCTCCCTCGGCTCCACCTCTGAAGACACGTCTGAGAAGTCCAGCAGGAAAAAGCGTGTCTTGAAGCGTCTGGGATTGCGTTCCTCCAAGAGGCAGAAAAAGGGAGAGTTTTCTCCATCTGTGCCTGAAGTACAAGCTGGGTCATCTCGTAGTAAATCCAGAAGGCGGAGTGAGAAGACTGGTGTTCTCATTCCTGTGGAGATTAAGCAGAGGTATGATCTGTTCCTGAAACGTAAGGTGATTGCTGAGAGATTGGTTGACATGCAGGAAACAGATCAATGGGGTTATCTTGCGATTATCCAAAAAGGGTCAATGGAATCCACTGTCTCGTCTCTTGGAGTGTTTGTTGAACAGATTGTGGCTGAGTTCTATGCAGGCTTACCCAACACCAAGGTGGAAGCTGATACTGAAGAGGTGATTGTCAATGTTCGCAACCACCCATACAAGTTCTCTCCAATGATAATTAACGAGACTCTCGGTCTTGAGCCACTTACTGCTGAGGAAGAAGACATTGAAGCAGTCATGGATGAAGCATCGGCCACTGCCTTAGCCGAGTTTCTCACGAAGGGGACTCGAAAGGAATGGGATCATCTCACCACTGCAGATCTGACACCATGCTATGGGGCTCTTATGATTATCGCAGCTCACAACTGGATTCCATCTACACACAAGACACATGTGTCCCTTGACAGAGCAAGACTCATCTACAAGATGGCTCATGGAATCCGCGTGGACATGGGAAAGCTGATCTGCAAGCAAATCATGAACTTGGGAGTGATTCAGAAGAACGACTCACGCTGGCTGATCTTTCCTCGGCTAATCATGGGACTCCTTCAGAAGCAGCATCCGGTACCATCTCAATCTGATGATAAGGTTGATCGTGCAATTGCCTACAAGAAAGACAAGCGAGTGGGAGAGATTTACGAGCAACGGAAGGCTAAGGGAAAAGCCAAGGAAGAAGGTTCAGTGAGGAAGTCTGCTCGTACGTCTCGGCTGCAGGCATCTGCTTCACCAACTCCTACACCAAGCTCCGGCACAAGACCACGCCGAATTTCTGTATACGAGTTGGGTTCGATTGCTGTTCCTCAGGGTGTACTTACTAGGGCAGATCTGCAGTCTGCCTTACAGGACACGACTCGGGTTCTTCAGACATTGGTTGATGTTGTCCAAGAACTTCAGAACTCGGTTCCAGGTTCGGTCTCTCTCTCTTTTGGTATTTGATTGCTTGTTTCCTGTTGTTTCCTGTTGTTTTTAATCCGTGTGCTCACAAGCAGGGGGAGAAAATGACGAAGAATGAGTGGTAGAAGGATCTAAGGTTGTGGGGGAGCAGTTTATGCAGTTTATGTTTTAAGTTAGTATTCTGGTTGCACCACTTGTTGCAACTTTATGTTATTTTTATTTTCAGACAATGTCGGTTTATGGGGGAGCTTGTCTATTTTTTGCTTTGTAAAGAATGTACTGCTCCAGACCTTATGAAGGATAATTTGAAGTTGCTTTTGGTCTACTTTAACCTAACCATTACTTGCATAAGTGTAGAATGCCTGTCTGTTGGTATGCATGTCTTCTTCGTGGTATTTCAGGTACTTGTGAGACAACGAATTAAAAAGGGGGAGATTGAAGATGTATACTCAAGACAGAGGTGTAGCAGAGCAGAAGTAGTTCATGAAGTGCGACATGAACTAGGATAAGAGACTTGTGACATGTGAAAGGTGAAGGCCGTGAACTTCACATTAAAGAGAGAGTTAATGAAGGGTTAGAGAAAAAGGAAAGCATTGGAGAAGAAGCAATCTATCATAAGAAGAATGGAAGATTGTCTTATTCATTGAAGTGAAGAAAATGGAAAGTTTCCATTAGGTTGACCAAATAACCTAGGGTTTCCTCCGAAGCATAAATAGGGGGTNAATGGAAGATTGTCTTATTCATTGAAGTGAAGAAAATGGAAAGTTTCCATTAGGTTGACCAAATAACCTAGGGTTTCCTCCGAAGCATAAATAGGGGGTTTAGGTCGTGTGTTGAGGTTAACACACAGAGAGAGCTTTTAGCAAGAGAGGTTTTGTACGTCCGGAGAAGGAGAGACAAAGCATCTAGGGGTTAGAAGTTTAAGTAGTTCAGAGACTGTTGCAAGTCTTTGAACGTGTGTGACTAGTCAAACAAGTCAAGGTGTGTCTTGAGCTTGCTTGAGTAATTGCTTTTATAAAGAACTTTGTGTACTTTTAAAAGGATTAATCTAGTCAGTTTTCTTGTGAAGAATCATCCCTGTACTACTGTGTGTTCTACTTGATATAGCTTGATTATCTTACATTAACAAAGGCGATGTCTAGCAACGTCTCGGAGGATAGGAACGAAAGACAAAACGACACAATCAAAGCATAAATCAGACTTTCTTTACGACGATTCGTCTACTCGACATTCTCAATCTCCATTGTTGGTTCAGCAAGCGATTGATCGAAGAAGACGATTAACCCTAATTACCAAATACTAATACACCACTAATACTTTCTTTTTTGGGCTTGATTGGTAACATTTTGGATAACAAATCAATAGCCCAATAAACTCATAAAGAACGAAACGAAAGAAGCAAATATCGGTTAAGAATAGACACGTGCCATCACCTAAAAAACTTAATTAGTGACATGGCACTCTAAGAATGAGGGAAACTCTTCTTTATATAATTAGATTAGTTTGATTTTTTTTAAAGGAATGAAAAGAAAAGATTGGTTACCATGTAATTTGAATACAAATTAAAATGAAAAGATGAGAATGAACATTCGAAAAATGCTGGAAAACAGATATAACTTCTCAGGTGACAATTGATTCAATTATTGATAAATAAGACAAAACACACAACATAACTCATGGAAACTATTTAAAGCAGCCATGAAGAAATACATAACTAAAGAGAACATAGAGTGGAACTTGGAGGGATGAACAGAAGATTAAGTCATGGAATCAAGGGTGAGGATGGTGCTAAGGTTCATGGGATGCATGTACTCGGGAGAACCGTTGAGGATTTGTTGAGCAATGATTCTACTTGCTTTCTCTGATGGATGAAAAGGATCCCAAAAGGCGAAGAGATCTCTGTTTGGGCAGAGATTTGATAACGGTGTGCATAGTCCTATCCCATTATATGGTCCTTGTCCACAACACGCCACCTTCGACGTTACGAATCCTGCAATTAGAACATAAATACCAAACCAAAACCAAACTTACAACACTAAAACTACACTTAGCCATTCAGCATTTGAATTTACAGATTGTGAAATGAAACGTAAAATACAAACGTTCTGTGAGAAATATCCAGTTCTATTAAAATGATCATTTATATTAACAACAATTATAATATATGATATTAACTAAATTTTGTTTCTCTTTTAAATAATCTTAAAATTCAATGCCTAGTAAAGATCGAACTCAACGGAAACTTTTCCAACTATATATATATAATATGTTCCTGTTCGATATATGTTTCCAAAGCCTTAAATAATGTTTCCCATACCAAATACTTATAAAAAATATCTTACCCTTGAACCAAATTTTAAACCCCAAATTCGGTCTAAATGCACCTAACCAGTAATCATCTATAAAATAATTAACCACCGTCTGATTTTTAGAACATTGGTATTTTATTTCATTTTCTGATAAAGGGCTTTAAGAACATTGGTATTGATAAAATAAATTGAAAAAAACGACATATACCATATGCTTGTGGGTCGCTGATAAAGTCCATGTGCATTTGTTGAGTATTAGCGGCAATGAAGGCCGAAGATCCAACTTCATTGTTGAGGTCGTTGATCATCTGAACAAGCTGCGGGTTGAATAGTGATGCGGCTCGTTGTAGTTCTGTAGAACACTCGCCGCCGCGGCTACGTTGAGCCAGCTCGGCCGGGACGCAACCCATCGGCCCTGTTCCAGTCACCAGGACACGTCGAGCACCCAAATCGTACATTTTCTATTAAAAAAATAACAATAATATGAATTTGTATGTATAAGTCGCAATGCAGTTTCAAAATCCATTTGACGTTTCCTAAGTATAAGACTCGGTGAGAACTTTAATGGATGATTTTGGCGGCTATGTAAAATAAACAAACCCGTAAGACTTTGCGATATTCAGAAACGACATAGACAACGTAGTCGGGGAGAGAGAATTGACGAGATCTTGCGGAGAAAGGGACCAAGTAGTAGTTGTTGACGAAATCATTGCCTCCGAGTGTAATTAGAACAAGGGCTCCGTTAACGAGCCGCTCCATCTCCTCTTCTCCGACCAGTCCACTCACTCTTACTTTGTACTGCTCGAAGTACTCCAACTGCTTCGTGATCCGAATTATGTTCAACTGCATTGGAATTACCAATACACCCCTTGTTATCAAAAAGTAACTTAGCTTAGCTGCTGCTGGAATACATTAAGGGACTCTTGTAAAACTAAAACTTACAAACTGGATACCGGTGTCGTTAAGGATTCCAATACCAGCGGAAGCGAAGTTGGCGCCGATTAGGAGCTTGTCTTTCTTCAGCATAGGACTCAGGTAAGGCAGTGGAGACGCTTGACCCAAATGCTCACCTACAACGATCATTTATATTATTTTTACTATTTTATTTTTGGTAATATTTGAAGTGCTAATTTCCTTGGAGACCAAGAAGGCTTACTGATGAGATCCGGAATGTTAAGACCATTGGAGAATCTGCCGGTGGGAAGGTGAGTTGGGTAGTCGATACCGTAAGGGTAGTTATCGGCACGAGCAGTGGTCACTAGAAAGTCATTGTTACCATTGTCCACGAGGGAATCTCCAAACACTAGGAAAGCCCTGGCGTCAGCTTGCAGCACAAGTAAGCTCATCATTTGCAGGATGCAAACCCCTAGTAGTGCAACATTAGCCACCGAGTTTGCCATTGTTATCTTCAAACTGCTAATAAGTCGTAAAATCTAGTGTATGATGCTGTGAACTCTGTTTAGGTGTTTGCTCGGAGATGGAATGAGTAAGGGTACATGATTTTATGCGTATATATATGTGCACATGTAGAAAGCATTGGAGAGAAAAGGAGGCATTAATGGAGGTCTTCACCAGCTTTTACCATATGGTGTTAGATTTTAAATGGAGACAACCAAAAATGTACCAAAGTTGTCGTTTTGGTTGGGAATAAATATTATGCCGGTAAAGATGGTAAAACATAAAAATCTTAATTTATAAATTCGTATCATCAAACTCTTTGAATCTCATTCGGATCCCGTAAATGTAATATGTATATATATATATATATATTCTGACGTTGAACAAATTCTTAATTTGCATATATTCTAGCAAGTCCATATTAGCAAAAAAAAATTGTCTTCGAAATGAATTGACTAGTCATGTTTTTTTTTTTGCTTAAACATTGACAAGTCATGTTATTATACCCTTTACACCCTAAACGACAAGTTAGGAAGAAAAAAAGTTCACGAACAAATCTTTGACAATAACATGTGAGATTGTTTCTCTTCTGAGTCTAGGGAAATGACACATTTTGTTTGAAATTAGGTTGGTAAACCCATATCGTTATGTACTATGAATTCAGATAATGATATGATGCATTTTCCTTTAAAATATTTAAATTCGTATTTCAAATTTTGGTTATATGAAATCTCTTTGTAAAATATGATAACAAACTCTCTCTTATTTTATGCTAAGATACTAGAGATATATAAAGAAAGACAAAAATATATGTAGTACAATGCTGTAGAGAGCTTTATTAGTATGCCCTTCATGTTAATCAAATGATTGAGTCAAACAGAAAAATAAAAGATTTAAAACGATATGACAAAAGCAAAGAAGCAGAACTACCATATTAGTCAAAACCACAAGAAGATAACTAAAACAAACGAAAAACTACTTAAGATACTTATGGCTCGGACTCTGGTCCATGATGCCATGGAAGAGTTTTAGTAGCCACTACGGTCCAGCTTTTCAGCATAAATCACCTAAAATTAAGATGCATGGCTTAGGTGGAGAGGGGCATAGGCCAGAATGATCATGTTGATCAGTTTTAGTTGTTATAGTTCGTTCCTTCTTCAACTTGAAATCCCTCTGAATCTTCATGGTCAATTTATCCTAGAAAAGCCACAACTAAAATTGTGGCTAAACGATCTACAAAATTTTTCCGTAAAAAAAATTGTATATATTTATGTCCACAATTGATTTTGTTGCTATATAATTGTGGCTATCTGATCCTCGAATAGCCACAATGGTAGCTATGGCTAAATGTTCTACGAATTATTCTTAGGATAGTTATCAATAGTGATCTACGAATTTTGTCGCTAATTGTGGGTATGCGTCCTCGAGTAGCCACACGTAATCTCTATAATATTATTTGAGAAGTCAGTTTCCTATGTGTCGCTCTCACGTTCATTCTCACGATGGTTGATTACATTGATATCCTTAATGAATTAAAAATAGTTGAAAATAGTATTATTAATTCTTTTATTTTTAGTTTTTCCTTTTCAAAAATTCCAAAAAGAAATGTAATAAAAAGGCATTTTTATATAGTCATAAAAAAGAAATTTAAAACGAAAATATATGTATATATAATATGATTTCATAAAAAAGGAAAGTTGACAAAATAGTAATAATACATTTAAAAATATTTTTAAATAACATAAAAAATATGTATATATAATATAATTTCATAAAAAAGGAAAGTTCACAAAATAGTATTAATCTCTATAATATTATTTGAGAAGTCAGTTTCCTATGTGTCGCTCTCACGTTCATTCTCACGATGGTTGATTACATTGATACCCTTAATGAATTAAAAATAGTTGAAAATAGTATTATTAATTCTTTTATTTTTAGTTTTTCCTTTTCAGAAATTCCAAAAAGATATGTAATAAAAAGGCATTTTTATATAGTCATAAAAAAGAAATTTAAAACGAAAATATATGTATATATAATATGATTTCATAAAAAAGGAAAGTTGACAAAATAGTAATAATACATTTAAAAATATTTTTAAATAACATAAAAAATATGTATATATAATATAATTTCATAAAAAAGGAAAGTTCACAAAATAATATTAATACATTTAAAAATATTTTCAAATAACATAAAATATACTTTTAGAGTAATAAAATAGTTTATAATTAGTATTATTGAATTTTTATTTATTTTTCATATATTTAGTTGACTATAATATCTTTCAATTACAGAAAATTATCTAGAACTTATATTTTACTTATATAATATTATTTTCAAATACAATCACAATTTTGTGTAGTTCTTATTTTTAAGAGATATTAAAAACTAAAAATAAATTTAACAATAAACATCGTTTGGTCAAAATAATTTTTCTAATGAGCTAGGTATATGATATTTTATCATTATTAAAATTATTTATTTTATTAATATTAATTGTTTTAAATTTTATGTTTTATGTTTGTGAAACTATATATAACCATAATCAAAATATCAAATTATTTAAAATAAATTTCAGTTTACCTTCAATAAATCTAAAGCATAAAGTTATTTAGAATTTATAAATGCATGTAACCTTTTATTGATCATATGATAACTCAAAACATATAAACAAATAAAAAATAAATACTAACCAACTCTTACAATTTTAGTTGTTTTGTAAAATTTCTATATATATCCATGAGACTTTATAATATTTTCGTTATATTAATTTACGTATTTTGGAATCAGACACTTTAGTTAATTTTTAATTCATTCTAAGCACAATATATCTTAAGTTATACATAATTTTCCTAAAATATATTTACATATCTAAGACAACACCCACCATATGCAAATAAGTAACTAACTAAAAATTAATATATTTTAAATATATTACAGTTGAATTCAGAGATGCAATCCAATTTATCCAAATGATAACTAAACCAACCGTAAAACAACAAAATTGACTAGATATAACATATATAAAGTTACAGTATAAGTAAAATAATATAATACTATTAATATAAATGATGCATACAAATTATAAATTAATTTAAAATTAAAAGTAAATAATAATCAATTATTATTATATATTTAATTTAAAAATATTTATATCCGTGCATGAGCACGGGAAAATCACCTAGTACTATAGTAATTGGCTAGAAACGTTACAAAACAGCCGCAAATTTTTTTTTAGGCGTGGTTGTTATGTGAATATTTTGTGGTTTATTCTATCCACAAAACTTTTATGGTTAAGCCGTGGTTAAAAAGTTTTTCTTTTGTTAGTTTGAGACTGAGCTTTCTTAAAGTTCAAGGGTGAAAAATCCTCCATTAGGTGAATATCAGGTCAGGTGTCTTGGGTTTTCTTGGAGGTTGTTTACTTCTAGGGTAGCTCTGAACGTGGATCCAAGGTTCATTTTGTTTAGAAGGTCTCTATACCTTGGGTATATGCGCTTAGCCTACTTTGGATCAATGGCTTCATGTACTATACACTTTATAAAACTTTATAATCATATACGTTCGATAACATGCTATATATTAACTTAACATTTGTAGTTTTATTGACAATATAATGAAACAGCATAAAAAGTGGTATTTTGAAAATCGATAGAAAGTTTATTATTTTGAAAAATATCAGTGTTAAATTTATACTTTAAAAACTTTTCCAACCTAAAAAAAGATTATTATGTTATAATTAGCTAAAGTTAAAGAAGCAATTAACTATTATGGTTTTGTAAACAAAGCTTAATACAAATTAAATTTTTGACCCGCGCTTAAAAAACGTGGATACTATTTTTGTTGTTTTATCTACAAATGGATCGATAAGTGTTTTTTCCTTTGATGATATAAATGTTCTTGTGTAATATAAATTTCTAAAATTATTGTAGATTTTAATTTATTATTATATATCATAAATATATATGTAAATTTATTGCATCTAATTGTGTAGTTTTATTTTGAAAAAATAATATCAATTAACTACGCTTGATGCTGGGAAGCGGGTCAAACTCGCCCTGCCCGACCCGCCTGACCCGCAAAAAAAATAAATTTTATCTATATCCATCCCACTTAATTTTTCCGATAATCTGCGAGACCTGCGGATAATTATTAATAATAAAAATAATTATTTTTTATTTTTCTAAAAAATAATAGTAAATAGTATATTTTAATTTAAACTTTAAATTTAAAAAAACTATTTCAACGAAATTTAGTATATTTTTCAAAAATAACTTTTAAATTTTTTTTTTTATTTTTGCAGATTACCGGATATCCACAATTGAAATTAGAACAATCTGCGTTCATCCCGCATAAAATATATTTGACATGCACCCGCACCCGGAACTTAGTTTTTTCAAATATCGATTCACCCATTTTGTAGCGGGTCGAATGTGGCAGGACCAGGGGGGCTATTAATTAAAAGGTGATTTTTGCCCACTAATAAATACATTAGTTTATAGTTTTTAGGTCCAAAATAAAAAGACCAAATTGCGATTAATGGAAAGTTAAATTTGTTCATAATATTAGGGGTATTTTTGGAAAACATAAAAATCTCATTAAATCATGTTTAATGGTATTGATTAGTATATTTTTGAAAAATAATTTTTAATTTTTTTTCTATTTTTGCAGATTACCGGATACCCACAATTGAAATTAGAACAATTTGCATCCAACCTGTGTAAAATATATTTGACATGCACCCGCACCCGTAACTTAATTTTTTCAAATATCTATTCACCCGTTCCATGATGGATCGAACAGGACAGGACCAGCGGATTAATAATTAGAAGATGAATTTGGTCCATTCATTAGTATATAATTTTTAGGCCTAAAATAAAAAGACCAAATTATCATTAATGAAAAATTAAATTTATTCATAATATTAAGAATACTAGGATAAGACCTGCGCCTTGCGCAGGGTGAATATATGTAATTAAAATATAAAATTTTAATATTCACAAATTTAAAATTTACATATGATTGTTTTTGTATGTATTTGAAATTTTAGAATTTTGGAATTTTTATATAATTATCTATACGTATGATCAAAAACAACTTTAATTAGAAATGTAAATCAAATCTTAGA
>CAKOAT010075155.1:209044-221266 GCA_932364175.1 Eruca vesicaria subsp. sativa
ATTTTATGATTATTTGCATATTTGTGTAACAAAACTTTACACCAATGATTTATAAATTACGTTATGATTATTTGAATTTAAGTATTTTCCATTTTACATATACACTTCCATAAATTAAAAGGAATGAAGTTATTATAGTTAATATATGCAAATCGTTATCAAATCATATATTTTCCTTTTCTTCCATTACATGCGTGCGGTATATATAAATATATATACTATGTTACATGCGTTATATGCGTCTCTAATTATTTTCCCTAGCAAATTTCAATTGAACCTAAAGCCGCCACGTCAGTTTAATTGATATGCTAATTGATTGACAACTAAGTCAGGTTACTTTTTAATTAATACAAACTTGAGGTTACATCTTTTCAAATGTTTCTCAATTAATATATAGGGGATTTTTGGAACATAAAAATCTCACTAAAGGGAATGATCCTAGTTTAATGGTATTGATATATATTATTTATTAATCAAATCTTAGATTGTCCATCAAACTATTGAACTATTCCAAACAGTGAGACTAAAATATTCAAAATTATCATGTTTGCTAATAAAAATCCAGTTAGTATCATAGCATTATATATGTAGCAGTTAATGGAAAAAAAAAGTGAAACTACTTTTAAGGGCAAGATGAAAGGAATTGAAGTTGTAGACCAGTAATGAACATAGAAGTTTTATGTTTTGCTAAAATTTTCACGCTCTTCAATTTGGATTTTAAATGGATGAAAAAGTTGGTAGTTAATAAGTACTAGAATAGAAATATTTGATCCAGATTTTATTTCACAGAGCCGCAGAGTTAGATTCTGACAGTGACAATGACATTTGGCTATTTTGCTTTGGTAGTTGGAATCATTTACCGTCGAGGAGAGAAAAGCTTGAACGGTTTTGGTAACTGTTCAATTTGCAGTATGAATTGGAAGACAAATCATGCACAAGTGGATATAACAGCCCATACAACTGATACAAGAGGGTGAAGTAGAAAGCTTTCGTAGTTATTCTGCAAAATATAATATTTTTATGGTGTCGCGCGCTGGTTGAATCTGGAGGACGTTTCTTTGGGTGGTTCTTCTTCGAAGAGTTTTCTAAACTCCCAAAAGTGTCCGTGCGTTAGCCGAAACATGTTACGATAAGAACTAGTGTAATCAGTATAATTTTGGAGTAGTCGTGTGATTCTTTCCACCGACCCCTAGCCCAAGATGGACCACACTGTAACTAGTAACCACCGCTTATGACCATAGATTAACACCATCCCATGTGAATAGTGATTGCTACTTGCTAAGAGCATGATTATCTCCAAAACCCATTTAGGAGCTCTTATTTTTTTTAATATTCCCTATATATTATTTGAGAAGCATTACAACATTCTTTGGTAGCCACATGTCAGCATGAGAATGCTTCTCAAATGACTAGAGAAAAATGTTGGTCCATATAAACATATAATATACTTTTTATTAGCCTAAACATAAAACTATTATTAATGCTATGCATTATTTCCTTAAATAAAATTTACGGAATCACCTAATATGGTTACAATATATATATGACAATTAATGATTTGAATATGAAGATTTGATAAAAAAAATTATAGCATCTACTATTTTTGTTAAATTTAATTATAAAAATAAATTAAACAATAACATTAACTATATAACAAAAATTAGATTTTTACATATGTTATATTTAATTTTTTTAACAAACGACTATAAATTAATAAAGCATTGAAAAATTTCAATTATAATATTTTTGATTAATAGTTTAAATCTCCTATACGTTGGAGCATTACAACATTTTTTGGTAGCCACGTGTCACAATGAGAATGATTTTCATAACTCTTAGAAAATATGTTGGTCCAACTAAGCATACGTTTATTTTTATTGTACCAACTATCATATTTAATTAGTAGTGTACAAAAGAAGATTTTTTATTCTTTCCTTAAATAAAATCTACGGAATTACCTAATATGATTAGCATATATATCACAATTAATGTTTATGAATAATAAATATTTGATAACAATTTTTTATACTCTTTATGTTTTATTTAATTTATATTATTAAAAGAAATTAAAAATCACATTAATTATATAATAAAAAAATTTATATCTGTTCTTATACGTTATATTTTAAATTTTTTAAAACGACCATAAATTACTTAAGATGGTAAAAATCTCACACTGAAATTTTGTGATCAATGGTAACGATTTTAGTTCAGCCAATCGTTTTTTTAACGGGTCTTAAACAGTTCATAATGATTAACTAAATGGATCACCCATAATAGAGTGTGTTTTGTTTAAATTTTTTGCATACCCAAAATAAATATGAACCATCATCCATTTCGTTTTAATTTTTGGTATAATAAAAAAATATATGGTTGGACAAAAAAAAAACTAAATCCAAATAACCGAACCAAATCTAACCCAAAAATGAATACAAATTTTTAAGCAAGATTGGTTAGATATCCAAGCGAATTCGAAATTTTGGTATCTAGATAATCAAATGAATCGAAAAATTTTGGGTATCCGAGTGTACTCGAACCAGATTTATATTCTTAAATATATTAATTATTTTTAAATTTAACATCTAAGAATATACAAAACACATGAGATGTTTTAAAAAAATTCTAAAATACTTAGAAATATGTAAAATAGTTAAATGCAAATTTTTAAAATAGCCAAACGATACTCTAAATACCAAAAATATTTGAAATATTTATTGATTTTTTGTCCAAATATTTATGATAAATCAATTTTATGTTAATTTTAAGTATTTTGTCATTCATTTTTCAAATTTATGTTATATATTATTTCTACTNCAAACGATACTCTAAATACCAAAAATATTTGAAATATTTATTGATTTTTTGTCCAAATATTTATGATAAATCAATTTTATGTTAATTTTAAGTATTTTGTCATTCATTTTTCAAATTTATGTTATATATTATTTCTACTTTTAGGTTTTGAAAAACTTAAAGTATATATGAATTTTAATCTTTTTTATAAAAATTAAATAGGTTATGCGAACTTAAACCCAATCTGAACCTGTAAAAATTCAAACCAAATCGCAATGATCTAAACCAAACATAATCTAACCGAAACAAATAGTACCCAAAGGTCCATATTGATAGCAAAATATATATTTAAATACAACATATTTTTAAAAAGCTCACTCCGCGCTTGGCGCGGATTATCATCTAGTTTTAAGTAGTAAAAGTGAATTAAGAGACAACATTAAAGAATCCAAATATTTTTATGCTCCATTGCAAATTTCTTAATTAAGGGTTTTTAAAAAATATTAAACATTTTTATTAATTTAAAATTGCATGAATGTACTAGTTTTAACTTTTAATTGCATGAATGAAATATGATTCACAAAAGAAAACATCATGATGTTTCTGAATCATGAAAGAACATAACAAATATTTCTTTCTGATGAAACCGATAAACCAAGCGTTATAACAATAACAGATACCTTTTCCAATCTATTTTATTACTATCTTTCCTGAAGATGGCTAATAACTCAGTCACAAGCTGCTTATCATCGTGCTTCATCACATACCTTTTTAAGAAAGCTTCATTGGTATATGCCAAGACACATGAAATCGAAGGGGGTTCACTTCCAAGTAACCCTTTGGCGATGAGAGCTTTGATTACTTTACACCTAGGCACAGTCGACCTCTTCTCCATGCTAAGCTGAGGAAATAAAGCCATAGCCTTTAGTGGCCAATTCATCTGATTCACAGCAAACTCAATCTTCTCCTTTACCAACCTCAATCAATACATCAAAATGAAACAGGAAAGACGTACCCTCTTCTTAAGTAAGCTTTGGCCAATGGCAGGATCCAACTCAATAGCTTTCTGCGTATCTGACACAACTTCTGCCTTAGTTCTTGTGCTTTTATCTTCACTTCTTCCGGCGTAGAGTAGGTTTAGGAGGGTACCTAGGCAAAGACAACATAGACATTACGCTTGCACAAAGAGAAGCAATGGAGTTTTATAAGAACACTTATATGCTTAATACAACGGGGTATAAGATTGGTTATACGAATAGAAGAATCAAATTAACATAAAAATTATCACATTCAGGATTGAGAGCAATTCTCAAGAAGCAAAACAGTTGAGAAAAGACATTTTACTGAAAACTAAACTAGTGACAAGAGGCTCACCTTTGGCATTCTCATGCTCCACCTCCCAATTAACTGCAGCCTCGAGACTGGCATTACCTGAAGAGATGAAGACCAAACTATGTTACAGAAAGTAACAACACTCATTCAATAAGCTTAATACCACCTATTGAGATCAGCCTTAGATTTTGGAGCTTTACAGCCTATTGAGATCAGTCTTCCTTGTGTTTACAGATTGCAATCAGTCATACATAAGCATCAATGCTACACTACGAAGAAACTACATATCAAAAAAAGTTTTTCCTCAAAACATAGAACATGTCGAAAGATGTTGTATTACAAGTTGTGTTCCCCTGAAACTGATACTAGTAAGGAAAAAAAAAAGCTTCGTTCAAAGTCAGCTCAATCGCAAATTAACACAAAGAACAAAGTAACCATAATCAATCAATTCTCAAAATTGGATTGGCATATAAAGAAAAAGAGTATGAAAGGGTACAAACCTTCCATCTTCAACCTCGTCGGGCTGAGCTGAGGTGGAGCCAACCCTAGATCTCTGCATCCCCTTGTACGCTTGATTAAGAAGAACCGGCTTGAAACTTTCTTTTCATGGAGGAGATAGAACGGTCCTAAGATAGAACGTCTTCATCTTACTGCAAAGCCTCGACCAGAAAAGGATCCACTGTGAATCAGGCGAAGACGGAAGTCAAGAGGAAGGGGAGAATCCAAGTATTGACCGCCGCGGGAGGGAGAGAAGGGGAGACAACGGAAGACGACACATGTCTCAAGCCGGTTCTTCTTGCTCTTAATTAACATCTGTTTCTTACATTAATATCTATTTTCCGTTTTTCTTTAATTACAAATCCCCCCTAAAAAACTCTCTAAGACTTCCCGATAATCCCCAAAGTGATTGATCCATATCGCTTCAGTTGTTGCTCATATCCGCGTATTAATTTCAGAAATATATATATATATATATTTTTGTTTTTTTTATCAACGGATAGATCAAAAAGTTTTTTTATTTTAATGATATAAAATGTCACAGAATCAAGATCAAATTATTATGCGGGTATAAAGAAATTTTATTTTATAATGTCTCCGACAAATAAGTTAACAATGATTGTATCTAAAATTTGTGCTTGAGAAAGATTGTATATTTAACAATTAAATAGTTTAATTTTTGTTAGTTTTATGATTAATTCGTAAAATCATTTAGTTAAAAAAATTTAATCGCTCAGTCTAACCCGCTCGTCCGACCTGCAGTGGGTTGACTCATTTTTTTGACTCAAAAATTTGACCCCTCTGACCCACAAAAAAGATATATTTTTTGCAAGAAACTTTTTTTAAATTTGGAAGAAAATCAGCCCATTAGTGAAACCCATTAGTATATAATTTTTAGGCCAGAAAAAACAAGACCATATTGCCATTAAAGAAAATAAAAATTTGTTCATATTATTAAGAATATAATTAGAAAACATAAAAATTCATTAAAAAAATGTTTCCGTTTTAATAGTATTGATGATGGATTTATGGTTGAACTACGAAGAAAACAAGAAAAAGATACATGATGTAGAATGGGAGAAATTTATTTTTTGGATCAAATGGAAGATATTCATGTTACCATGTTTTTTTGTCATCAGAAATACATACTCATATTGACTCTGTGTACCATACTGGTAGCTTTGTATCTATGTGAACGACAAATGACAACTGCTTCAATACCCTAAGTAATTATTTTGCCTATTTTTATTCATAATTTTTATAACTATACCAATTTTAATACTCAAGTTTTGTTTATTTTAATTAACAGACTAATAAGTCTCAGATAAAATTTTAAAAAAATTCCAAAAGCTAAGAAAAAATATTTCAAATTATTAATTTTACTTGAAGATTAAAGAAAGAAGGTAAATAAACTCTTGCAAAATTGAAAAGTTTTTTAAAAAATTAATTTTGAAGGAAAAAAATTAATTTATTTTTTTTATTTCAGAAAAAAACTAAATACAATATTTAAAACTTAAAAATTATTACAAAATATAAGATTATAAACTTTTATTTATCTTTATTTCTCAAACACAAAATAAAATTAAAATTTTCTTATTTGAAATTTATCCGTATTTTTTATTAAAATAAACAAAATTTTTGTATTAAAATGGGCACAATTATAAAGTTATGTGTATTAAATTGGACAAAATAATTAGTTAGGGTATTAAACAGGGTACCAAAAAAAATGGGTATTAAAAATCTTAATAAAACTTAGTTGGAATATTTTTAGGGGCATTTACTCAAATGAATCAAATAAGCCTAGTAATCACTAGAATAACTCATAATTTTAAAAATTACTAACTTTTTTAATGTCGAAACTGTCCTTTCTAACAATTCTGAAGAAAATGTAATTTAAAAAAAAAAAATATTTTTTGAATTTGTGTGCGAAAACCCAAAGTATAACTAAAATGAATCGAGGGAATACACTTAAAATATGTTTTCTTAAACATATAACACCAAACCCGATGTCTCTTTTGACGATTAAGTGGAAAATATATTTTATTTTAACGACCAGCTATATTTTGGACTTGTGCGTTTGCACGGGTGACTGTTTACTTTAAAAGATCAAATTAAGATTAAACATGATTTTTAATTTTGTTTACATTGTGATACTATATATTGATTTTAGATATTAAAACACCAACGTGGATGTATGCGGGTGTATGTTTTACTATATAATTAAAATTCTGAATTAAAAATTCCAAATCCTCAATTAAAACACCAATGCGGCTGTATGTTTTACTATATAATATGTTTAACATTTATTTTACAGTTTCGTAATTTTGAGTTTTGATATTGATGTATTTTGTTATGTTTTTTAGTGTCCAATTATAAAGTATGTTGTTGTACAGCTTTTAATTTTATTTGCCTATGTAAACATTAAAGTGATCAAATACTCTATTATTCAGATAATTTTATTTAATTATACTTAATATTTTTTTTATATCCACTTAGTTTCATTCAGGTTATAATTATAGAGATTTAAAACTGTAATATTAAAAAGTAATGGAAAACTCCTTTAAAAAAATAGTTATTGTGTAAAAATGTAGGAAGCTCAACGTCTTACTAAATTGGGCAGTTCATTTAGAGCTGGATCATCATATTTTAAAATACAAACGTGAAAAAATTATCAAATATTAAAGGGGCAA
Organism: Eruca vesicaria subsp. sativa; assembly: GCA_932364175.1. Taxonomy (NCBI): domain Eukaryota; kingdom Viridiplantae; phylum Streptophyta; class Magnoliopsida; order Brassicales; family Brassicaceae; genus Eruca; species Eruca vesicaria. The sequence goes on from CAKOAT010075155.1 coordinate 216,358, forward strand.
AAGCCCATAACTTTTATTTTCGTGAAAGAACTTCGCCGTATTTTTCAATTCAGACAGAAAGCACTATTTCTTTTTCAAGATAGTTTCACCCACTGGTATGTTTTCTGTCGTGATCTATGAAATGGCCGGGAAGTTATCTCTGGAAGAATGATTGAAGATAGATCTGTTATATACTACTGCAGAATATGCTTCTAGGTTTGAAATTCTCGATTTAGGTTTTTTTTTAACTAAAGAGTTACGTACCTCAGATCTTTATTGTGTGTTATGAATTTCTTAAAAATCATCTAAAGTGTTGAAAACCAAGAACATCTATAGGATAGACAGATCCTGTCCCACTTTTAATCATGAAGTAGAAACATCGTGCAACTTACTACTCAGTGAAGGATTTGTATAAGCTCTATTTTGTATCAGATTGCAAGTGTTAATGTTGAAAGCAGTTTGTTTCGATGATATATATTTATTCTTGGCAAGGTAATATTCGTTAAAAGTTTGATGCATTTTTATTTTCTATGTAGGATGAAACTGAGATAATTATATAGTTTTAGCGATGTTGATGTAATTTTAAGTGGAAGTTGTATTCATTATTAAAGAGTTTAGATGTTTTAAATATTTGAGATAAAGAGTACAGACAATCTTAATAACAGAAGTTAGATTAAATTGATTGACTCAGTTCTGTACAATGCTTGATTTCTAAATATTCAGTGTCTGAGCTATCCTATTATTGAAGAAGTAATATACTTTTCAGTTACGATGTATTAGTAAAGGAGACCAACAACTCTTTACGAAGAAACAGAAGGACATGGGACACAATTCTGTGGAAGAAAGCTGTAGCAGAATCATAGTGAAGCATAGAGATATAGGGAACATCTGGAACAGAATAGTCTGTAAAAGCAGGACAGTTCTATTCTCGTAAGTTTTATAAATTATATCAATTTTTTTTTTTATAAAACAGCCTATAATATAGGAGTGATAAGATATTGTGATTGTTAGGATGCTTGGTTATAATAGAAGAATTACTTGTGGTCATTGGTAGTATAGAAGTTATGATTTCGAACCAAATAAATGTTATTGGTTTATTCATATTTTATATTTAAAAATCATAAGATAAATATATGATTGAAAGAATTATATTGTTAAGGTTTATTAACCACAGCTGCATTTCTAATTTGATGGGTTTTGATTCTACAGAAATATGAAAACCGGAAGTCATATGGTTTCTAATTGATTGATTTAGTAATATGGCAACACATTGTATTTAGTAATGGTTTGTAATTTTTTTGGTTTAGTAATATGGTAACATATTATGTTTTATATGCAGAAAGTTCGATATGGTGTGGTAATAGTTTATAAGGTTTAGTGAAGATTTATCAATAAAAGAATAACTGATTTATTAATTGGTTTAATAATTAGAGAATAAACATATTTAGTGATGATAAAAGAATGAAGATAGTTTGATGGTTTCTCAATTAAAAACATACTAGGTGACTAGCCCGCACCCTGTGCGGACATATAATATCTAAAAAAATAAAATTACAGTGTTTAGATTTAGAAGTTGTGAGAGAGAAAAGTTATTGTGTTTAGTGATTCCGGGCGATGGAGTGGGTTTCCACAGCCACCGTCGGTCTGGCTTTAGATTGTCCTTGGTTTTATTTCTCGTTTATAGATCTTTGGTAGAGAAGGTTTGGTGTATCTCTTGTTTCGGTTTCAACAGGTGTGATGTTTTTATTCTGGGAGGCAAAAGCTTATACAGATCCGTCGAAGAGTGTATCTACATTAGGGTTTTCTCAATTTTGGGTTTCGGGCCCATGTCGATTTTTATTGTAATGTCCTTTTGTTATGGGTTTTGGTGATCGCGTATTTTGGGCTTTGATCCTTTATTAATCAAATTAAGATGGCAAAATTTTTTTAGAAGTTGTGTATCCTACTATATTGTCAATAAGTGAAATTGTGTAGTATATAAGTCTTTTATTTAGAAGTTAACTAAAACTTGTCGGTATATCTCATTTTTCCTTAGCTTTGTTTGTTTTGCAAATATTTTGCCTTGAACCGCTATGTAACTATCATTATTGATTGTTTAATTAAATTTTATTTCAAAATTTACAGAAATAGATAGTAGGATAATATAGCTTCTTTCAACTATTTATTAGGTGTTAATCAAAAAGTAACTGCAAGAGATATAATGTTATTTTCTTTGAGAAAATAGATAATAATTAAAGCCAATAAAATAAGAAACCAAATCCAAGAAATAACAGTAAGTGAACTGGTGTTCAACAAAAAAAAAAGATTCTTCTTCCATTTCTCCAGCTTCACTTGCTTTGATTTTTTTAGAGTGTTTTTTGTTGACAGATAACTGATCCGCAACAGCATTGTCTCGCGCTCTTATTGGCTTCTTTTTTAGACAAAAAACTTGGTAAAAACCACCAGAACCCTCATATATTTTCTTTAAAATTGCAACAATAAAACCTTTTGAAGAGAAAAGAGATTTGAAATGAGATCTCTTGCCAATATGGATGTAAACATTTTAATATTAAACAATGTAAAATCGGTTTAGGAGGCAATGCTGCAAACTCTTATCTTACCATTCCAAAAGTTTTGTAGAGAATCTCACCACATATGAAAAAATTCAAGCATATTGCGATTGTTCTCTAGGGTGCTGATCCTCAACATCATTGCCTCACTCTTATTGGCTTTTTCTGTTAGACAAAGGAGTTGTTGAAGAACCCCCCAAAACCCTCAGATATTTACTCTGAAGACTGCAACATTAAAGCCTTTTGAAGAGAAAAGAGATTTGAAATGAAATCTTTTGCCAACGTGGTTGTAAACATTTTAATATTTTTCTAACAATAAGAATAGTAACGGTTCAAGAGGCAAAGTTAACAATGATTTCATTTCTTACTTCTTTATCAGCAAATACTATTTCAATAGTGTCTTCAGTCTCTTTTGCTATAATTCTTTCATAGACGAATAATCCTAGCTTCAGATATTCCATGTATCTGTTTGAACCATTGCCATTGTTTTTGTTTTTTTTGAATTATCAACATAGCTTTAATGTTTGTAGTGTAAGACCCTGCCAACTTTATATATTCTCCAACTTCCACGTTTGAGAGTTATTACCATAATATATTTATATGCCTTATACTAAACTTCCAAAGATATGTACATTAAAATGGCGAAGGGGTTTGTGGGAATGCATTACTAAATTAATATAATCTGGTTCGCAATAATTGCATATATGAACTATCACAAGTAATTTAGAACAAAAAGAATGTTAAAATTTAAGGAATTAACTAATAACAAATATTTAGAAAAATTAAATACAAATAAAATCACATTTGTATTCGAACATTTAATGTATAGTACTAATATTTACGAATTAAAGTGTAAAAGTAAAAATGAATATCATCTAGATTAAAACTAATCATGAAACAATTTAGAGAAAAATATTATAGCTATATTGCTATAATTAGGTTTACAATAATTGCTAAGTGAACTATCGCAAGCAATTTAGCACAATAAGGACTAATAACAATTCATGAATTAATTAATAATGAACATGTTGAAAAATGTACATTTAATGAATACCATTTATATAGACTTTTATACTATATAGTAGCAATTACGAATTAATGACCAAGTAATAAGGAATCTTATTTAGATTTGCATATATTTTTGTTATACGAAAATTATAGTTTGATATTGGTAATTAAATGTACACTTAATTAATATTTCCTAAGAAAATCATATCATATAGTTTGACTTTGGTAGTTATACAGATTTTTCAACTGTATTTAAAATTAATTAATTACAATTCCAAAGCTTATTATAATAATTTAAAACATCTAATAAGGTAATATAAATAATTTATAAATTTATCTATAATTTTATAAATGATTTATAAAGCATGCATGAAATTTATTAAACATTAATAGTTATTATGATACTTTATATACAAATATAAGGCTTTCTATACAAAAATAAAATCATTATATCAATTCAAATAATTTTTTTTTATTATTTTATGTAATTTATAAATATATAAAAAATTTGATCACATTATTACTCTTTCATAGTTTCAACAATTAGTTACCATAAATAATTATCTCTTAAATTAAGTAGATTATTTGGAAAGTTGTAATTGAGTTATCCTTAAGATATATTATAATAAATGAAATTAAAAATTATCGGCCAATCAAATTATAACAATTTGAAGAGTCCATTCATGCACGTAATAAAAAATCACTTATGTTATTTCTCAATCAATATTTAGTAGGTTTTATCTTTTTATAAATAATTTATAAAATTTGATAACTTATTTTAAAATTCAGATAAATTTATTCTTTAAACAACGCTAAATAACTTTAAAATAATATTAATAAAGATGCTTGATTTTTGTAATATTTAAAATAGTTATTATATAATTATATTCGAATACAATTCATCAAGTAGAGTATAAAACTATTACAATTATCTTATATAAATTTCACTCATTATATTTTATACTTTATAAATATTAAAAGTAATAAAAAAATATTATTAATCTTTCTATAATTGCGAGAATTAGTTTCCATAAATTGTTATTTGTAATATTCTTTAGATTATATGGCAAGAGATGTTAAATGGTTTTAGACTTACCTTAAATTTTTAGATCTAAATTAAATAAATAAAAATTAAAAACAATCGACCAATCAAATTATAACAATTTCTTGAAATTTCACCTATGAACGATACGTCACCAGAAATCACTAAAGTAACTTCTCTTTTAATATAGGGGGTTTTGCAAAACCAACCCAAAAATTCAAGTCAAACACAAAACCAACCTCTTTTTTTTGTCATTACTATTCACTCTTAAAAAAACCTAAACTCTCCTCATGTTTCTAACTATTTACCAAATTGTCATTATTATTAAATA
>CAKOAT010075155.1:221366-289805 GCA_932364175.1 Eruca vesicaria subsp. sativa
CCAAAAACCACCATTGATGAGCTCTTTAAGCTTGTGTTTATGAATTTTCAACCACTTATTTCACTTTCTAAACAAACAATACTTCATTTCCTCTCATTTCCTCTCTATTTTCATCTAAACAATCCTCATAACTCTCATTTTCATAAACACAAACTTCATAGTTTCGATTTTATTCACAAGTGAATCGTAAAGGTTGCTTTTTTGCTCATATTTGGATTCTGGACGGTGGAAAAGCTTGGAAACAAGCTTTAAACCAGTGTCAAGGTAATTATTTACATGCTTTTCGTCATATCTCTGATCTGTATCGCGAAAGTAGACTGTATTATATGTCTACACTTACGTGTAGACTTACGATGCAGTCTACTTGTCAACGCATAGGTTACTTTTGCAATTGACCAAAATAATTTTTTTTTGTAATGTAGACCTACAAGTACGTCAACGTATTTACCTTTGAAACCAAAAACAAAAAAATTGGTAGACTTACTAAGAAATCTACATAAAAGAGGTTAGATTTGCATTTGACCAAAATTTTGACTTACCATAGTAGACTTTCTTGGAAGTCTACACTTTGTAGACTGCTTAGGAAGTCTATGGAAGGTCAGTTTTGCATTTGACCAAAACTTTGACTTCGTTGAATAGGTTTCTTTTGTATTTGACGAAAATATTTAGAAACTGACTAAAACTTACTTTACGTGTAGACTTCATATGCAGTCTACAAATCTTAGGAAAAAAAAGTAGACTGCATATGAAGTCTACTATTTTATGTTGGTCAATTGCAAAACTAACCTGTCGGGTTATAGTGTACACTTTTACTGCAGTCTACAGTTACGTAGACATTTAGTTTTGTCTACTAGTAGAAAGTCAACTTTGGTCAATTGCAAAACTAACCTCTTTCAAACAAATTTAAAGATGTAGACTACATAGTAAGTCTACTTCTAAAAGTCAAACTCTGAACGAATTATGGTCAATTGCAAAACTAACTTTTTAAAAAATGTAGACTAAAAAATCAGTCTACTCGTATAAAATCACATCTTTTTTTCAAATATAGAAAGTAACCCGTGAATTTGGCAATTGCAAAAACCAACCTAAACGTAGACCTAATTTGCAGTCTACAAAATGTAAACTGAATAAAACGTCTACAGATTTGTAGACTGAATATGTAGTCTACCTAGAAAAATCTATCAAAAGTGGATTTGTGTATTATTCATTAAGTTTTTTTAATTTTTTTTTTATGAAAGTGTGTGTTAGTTAATCATAAGGGTCTTGAATGTTTTTGAGAAGATAATCTGTTATAATTAGGAAGTTATCAAATGTTTTTGTTTGTCTATGTTGTTAGCTAATAATTGTAGACGTACTGGTAGGTCTACGGTATAATTTTAAATCATTTAACTCTGAAAATCAAATTCCCATTTTTAAATTAAGAAATAAAAATATATGTTTGTTACTTAACAAAAGACAAAATGATTTATGAAAAGGTATGTTAGTTAATCTAAATAGAATGTATTGTTTGAAAAAAAAACTATTCGACTTGCCAATTTGTATTGTTTGGATGATGTAAACATTCTTAGGACAAGTGTATATGGTTATCAAGTTTTGGTAAGTTAAGCTGTAACACATTATTACCGCCACATTATTACCGCCACAATGACATCTTCCTCAAATGTATTTTAATTGTGTCTTTATCATTCTGCCATCTCTACTCTTTGCTTTGCTTTTCACAACCAGTCTCAGAATAATGACTAATTCCACATGGAAAAATTACTTTGCAGGATTCATATCCTAGTTTTAAATAAAGCAAATGTCAGTAACAGAGAAAAAAACAGAACAAAAGTAAAACTATAACATAACAAGAACATAGAGTGCGGTTGTTATTTGTCCTAATAGTGATGATAAGTCTTCTTCCTCTTCTTGAAATATGACAATTACAAGCATCCACAGTCAAAGAAGTCATGCAACCAAACTTCCTCTTCACTTCTCTCCACACACTTATCTTCTTCTCTTCCTTATTCTTCTTTGAGCAATGAACAACACATTCAAGATTCTCAATCTCTCTGTAATCAGATTCAATGTCAAGCCTCAGCAACTTCTGATTCATATCCTCAATGTCATCATCACCATCATCTTTCTCCTCTACACTTTTCATATCTCTAGCCACCTTCTCCTAAATCTGCTTCTGAGAATAGAACAAAACCTGCACAACAATCCTCAACGGAAGCTTCTCATTCTTTGAAGCATGTTCACAAGCCTCTGGTGAAAGCTTCTTATAGTCAAGAATTCTACAAACATTTCCACATCAGAGTATCTCAGAACATCGCAAGAAGCAGCAACTGTTATTTCTCCTAACGCCTTACACATTTCCACACTTAAACCAGCGTCCCTCGCTGCAGCATCCAAAGAAAGATACAAACTTTAAGGAATTTATTTTTTCAGATCTGTTGTTTCGGGAAAGTGAATCCGGAGAGAGAGAAAGAGAACATGAGAGGAGATTGACAGAGAGGAGACTGTTGGGTTCGGATTCGGCTGCAGAGGAGAGAGAGGCGTTCTCAGGAGGAGACTAAATAGTATCTCTTTCGTCTACAAGCATCAGACAAGTATACGGACAAGCATATATCAAAAAGTAGAACTATAGACATATATATAAGATACGACTCTCATTTGGTTTCTCCCATGCTTCATATCTGCAGAGAGAACAAATAGTACATTAGTTGGGACATTAACAGTAAACAAAACCCTTAATCAAACTTGAAACTGAAAGCATTAGCCTCTCATCAGTCCCACCAACATAGCATAAACCTGTCACAAAAATAGAGTGAAAAGTTTAAGACATTTGTTTATTCAACCAAGAATAAGAAACAACAAAGTCACTCTTGCTCTAAGCAAAAGACACCAGGGATGCCTTTATAATTTCAACGCCAACTCAACATGATTAAATGGCACAACTTTCGGTTACCTCACAACAACAAAAAAAAATACATTTTAAAAAATAGTAAATGAACAAACGCAAACCTGTAAACTGGGAGTGAGCTTAGAAAATGTCAAGGAGGCAACAGTGGCTAGGTCTATATTGCCGGAGAACAGGCACCACGGATGCCTTTGTAAGCTCAGAGGCTGCCTAAACTCCTATCTCCACCAATTCATATCAAGTTCCATATTGACATCTTCTTCTCCTGCAACATCACATAAATTACACCTTTGACATATGTGTAAAACTACAAAGGAAGAGAGTTGAGACCAGTGTCAAAGGAAGGCAATGCTATTGGATTAGGAAAAGTGAACCCCTCTAGCTTGATAATTATAAGGATACATAAGAACTTACCATGCCAACAAGTTCTTCATTCATCCATTCTCGACATCTTTCCATCTAGTCAAATAACACACCACTTGTTAGTGGGTTTGTCATAAATCTGAAAACACACACACAAACACCGAATCTTCCAAATCATAAAGGTTTCCTTTTTGCATAAATATTCAAAACCCCAAAAGCTGATGCATCAAAACAGAAAAAAAAAATCACAACACTTTGGAAACATTAATACAAATCTCAGCATAAACAAGTGAAAACTCATAAAAATAAGAGAAACCAAACCCAGAAATAAAAAAAAACTAGCTTGAATATGAACAGAGGACGAGGCTGAGGAAAGATTACCGCTGTTTACTCGCTGCTGTCCTTCCGGATGAAGCCTCCTACGTCGGCGGCTTCTTCTCCATCCTCCTCCACCAAGAACAAAAACAAATCAAAGGCTCGAGATGTTTAACGAGATCCAGTGCGTGTTGGATGTATTTCTCACCCCTAGCTGCGATTCAACTTTTCCTAAACTATTGATTCGAGTCTGGAAGACCATCGCACCTGGCCTACAGGCCCAACACGCACCGATTCTCCATCCAAGCAACACACGAACAAGATCCGACACCATAGTCACCGGATTTCTCCGTAACCCAGATCTGAAACCAAACTAAAAACGGTGACAATGCTATTGTTTTTTTTTCGCCCTTTTTCTTAATAAAAAGAGTATTTATATGTCAAGTAATTTTTCTGGTTAGGTTAAAACTCTTTGGTTTAATTTTGGTTTGGTTAAAATTATTTTGGTTAAAACTTTAGGTTAGGTAGACTTTCAAAGAAGTCTACTATAATATTTTTCTTTATTGTTCAAATAGTTTATAATATATAATCTAAAATTTTTCTTTTCATTATATATTTAGTAGACTTAGTATATATATATTTTTTGATAAAATTTTAATTCACATTTTAATTCATAAATAAAAAATTTAATTTTAAAATAATTTTTTTTTGTAACCACCAATTATAGTAGACTAAAAAAGACGTCTACTCTTGAAGTAGACTTTAGTGTAACTATTGGCGCCAATAAGAAAAGATAGGCTCCAAAATTCATTTTATTTCCCGCTTAGTTAATTTTAATTTTAAAATATTTTTTTTTGATAAACACCAATTAATGTAGACTAAAATAGACGTCTACATATAAGTAGACTTTACTGTAAGTCTACTATACCCTATATATTGGCGCCAATATGAAAAAAATGGGCTCCAAAATTAATTTTTACTTCCCGCTTAGTTAATTTTAATTTTAAAATAATTTATTTTGGTAAACACAAATTAACGTAGACTGAAATAGACGTCTACATATAAGTAGACTTAACTGTAAGTCTACTATACCCTAAACCAGAAATCTCAAACCCTAAACCCTAAATCTCAAACCCTAAACGTTTGATTGGTTATAAAAAAAATCTTAGTCATTGTACCAAATATCATATATACAAAATATAAACTACTCAACATTAAATACGCAATTTTGAATCATTAGAACAAAATAATTCTAAATCTAGAATCTAACCCTAAGAATCTAACTCTAAAAGACATAACATGTTAGAATCTTTGGTTACTAAACCATTAACATTGTCTAGCACATAGTTCCCAAACCAATATACATTCTTTTAAATTGTTCAATTATATGAAAAGTTAATTTATATACCTCATACTAACCTTTAAATTGATGATTTATTAAAAAAATTACCAAAAACATTTTTTATACATTTTTAAAATTAAATTATTTGATTAAATTAAAATGTAGACTAAATAATAAGTCTACATTAGTCTACACAGTAGACGTTATGTAAGTCTACCTAATTGTAGACTTCATTCTTAAAGTGTAGACCTACGAAGGACAGAATCGTAAAATATATTCCACGTTTTTTGTTTGTTCATAAGGGTTAAATAGTAATTTTAACACCCATTTAGGTTGGGTTTGCAATTGATTGAATATGGGGTACACCTTTAGGGTTAAAATGAATATTTGGGTTGGTTTTGGCAATTCTCCCTCTAATATATAGAAGGATATGGGCTTGGTTTGTGAAGTAACTGAATCGAATGTTGGGTCTGATTTAATTTAAAAACAAAACTTAGTGTTTTAAAGACAAAGACATATATTTGTGGAAAACTCAGGGTCAAGTGCAAAATGTACTTTTCTTTTAATAGATTAGATAGATGTTATACACTTGAAATCATCATTAATATTTGTGTTACAAAAACCAGTCCATTGATTTAATGTTGCATATTCCATTAATGAGAAAGATATCTTTTGATTTATTAGTTTCAACAAATGAATTTGATTTTAAAAAAGGTAAGAAAAGATCTGGTAGTGGACTAATCCAATTTTCAATTTCGAAAGTTTGAGTAGTATATCACAAAAACGTCCAATTCATAAAAAGATTAGATAAATAAAAAAAGGGAAGTGAGTCCTGTCGTCGCTGCATCTACACAACAATTACTTTACTTTCCATCGAAGAGAATCTCTTTTTATGCGCTTCCTCTTCTCCATCAACAACTCGCTCGCTCTTCTCCGATCCCCACGCGCCGCCGCCCCGATCCTGTTCGGCAGCAAGAAGTCCTCGCTCTCCCGATCGGCGGCGATGTCGATTCCTCCTAGCATCGCCGTTAGCCACTCGGAAGAAGGTCTGGCGGGGAAGCTGTGGATCAAGTTCAACAGAGAGTGCCTCTTCTCTATGTACAGCCCCTTCGCCGTCTCTTTGGCCGCCGGCAATCTCAAGATCCAGACCTTCCGTCAGTATATTGCTCAGGATGTTCATTTCCTCAAGGCCTTTGCTCACGCGTGAGTTACTTGATCGCTTACTCATTCTAAGATTCCATCTTTATCAGTTGTTGGGTTTTGGTATCTTAGATATGGAATATTCTCTTTCTTTCTTTTTTTTTTGATTCAGTGGGTTATGTCCATTTTCTTGATTCATGATGACCTCTTTACTTTTTATATCAGTAAGGATTTTTGGATTTGATTTTGCGTACGAATATATCTCTCTCTCTCTGTAAACGAAAGTAGTTTGTTTATTTCAATATGCTTTTCTAATAATATGTTCCTTTGGACTTGTAATCTAAGATCTCTTAAGGTTGTTTTTCACCTTACGTTTACTGTGATTGTTTATGATTTGGGTATAGCAGTTGATCGTTTGGTTTTGACTTTTACTACAACTCTATCAATCTGTGCAACTCAAAATATTATTTGCCCTGCTTTTTAGGTATGAGTTGGCTGCAGAGTGTGCTGATGATGATGATGATAAGTTGGCAATTTCTAACTTGAGGAAAAGTGTGATGGATGAGTTGAAAATGCACGACTCATTTGTACAGGTATATCATAAGCTCCCTCTTGTTTGTTTTACTTTTACATCTGAATGAACTTAATATTGCAATGAAATGACTTTTATTTGATCTCTCACTTGGTGCCACTTATCTTCTCAACTATGAAAAATACTGTTGTTAAGTTATATATTGGTTTTTCTTGACATAAACTAGTCGGGCGAGTCTCATAGAATGCTCGTCTGATACTTGCAGGATTGGGATTTAGACATCAACAGTGAAGTTAGTGTTCACTCAGCAACTTTGAGATACACCGACTTCTTATTAGCTACAGCATCCGGAAAAGTAGAAGGACTCAAAGCTCCCGGCATGCTTGATACTCCATTTGAGAAAACGAAAGTTGCCGCCTACACGCTTGGTGCTGTGACACCTTGCATGAAGTTGTACGCCTTTCTTGGTAAGGAGTTTGGAGCGCTTCTAGATTCGAGTGAAGTGAACCATCCCTACAAAAAGTGGATTGAGAATTATTCTAGTGATGCTTTTCAGGTAAGTAAAAGTTTCATGTCTTTGTCTGTTCTGCGAAGTTTCAATGGTGTGAATTGTTGTCTGCTTTCTTTGTTTCCAGGCATCAGCGAAGCAAACTGAAGACTTGCTTGAGAAGCTTAGTGTCTGTATGACTGGCGAAGAGCTGGATATCATTGAAAAACTGTATCAGCAGGCAATGAAACTTGAAGTAGAGTTCTTCCATGCCCAACCATTTGCTCAGCCTACCATAGTTCCGCTTCTGAAGAACCATTCAAAAGCCGAGCTCATGATATTTTCTGATTTCGATCTGACTTGCACCGTTGTTGATTCTTCTGCCATTTTAGCTGAAATTGCAATCGTAACTGCCCCAAAAGATGATCAGGGTCAACAAGTTAATCGGATGCTTTCGGCTGACCTTAAGAACACCTGGAGTCTACTTTCTAAACAGTATACAGAGCATTATGAAGAGTGCATAGAGAGTATTATGAATAAAGAAAAAGGTCAGGCTCGTTTACTACTAATGTATGCCTTTATAAAGTGCTTGAGCCCTCCTGTTTGATTTGCAGCGGACAAGTTTGACTACGAGGGTTTATGTGAAGCACTGGAGCAGCTGTCAGAGTTTGAGAAAAAGGCAAACGATCGAGTGATCGAGTCTGGTGTACTCAAGGGCCTTAATTTCGATGACATCAAGAGAGCTGGGGAAAGGTTAATTCTTCAAGATGGCTGCATCAATGTCTTGCAGAAAATTTTGAAGACTCAGGATCTGGATGCAAAACTCCACGTGCTTTCGTATTGTTGGTGTGGTGACCTCATCAGAGCAGCCTTTTCTGCACGTATGTGCCAAATTCCTTTCGTTTTTTTTTCATAATTTTTCTTTTGCAGCCAATCTAAAAAAATATCTCCTCTTTAACAGGCGGAGTAGATGCAGTGGAAGTACATGCAAATGAATTCACATTCGAGGAATCCATCTCTACTGGTGAAATAGAAAGAAAAGTGGAATCCCCAATCGACAAGGCTCAACAGTTCAAGAGCATCCTACAAAGCAGAAAGAAGGATGAGGACGAGGAGGAGAAAAGCGTCCTTTCTGTTTACATTGGAGATTCAGTAGGTGACTTGCTCTGTCTCCTGGAAGCAGACATAGGAATAGTGGTTGCCTCTAGCTCGAGCCTCAGGAGAGTGGGAAGCCATTTTGGGGTCTCATTTGTGCCTTTGTTCTCGGGAATTGTGCAAAAACAGAAAGAAGAAGAAGAATCAGCAGCAACCTGGAAGGGACTCTCTGGCACACTTTACACGGTATCAAGCTGGGCTGAAATACATTCCTTCGCTCTTGGATGGGAGTAAAACGGCAGAAGAATATATGATTGAAGTTTGTATATACTGCCGGGGTGGCTATAGCTTTTTTATCAAGAGCCACATAAGTTTCAGTCTTTCCCTTTGAAAGTGTGACATGATCAACTTTGGTAAGTCTCGTCTAGAATCTATGAGCTTGGGTTGCTTTTAGCAATGATCTCTTGGCTTTTGACAGAAAATATGTGATGCAGAGATGTTACTTGATGATAATATGCATATACAATAAAACATTTATACATATTCTTTAAGGGCAATGCTATTTCATTTAAATAGTCTTCTAATATCTTTTTCTTAATATTAAGACTTTATAAATTCGAGCGGAGACGGAATTGTTACAGTGTTTGAAAGGCCGAGGTTTGTATATGCATGAGCTATACTCCGGAACTATAAAGAAAAATCTCTACTCCCATTGTGAAACTACTGAAGCGATTATTTTGCTCTGGCCGGCCGTGGCCGGTGTTTTTTTGGGGAAAAACAGCGCACTCGTATCCCACTAAGATTAGTTGTTACGTTCGTACCTATCTTAAAAGGCTGTGCTAGCCTGTTATATAATCAGGTAAACAGTCAAACCAAGTAGACGTTTATTATCTTTTCTACATAGGGGCTATTTGATCTGTCATCTCCATCTATATGATCTATTTACATGATTCATTCAAATGATCCATTCAGATATTATTGAGATTGTTTGTTTGTCAATCTAGATGGATCATGATGAATCATCTAAATTGACTTAAGTTTGTTTCTTTATCTCCATCTCCACTTAGATGAATTTAGTAAACAATTTACTATTATACCTTTGTTTAGATTTAATCATGCATTATTTGTGTCTTATTCTAATAATTTTTGTTAATTATCTAAATAGAATTATTTTAAATATGATTTTGGAGGAATAAATGTGTTTTTGCGGTTTAGCGGAAAAACGCGTGTTTGCTTTGTGGGTGAGAAAACGTATTTTTGCGTTTTTGGGGGGAAAAATTCATTTGGCGATTTTGGCGGAAAAATATATTTTTGCGTTTTTGGTGAAAAACATGTTTATGCATTTTTTACGGGGAACACGTATTAAGTTTTTTTTTGCTAGAAAACACGTTTTGAAGAAAACACGTTTTTACCTTTTTGTCTATAAAAAATGTTTTTTTTTTTTCGATTTTAGCAGAAAAAACACAGCTAAGGAACACTTTTGACAGAAAAACGTGATTTGTGGTTTTGGCGAGAAAACACGTTTTTGTAGTTTTGGCGGGATAATGTGATTTTGCAGTTCTGACAAAAAAAAAAATATTTTTGTGGTTTTGGCGAAAAACACAGTTTTGATGTTTTGGTGGAAAAACATGGTTTTGCGGTTTTGGCGAGAAAATGCGGTTTTGCGATTTTGGCGGAAAACATGGTTTTGTAGTTTTGGAGGGAAAATATGATTTTACGGTTTTGGCAGGAAAACACGGTTTTGCGATTTTGGCAGGAAAATATGATTTTGCGATTTTGGCGGAAAATGTATTGTTGTGGTTTGGCGGGAAAATATGTTTTTTTTCGGAAAATGTGTTTTTGCGGGATAATGCATTTTTGGCGGGAAAATGCGTTTTGTGGTTTTGGTGGGAAAATACGTTTTTTTATTTTTCTTTTGGCATAATGCGATTTTGTCATTTTTAGTGAGTTACAAAATAATATTAGATTTAGGTTTGTAATTTATAAATTATATAAAAGGTATAATAGACATTATACCATTTTGACAAAACCATCTCCATCGAGATGGTCAAAATTGGTCTCACCAGATGGACTTTAAAATTAAGCCTATAATTTCAAAAGTCATCCGGATGAACCATCCAGATGAATTGTACTTTAATGTCTAAACAAACAAAACTCCCATCTCCATCTAGATTATCCATCTGGATGGTGAAACAAACAGGGCCATAGGCGTCATTATGGGCAATGAAATCTTTATTTTATTCCAACAATGAAAGCGTTATGAACAACATTTTTTTTCCTTTTTCTTTTTAACTTGAAATTTTATTCAACCTGAAAACATGAATCAGATCCGGTTACAAGGTCGATTAGTACAAAATAACCTATAGTCAAGAAATTACAACTTGGCTTTGCCATCTACTAAACCTGTCACATTCCGCTTGTTTGCTTTTAAAATTCTTAGGAATCGGTCACCGTTCTCAACCATAGAAGATGGTCATGGAAACGTGAGGTTCTCCTCATTTCTTCGGATGCTGGGAGTTTCCATGTCTTCTATGGAGTAGCTAGTTACCGATGAACATCTCGAAACTTATAACAGTCACTATCCATGAAGTGCTAGACGAACTAAAAAAGGGAGGTTACTCTTACCAAAGTCCGAGGAACCAAACTGTGCACCCTCTAAAGCTGCCTCGAAACAGAATCAGACCTGTGATAGGAGTTGGAGGGTTTATTATAGAAAGAAGAGGAATATCAAGAAAGGTGAAGCTGCACCACCACCACAAAACCCAACACAAGCCAGCATCAAGAGCTAAGTACGTCCTCGAGCCAGTGAACAGCTCCGAGACTCTACGGATGACGACAGCACGGACACGAACCGCCAAGATGTAAAGACGAGTCCCCAAACCAGAAGAACGCCACCACTCTGTACCAAGACCGGAGAAAGAAGATCCGAGATCCTCACGACCAGATCTGAGCCAAGAGCCACGACCCCACCTCCTTGTCTTCAAGAGGGACCAAAAGAGAAAACATCCTCTTACTAACCCAAAACGCCGACTCCACCAAGGACAGCCACTCCACCTCTGTACCGTGCCTCCAAAACTAGCAGAACCCGACCCAGCGTCAAACCTCCCCGCGAGCGAAGCCATGACCAGAAGGATCTCCAGAGACAGAGAACATGAGCAAGGCATAGGCAAGTGATAAGCGACGGTGAAGAAAAGATCAAACCAGAGGAGAAGAGAGAAGGACTAAGCCTCCGGTGCCGGCACGGACGCTCACGCGCAGTCCAGACGCCGGAGGAAGACGAGAGTCAAATGCACGCGAGAGAGAGAGAAGAGAGGAAGAGAGAGAGAAGCTCTCACCACCAACATATTTGTACTCTCTTTATTATGAAACAAATTTCAATTCTGTGATACATCTTGTCACCACCATTGGGCTAGGAGAAACAAGTTAGTTATGCACAAGAGAGTAACGACGTCATTGATTCCGTATAGAACCAAGGAGATATCTACTGCTTTGATTTTGATTGTTTAAGGTCATTGAAAGTATATAATTTTTTTTCAGTTTATGCACTTGTCTTCTTTTTTTCATAGGTCAAAAGAACAAACAAGGTTAAAATCTTTGGGAGTTCGGTTCACTCAAAATATCAAACACAGTTTTGTCTTCTTTTTGGTGAAGGTAATTATGAATGTTCTATTTGGTTTTTTTTTTTTTATGGTATTTGATGTATTATGTTTTTAACACAGTGTATATAGTTTACAATAGTGTTTTCGAATCTTTGTCGAGTCTTTTAGTCCTTTTCAAATCACTTCAGGTTTGAATTAGGTTTTGAATCCCTTGGAGGGAAACATGCAGAAAATAGTATAAATCGAGATTTTCAGAATAGAGCACCCAATTTCATAAAGGAGCAGCCGCTCCTGAGATGGAGATTTTTACAGAAGTTTTTAAATAATCAGGGGCTTTCCCTAGATATTCCCCTTCTTTTTCCCAGCTGCCTGCTACCTACAATAAAACACATTCTATTTATATTCTTAAAACTACTTCAGTTTTTAAACCACATTGCTTAGCAGATGATGGATCCAAATTCCATGTCTAGCTTGCAAGTAAACATTGCTGAGTGATTTGACAATTAATGAGTTTCTATCTAACACAAATGCTAAACTATGATCGTCACAAATAATAATCTTCACCAGCTGAAAACCACTCCCAGAAATTGTCATTTTCTGAATCAACAACTCAAAATGTGGTTGGATACATATTAGAGTTACGATCCACAGTTGTGGCAACAAGTAGAACTCAACTGTATTACCTTCCTAAGTGCCTTGTAGAATCCTCTCACAGATTTACCAAATGAAAGAAACAAATACTGAAATCTACCATCAATTTCAGTTGTGTAGTGTATGCGTACCCTGATTAGTTACTTTCAGCATATGCAAGGATTTTGGTAATTTACCTAAACTTTTCTCTAACATCTCTCTTATTGCTGCAACTGCATACTCACATGATTCCCAGGTAAGATTTCAAAACCATGTTCCTTGAGCATAGCTCCATAATTTCATTCGGCTTTGGCTCTTCTTTGACAACTTCATATTCATGCATGATCATGTTTGTAATTCTTTTCGCAGAAGATGTTTTTCCATATGTGTTTTTATTGAAGGAACACAAGTATATTCGACCACACACTTACTGATTACACACTTACGATTATGTAACATGTAGATCCAGCTAAACATTCTGCACAAGACTCCAACGACATTTGTGATCGTTACAGAAAGCACACCACTATCGTCTTGTTGATTTTTATACCTCGTAGTCAAAGTTATATTTCATAGCATAATTGTTTGTAGATGCTTTCGATGTGTCGTTGCTTTTGAAAACTTGCTCCTTTTTAGAAATCAACCAACCACAAATGACCTTTTTCCATGGTAGTCCTTGGTTTCTGAACCCAAGCCATAAGCACCACAGTCACATGATCATTAATGTCTTTGGATTTTCCTTTGAAATCATTATCCTTATTTTTGAATGGCCAAATTTGTCATAATTTCGCCTATGTTATCATCATCTTTAACATGGCTTGAGTCAGAAGGCTCCTTGTTCAGATCAAATTTGTTGTTTTGATTTCCAAATATACCCACAAATGACACACACAAGTATATGAAAGAATACTTCTTCATACATTCAATATAACTCAATGTCAAGAACAAGATAAGTTTGAATGAAATTTGTTAGGATTGCTTCCTATATTTTCTCAGATTTAAAAACATAATATACGAAAATGTAGAATACACATTCTACAAAAAGATAGAACTTAGTCAAAAATTGTAATGTAGTTTATACCATGTTTAGAACATGACATATGTAAGTACTACCTGATTTATCTACGATAAATGATAGAGTAAAAGATAGAACATAGGTAAATTTTTTATAGAACTTTCTACAATGAAGTTAAAAACCTACAATATATATATATATATATATATATATATATATATATATATATTATGTTATAAATAACAAAGCATTTTTTATAACTAAGATATGAATATTTTATATTTAGATAGATCGCAAAGAAGAGTTACAATACAAATTGATTTATAATTTTTATAAAACATTGGCGATACGTTAGAAAAATTATTTTATCCTTATAAAATGATTATAATATACATTCTAACAAATTTAGATAAATATATCCAAATAATTTTTTTATTATTTTTTACA
Source organism: Eruca vesicaria subsp. sativa (assembly GCA_932364175.1). Taxonomy (NCBI): domain Eukaryota; kingdom Viridiplantae; phylum Streptophyta; class Magnoliopsida; order Brassicales; family Brassicaceae; genus Eruca; species Eruca vesicaria. The sequence goes on from CAKOAT010075155.1 coordinate 235,234, forward strand.
TCAAAACATGTAAATATTCTCATGAATGTATTGATGTTTTCATATTATGAGAATAATTATGTCCAAAATTATCCAATCAATAAAACCTAGGTTAAGTTCTACGCGCCTTGCACATAATAAACATCTTATATACAAATTATAGTTATGTATTATTTTTATGTTTTCTACATATTATGAAATAAAAAATAATAATATATATTTAATAATTAAGAAATCAGCAGTAACTATTACGTATACAATTATATTGACGCACATATATAAATCAACGATCACTCTTGTTTATTAACGACCATTTTATGGTAAATAAATAAAAAAATTAATAATTTATCTATTGTATATGATATATAAATAAAGTTAAATGATATTAAACTAGATATACAATATATTATTAATATGGTTATTTACTAAATGAAGCTTTTAATCATATGTTTTGATAATTATCAACATCTTTTTATAAAAACAATTTAAACCATTGTTAAACTTTTTTAATGTTAGATTTTTAATATTTTTAGTAATTTATAATCATTAATAAAAATCCAATGGAAATTTCAAAATTAAAATATTAATTTCTAAATACTTTTTCAATGCAATCATCAAAATATAAGTATATATATTTTAAATGGTATATAGTTTAGCTTAAATGATAATATATATATAAACACATATTAAATAAGACTTCTTATTCATATGGTTTTATAGTCATTTGTATCGTATTATAGCAAACAAATTAAATCATTGATAACAATATTTTATGTGAGACTATTAATAGTTTAGCAATATATACTCATTTTAGGAAATTCAAAATTAAACATATAAAAAATGTAATATTATTATATGGTTAATGTAATTGTGTAATTTATTTTAATAACAAAGCTTTAAACAAAAAAAAATGACAGAGTTTATAAAAATTGTTAATAATTATTAAAATCATTAATTGTCATATATATTTTAATCACATTAAGTAATTTTGTAGTTTTTATTGAAGGAAAAAAAATTAGAATAACTTTTTAGATTAGTAAAAAAGTTTATGATTAATTTGATGAAAACTATGGTTTATATTTAGATGGATCAACTTATTTTTCTAAAGACTCTCAAGAATCATTCTTATAACAATATTTGTCACGCCTCAAATGTTGTAATGTTTCTCTTTAAATATATAAGGAATCAAATGCTGTAGTACTCTTACCTGGAAAAAATATTATCAAATACTCCTCCCTTTTTTCCCTTTTTAACTGAATATATTTATTTTTTTGAAACTCATTGAATATTTATTTAAATCACAAAAGTTATTAAAAGACCTACCAACCAGACGAAATCTAGTTATTTACAAATTTACCAGGCAGACTATCCAAACCCAAACCATACCCACCCGGATCCAGACATGAAAATCTAGACATCAGTTAAGTATTTGATGTTACATGTATACACACCAATTAACCTAATGTGCACACTGGTATATCGATATAGCGCTTTAGGATCGAATCCACTGAGACCAACGATTACACTTTATCTTTATGGGATCAATACTTAAAACAATGATGGGGTTTCAAGATTAAGGTATCGTGACAAGCAAGTAACTAGTTGATTTTAAGTTTTTAGATTGACGAGAAGCTAACCTAGGGTGATCTGATCAGGTACTAAACACGTGTGAGCCAAACAATTATTCAAGTTCGATTAATGAAATAGTCTAGAACTCAGAACACAAAGCTAGATCAACCCACTGGTGTTTCACCTTTCAACGATCAGCCTCAAAACCTAAGCTCTCGCTTGGATCAATGTGTGATGATCAACATTAATATCATGTCTAATCAGTTCACAAAACACTCTAATATCTACTTTCTCTGATTAGGGATGCAGTGCTCGTTCATAACAGATCTAGTAACCTATTACACGGTTAATGAATAGGTTAAACCTAAATAACTGGCCAGTTTAATGCAAGCAATAAGAACAGTTATGAATTATCTATGTTTAGCTCACGATCTAACACCCTAACACTCTAGGCTAACTAAGCTGACTACTCAGCCATGAAGCAAGAAAACAAAGAAACAGAGACTGAATAAAACATCATGTGGTTCAATAGAATAAGAATAAGATTCAGGATAATCTTCTCTATGGCGAGAGAGATGGAGCCTTCTCCCCTTATAAAGTAACAAAATCACAATATGAAAATCTCTAGGTTTTTTTTTCTCTGAAAAAGAAGCGTAGAATAATATAGAGAAACATAAAAAGAAGTTCTCTGCAAGCCACAAGCGATTGGGAGAGAAAATAAGGAGATTAGGGAAATCCCGAAATAGGTTGTAATTTCCTTAAAAAGAGGTTCAAGATAATCTTCTCTATGGAGAGACAGATGGAACCTTCTCCCTTTACAAAGTAACAAAATCACAATATGAAAAGCTCTAGAGTTCTTTTTCTCTAAAACAGAAGCATAGAATAATATAGAGAAACATAAAAAGAAGTTCTCTGCAAGCCACAAGCGGCTGGGAGAGAAAATAAGAAGATTAGGGAAAATCCCGAAATGGGTTGTAATTTCCTTAAAAATTTCTGCCGCTGGAACAAACACTCGGGTTGCTCCGCTTGATCGGGAACAGTCACTTCAGACTGTTCTGCGTGAAAATCACCAAATTGCATTGTTTTTGGCCTCTTTTGCTCCAACTGGTCAATCTCTTATCCAGTGCAACTCCAGACCTATAAAGACTCGAAAAGGACTAGAAAGACTCGATAAAGACTCAAAAACTAATTTAGGCAACATATATACAATGATGTCAAAAATACCATACATCAATTCCCCCAGACTTAGATCATTGTTTGTCCTCAAACAAGGCCAAGTATCAAGAACATGAAGAAAGGTTTGAAAATGTGGGAACTCTCCTATTCTTATCAACCATACTTTAATCACAAATCTCTGAACCATACAAGCAATAAAAATAGGACAACACACCCTTACCGAAACCCCCACTGACTGTTGTTCAAACCGGCTCCATACTATATCTCTCAAACCTGCAAAAGTCACACATTCGAGATAAAACTCCTTACATTCAGTGAAGAGTGGTGTAAGCTTCTCATCATTTGCATTATTCAGGATAAACGGTCTAGGTATGAAACAGGCCTTTTAAATGTTTAGGTGGAGCTAAACAGTGTTTAGGGATTACCATTTCTTTGTAGAAGATGCAGGATATCACGCAAAATTGCAAGAGATGATAGATCCACTGATGTCCATAGCCCTTACTCGTTTTTGCCTGCTCTTCCTCTGGACCAATCGTTCTTATCAGGGGCCTACTCTTTCTTTGGAACAGTCGCTCTTATCATCAGCATGTCATTCATTCTTTCAACTTGGTACCAATTCTTTCACTCGGACTTCCCAGTGGCTCTTGTTTATTTGTGATTTTCCCCTCCTCCATCACTTTATTCTGATGAAATAAGATTGTTTTTTTGTTTTTTTTTTTGGAATACTGATGGTGATGGTGACGAAGAAGGAGGTAACATATGATGGTTCCAGATGTGCCACTGGTGATCCTGATTTCACACTGATTCTGGTTTCTCTTCATCTTGCTCTCTTAGGCTGGAATAGTTGCTCCCTTAGTCATGCGTGTTCTCCTCTTAAAATACTTTACTGCTTCAGTAACGAGTAAGAGGCTGCATCGATCCTTTCCTCTCCAGCCCTTTTGCACATATCTGCATATAAGATACTGAAAAGCAAATGCATGAGGGCGGAATAAAAGCTTGGTGTTTCAAGGTTGGTACTAGCTACAAAAGATCTAGCCACTAAGGATTAGCAAAATGGATATAAAGAATAAGAAGTATTGAGTGTGATTTCGTTACCCTAATCTAACGCCCATGACAAGAAGAATTGCAGTCAATATTAGGTTCAAGTTAAATGGAGTTAAGTTTGTCCAGAGCAACCTCTACAAGCCGAAAGCTTATGGAGAGCAAGATGATGTAATGTTAGGCTGTTCCGGATCCACATGTGTGTCTGTCGTCACTGTTAAGGTCAATGAATAAGACAACTAAAGCACGAGGTGGTTAGTGATCAACATGGAATAAGGTCATAATTCCCACAAAATTTTGACTCTCGATCCTAAAAACTGACTCAAACTGACTCAAAAAAAAAATAATAATAAAGGAAAGAGTTAGTATACGACAAAGACCCTCTCCAGACTTACTTCACAATGTCTCAGTGTGAAAAATAATCAGAGAGGATTTTCAAACAAGAACATATATTTTTTTGGTCTAGATACTTACCTGGAGTGGGTGCTCCGAATATTTATGGGTGTTCCATCACCAGATTATCACCTGGAGCGGCCGCTCCCTTCTGGAGAACAGGGTGCTCCGTTTCTGCAACCCAGAATTTTACGAAGTATTTCGGATTTTCCTGCTGTTTGACCTCATGCTCAATAACTAAAACAGAAAGTAAGCAAAATAAAAACAAAACCAAGTTATATTTACACTTACCAGTGGGTTGCTTTCCACAACGCGCTTGGTTTAAGTCACTAGCTTTACTTGATGACATGGATCAATCGGGTTGAGCATGAGGGCTTGTTCCAAAACAAGCTCCACAATCAGACATGTTCAGCTTCTAAACTCTGCTCAACAACCGTTTCACAGCAGCTATTTTCAAAAAAAAAAAATGAAACTATCTGACCTCTGATAGTAGAGACATGGAACAAAGTGAGAAGGATGGTGGTTTAGGTAGTAAAGATATGAAAATATAATGTGGATATGGGTGTGGGAGAGAAGGACAGTAGAAGTAATATGGAAAAAAATATTGTGGGGATGAGTAAAGCGAGAAAGAAGTAATGAAAAACAAATCAACCATTAGTAACCAATACAAGTGGCAAAGAAAAGAAAAGAAAATCATTTTCAACCAATACAAGTTTTTGTAACATGGTAACTCAGTTAAAATCTTGTTATTTATATTTGAGTGACTCGCTAAAACTTTGTGAAAACTTTTCATTTTTGTTTGTCACTTTGTAGATCTTGAGATTACTTTGTTTTTTGTTTGTTCAATTTGGTAAAAGTTTGTCAAAGTTCATATTTCTGTTTTGTCAAACTTATTATTTCTTTTTTTTAGTGTTTGTGTAAATTTGGTTAAACTTGGAAAAAACTTTACATTCTATTAAGGTGATACAAATTTGGATTAGTTATACATCCAAATTCTTATAACTACTAGAATCAGACAACATAGAACTATCCTTATTTTCCTCGCACTATAGGATTTCTCAATCTTCATAATTACCTTAAGAAGTAGAAATTCTTCTTTTAACACACTAACTTTGTTGTTTGTGTTTATGTTACTTGGTTTATTATTTATGCTCTTAGAACTTGGTGTAACTTAGGATAACTTTGGTTAAGTATCTCATTTTTGTTTCTCAAACTTCGTAAAATTTAATATTACCTTTTTCATGTTTATGTAAAAATTTACCAAATTTTCTATTTTTGTACGTCAAAATTTGTATAACTTAATATTTTATTTGTTTGTACAATTCGGTAAACTTTGTCAGAATTTTCGTTTCTCATTTGTCAAATTTTGAAAACTTAAAAAACTTGTCACTGAACTAATGTGATAGAAATTATGATTAACTGTACAACCGAAATCTCAAAAATACCATGACTGTAGGAATAAGACAACATACAACTATCAATATTTTTCCTCCATTATTGGGTCCTTAATCCGCATGGTCATTTGAGACCATACGGAGACATCAATAGTATTAGAAATAAAGATTTGGATCAGATTTGGAGAACTTCTCGATGATACCCTTGCCGCTGCATCAACCCTTAATAGGAAACTTCAGAGTTTTGACTCTTGATCGACCACTATTTTCTGGAAAAAAAATCTGAAAATTGTAGATTAGGTGAAGAAAGATGAAAAATGAGAAATGGAATGAGAAAAAATGGGTTGAGAGGATTGAGAAGATAGTAGAAATTAGAAAATCCTAAAATCAAAGCAATTATAGTTACAAATTTCGTTTTTGGGGTCTGGTAAAAAAAAATTTTAGGAGGAATTTTTTTTTACAGCATTTTTGGGGTCAAAGTTTTACAAAGTTTGTTATTTTACAAAAAGCTTCAAAGTTTTATTTCTCTATCTTTTTGCATTTTTCTTTTAGTTTTAATGTACTCAAAAAATTTATATTATCATTATACCACTTATATTTAGTTTTCTACCGTCATTTCCCATCAAATCATGTTCTAATATGATTAATTTCGTGGCATATATAATTTTGTAATGTCTCAAGGCGAGTACTAAAAAAATCATAAAAGAGGTAACTCCTCTATTATAAATAGTACACAACTATGTGATGAAAATTTTGACTATAATTATTTTGAATTTAAATCAGAAAAACTAACAATAAGCATAATACTTGTGAACAACCAAACAAGTTTAGAATTTTGTATCTTTAAATTTTTGTATTTAATCAATTTTACTAAGTTTTATTTAGTTTTTCTATCGTCTTAAAGAATCATCTTGAATAATAGTGCAACTGTTCGTGGTGTGCATTTCCTTCTGGTTACCGAATTTAAACTTTTCAAGAGCAAATATGCATTTTTATGTATATTTTAATCGAAATAAATCACAATTCTTAATATTCGGAGCTCACAGTTCAAAATAATAATTTCAAAACAGTTATGGTGTGATTCCTTATCAACTAAATCTTTCACATGCTCTCCACATTATCCAAATCAATACCTATATTGTCTCTATCTCGAATAACATCATCTTCCAGTGGCTCAGTGATCTTAAGATGCTGTTATGCTTCTTAAATTGCCTCATTGGTTTTACTACCAATGAAATATAACTCAAATTCAATCTCTTTGTACATAGATGTATGGTCATCTTTCTGCATATCCTATCCACTGCATACAAGCTACCTTCGTTTGGAATCCACTCATAGTATTTTTCATAATAGGATTTGTGAAAGAACTCGTCATCTCATGTAAAAATCAAAATGATTAACAATCAAGTTAAATGAAGTTCCACAGTTTAACCATAAAATTTTACCAAGTTATACAGTTTTACCAATATAGTTATATCAAGTTATACAGTTTAGTTAATACAATTTTACTTAGTTACACAATTTTACTTAGTTGTACAGGCTAGTATTACTAATTTACACAAGTTGTACGGTTACAGTTATACATTATTATACATAGTTATACCATTTTGTTTATACAAAGTTTTAATACATTTTCCAGTTTTTTAAATCAAAATACTAATATGATACTTTTCTATGATTATACCAGTGTATTTGATTATCCAAACAGATCGAGACTCATTGTTCTCAATGCTCAATTAGTTAATTGTAAATACGAATTTGAAGTTAAAGTTTCTAATATGTCACGAATGAATTAATGGAAAAGATAAATACCAAATTAAATGGATTTTAAACGAATATGTACAGTTGAGAGCGAAAAGAAGAATATGGAATATGAGAGAGAATGATTTTCATTGGTTTAGTCAGAAAGGGTAACATTGACATTAACCATGTTTGTTAAGAATCTTATTATATAAAACTTGGTTTTCAAAGTTACTAATTAATATAATCGTAACACATGGCGATTATATATTTAAGATTATGACATGTGTTAAATAACAATTTTTCTTTTTAAAAACTTAAGACAAAAAGAATTAATAGTTAGTTTTACTTTTTTAAAAAATTTAAACATAAACTTTTAAAAAGTTAGTTTCCGTTTTTTAAACAATCTTATAACGAAAACTGTAAAAAATATATTTCCATATCAATAATATTTAATAATAGTATTTTTTTAATGTTACTAATTAAGATGATTATGAAACATGGAAATTATATATTTAAGATTATAACATGTGTTAAACAATATGTTTTATTTTCTTTATAAAAACTTAAACCAAAAGAATATAAACAATCTAAAAAGGTAACTTTCCTTTTTTAAATTCTTATACAAAAAATGTTTTTTAATATTTTCATATAACTAAAATTTTAACAATGGTCTTCCTTTTTTAAAATATGGGTTTAATTTAATTACAAACTTAGTTTTTCAAAGTTTCTAATTAATATGATTGCGATACATGGAAATTTTATATTTAAAACAATCTAAAAAGGTAACTTTCCTTTTTTAAATTCTTATACAAAATTTTTTTTTTAATACTTCCATATAAATAAAATTTTAACAATGGTATTTCTTTTTTAAAACATGGGTTTAAGATAATTACAAGCTTGGTTTTTCAAAGTTGCTAATTAATATGATTGCGATACATGAAAATTATATATTTAAAATTATGATATATGTTAAATAACAGTTTTCCTTTTAAAAGAACCTAAACGAAAAAATATATAAAAAAAACAAAGAGAATTGTAATATTTTAGATGAATATAGCCAAACATGAATACATATAAAGAAGGTAGAAGTTTTGGATATAGAAACTTCTATTTATTTTTATTATTTTTAAATAAATAAAATTTTAACAATAGTATTTCTGTTTTTAAAACATGGGTTTAAGGTAATTACAAACTTAGTTTTTTTTTAAAGTTGCTACTGAGCATGATCCTAACACATTACAATTATATATTTAAGATCATGACATGTATTAAATAACAGTTTTTCATTTAAAAAAAATACATAAACTAAAAGAATATAAACAAATCTAAAAATTTAATCTCCCTTCTTTGAAACAAAAAGAGAATTTTTATTATATTTTTTTAAATCCTGAAAAATATAATTATATAATTTAATTAATTAATATTTTTTTAAGAAGTTGACGATAAACATAATACCAAAGCCAGTTTAACTAACAAAAACAAATTGTAAAATATGTAGAGATATTAAAAACGAATTAGAAAAATTCCACTTTTAAAAATCTATTTTATTTACTGAAATAATTATTTACTAATAGTTTATTTTAAATCGTTATCAAATTATAATTGTAATAAATTCTGTATAGTAATTTTTCTTTACTCAAATCATAAAAAGAAACCATAAAGTTTTTTTTTTTGTAATAACAATTTTCTTTTTGTAAATCCTAAATTCAAGAGATTGGTATTATATTTTTTTGACATATGTCATTATATAAAGCTTGGTTTTCCAAGTTGTTAATTAACATGATTGGGGACATATGGCGCTTATATATTTAAGATTATGATATGTGTTAAATAATAATTTAAAAAAAAACTTTAACTAAAATAATTTAAAATTATTTTTCTTTATTTAAAAAAAAAACTTAAAGAAAAAAATTTCTTATTATATAACACTTAGTTTTCATTTTTTTAATTAACACGATCACAACACATGATAAAATAAACATAAGATCATGACATTTGTTAAATAACAATCCTTTTAAAGAAAAAATTTGACGAAAATAATTTAAAAGTTAATTTTAAAAAAAAAATCTTAAGAAAAAAAGTGTAAAACATTATATTTCCATATAAATAATATTATTTAATAATATATCTTTTTATTATGTGGGTTTAAGATTATTTGAATATAAATTTACACATTTGTAAAATATTTACCAAATATTTCTCTTAAAAGTATTTAATAGTATTTTCTGTTAAAAATATATTAAATTAAAAAATTGAAAAATAGTCAATATAATAGCTAATTTTACTTTAAAAAAATCGTTAACATAAACTTTAAAAAAGTTTGTTTTTATTTTTTTAAAAGTCTTTAAAAAACTGTAAAAAATTATATTTCCATAGAAATAATTATTTATAATAGTATTTTTCAAAGTTGGGTTTAAAATAATAATACTAAAAATTATTTAATACGATTTTCTTACAAATTAAATTATTAGAAAAATATTTTTCTTATAGATATTTAATATTATTTGTTCTGTTTAAAAAATACTAAGCATCTAAAATTGTAAAAAGACTTTTTATAACTTTATTTTAATTGTAATATTCCTTTGTCCAGAATCTTATTTGCAAGGTTAAATAAAAAATTGGTTTAATTATAATTACAAAATCTATAAGTTTATTTAATCGTAATAGTTCTTTTTAACGAATCTTATTTTCAGCTTAAAATATATGTGTTGATAATAATTACAAAGTCATTAGGCATTGGTTTAAGATAAATAATTTTCTTTAAATAGCTACACATTTGGTTTTTCTTATAAATATCTAATAGGGCTTTTCCTTATAAACATGAAATTATTAATAAGTGAAAACTTTAGATAAAGAAGCAAAAGATAAGTGACAATTTTAAAATTAATAATATATGAATTTTGTATTTTTTTCTTATTTTCTATTATTTTAATATAAATAGATGTCTATCTTTTTTATTCCCTTAATATAACTTTAAAAAAATTTCTTATTACAATTCATCGTATTATATTTGCTTGCTAGCATTTTTTTATTGTTGTCATATTCTTCATGAATATTTTTTAAAACATTAGGATGTTTTCTTGTTTGGGTTTTATATGTGTTTGGTCAAACAAAAATCAAACACATATATAATATTTTTAGGTGTTTGGTCATTATTATTATTATTATTATTATTATTATTATTATTATTATTATTATTATTATTATTATTATTATTATTATTATTATTATTATTATTATTTTCTCTCTGTAAAGGATTTTATATGTATTTGGTAAAAAAATCCAATTTCCTATTATTATTTTATTAAATTTTCTGAATTTAACTATGCAATATTTTCTTATACTTCATTTTTATTTTAAGATTCTATAATGGATATGTAGCATCAAGAAACAATGAATTAAAAAAAACCGGTTTAATAAAAGAATGTATTTATTGTTTACTAAAAAGTGGAAGCAAATTATTTTGAAAATAATAGATAACGAATAGGAATTTATTTTTATCTTTTCCATTATTAAAATATTATATATATATATATATATAATTATGTAACTATTTTTTTATGCAAAAAATATAATTTAGGTTAGATACATATCTTTTTCTTGAAAATGTTACTACTATAAATATTAATCTAGAGTGAAAATATTATAAAGAAAAATGAGAATCCAATATATATCTATACTAAAATTCGTATATTAGAAATGAAGTACAATAACTTCTAATGATTGTGATTTCAGCTCTATTACAACATACACTAATACAATTTATTATCTATTATTTATTCTATTCATAGTTATTTAAACAATAAGGATTCAAAAACATGGTCTTCATAACATACATGTTTGTGGCTACAAGAAATAAAATAGTATTGAAATGCATAATGTATTAATACTTTTATTACACATAGATTACATGATAAAAATATTGATTCAATGTTTTCTCTTAGTTAAACAAATAAGATAATTTTCAATTCACCAATAGATTCATTAGTATATTTTCTTTCGAAATAGTGAAATTTTATTATAAAGGTAGATTGGCGTAATTGTATGAATTTTTAATAGAGTTTTTTTTATTTTATAGAAAATTTAGAGTAAGACTATTTTGTCTCTAATATAGAGATGTAATTTTAGTCATTATATTTTCTTTTAAAATAGAGAAATTCTATAAAGTGCATATATTGTTACCGACTCGATTGCTTTGATTCAACTTTCTAATTTATTATATTTTATTCTAATTCATCCTTTTCAGGGTTAGATTCAATTTAAATTTTTGGGTTTAAATTTTTTCTCTACCCCTAATTTAAAATTGCTAATAACTGTTTATGCACTATGAAACATAGCCGGCAAAAAAAAAATATTACTGAAACATAATACTAACCAAAACTTATGTGGAAAAATAATTTTATTCCTAAAATAAATTTCACGTAATATATGCAAATATCCAACGATTGCAATTTCATGAAGTTAAAACATCAATTGAAATACGTGCAACGCACGAGTCCATACTTAGTATAACATAAATGAAGAGTATGTAAAAATTAATAAGAATATGACAGAATAAATTTTTCCTCATTATAAGAGATGTATATAAGTGGACAAAAATATTCTCATTATTGCCTATTTTCTCAATTTCCCCTTTCTTTTTTCATCTATGTTTTTATTCCCTATGATTCAATATGTGAGAATGGTGATAAAAGCTTTGATTCTTTAGTAGTTCCAGAGATTTTGCTTGAGAAACAGATGGAGTCTGGATATATTTTTCATACTGTGACAGTGCAAAAGTAAGTTTAGGATGATTCTCCTTTGTTAACAAGTCTTTTCATGTCTAATCTTTAACTCTCTTTTTGAGTTAGTTTGTTAAAATAAAATTAACAAAAAACTAATGAGTGGAAACAGCCGTTTTTACTTTTTACTAACAATCTAGTGAATAGTGATCATCTTACTCTATTAAAAGGGCTAAATAAAGTCACCTTAGAATGTCCACATGGGCAAAAATATTCTACCAATAAGAAAGCTTGAATCATCCACGTCGGATTGGTTGGTCTAACTCGGTTATCACATTAAAATCGAGGTTTGGTTTTGGTCTAAAATTCTATTCTGGTTTTTGGTTTATTTCTGGTTTGATTATTGGTTTCATTATTATTTAGTTTTACTTTGATATTTTTAGATTTCTCTTTGTGCTTTGTTAGATTATGAAAGAAACTAATTGATCATTGATTTATTTTATGAACTTTGATTAATAATCTTTTTAAAATTGACTAATATTTTATTATGAAAGTTTTGTTATATAAATTCATAAAACTTGGAGACTGTTTTTATTTAAATATAGCAATTAAATTTTTAATATTTGGAAATGTAGATTACACAAACCATATTACAAAATTGTTTTTTATTGGTTTGCAAAATATACCTTGAAATCATAATATATTTAACTTTAGAAAAATATAGATTGATCACGTACATATGTGGCTTCGTAATTTTGTGAAAATTCATCCAGTACGTATCTTACTCTATTAAAAGGGCTAAATAAAGACATCTTAGAATGTCCACATGAGAAAAAATATTCTACCAATAAGAAAGCTTGAATCATCCACGTCGGATTGGTTTGTCTAACTCGGTTATCACATTAAAATCAAGGTTTGGTTTTGGTCTGAAATTATATTCTGGTTTTTGGTTTATTTCTGGTTTGATTATTGGTTTCATTATTATTCAGTTTTACTTTGATATATTTAGATTTCTCTTTGTGCTTTGTTAGATTATGAAAGAAACTAATTGATCATTGATTTAATTTATGAATTTTGATTAATAATCATTTTAAAATTGACTAATGTTTTATTGTGAAAGTTTTGTTATATAAATTCATAAAACTTGGAGATTGTTTTTATTTAAATATAGCAATTAAATTTTTAATATTTGGAAATGTAGATTACAGAAACCATATTACAAAATTGTTTTTTATTGGTTTGCAAAATATACCTCGAAGTCATAATAGATTTAACTTTAGAAAAATATAGATTGATCACGTACATATGTGGCTTCCTAATTTTGTGAAAATTTATTCAGTACGTATTGGTTAAAAGGGCTAAATAAAGCCACCTTAGAATGTCCACATGGGCAAAAATATTCTACCAATAAGAAAGCTTGAATCATCCACGTCGGATTGGTTTGTCTAACTCGATTATCACATTAAAATCGAGGTTTGGTTTTGGTCTGAAATTCTATTCTGGTTTTTGGTTTATTTCTGGTTTGATTATTGGTTTCATTATTATTCAGTTTAACTTTGATATTTTTAGATTTCTCTTTGTGCTTTGTTAGATTATGAAAGAAACTAATTGATCATTGATTTATTTTATGAATTTTGATTAATAATCTTTTTAAAATTGAGTAATATTTTATTATGAAAGTTTTGTTATATAAATTCATAAAACTTGGAGATTTTTTTTATTTAAATATAGCAATTAAATTTTTAATATTTAGAAATGTAGATTACAGAAACCATATTACAAAATTGTTTTTTATTGGTTTGCAAAATATACCTTGAAGTCATAATAGATTTAACTTTAGAAAAATATAGATTGATCACGTACATATGTGGCTTCGTAATTTTGTGAATTCATTCCGTACGTATCTTACTCTATTAAAAATGCTAAATAAAGCCACCTTAGAATGTCCACATGGACTAAAATATTCTACCAATAAGAAAGCTTCAATCATCCACGTCGGATTGGTTTGTCTAACTCGGTTATCACATTAAAATCGAGGTTTGGTTTTGGTTTGAAATTCTATTCTGGTTTGAAATTCTATTCTGGTTTTTGGTTTATTTCTGATTTGATTATTGGTTTCATTATTATTCAGTTTTACTTTGATATTTTTAGATTTCTCTTTGTGCTTTGTTAGATTATGAAAGAAACTAATTGATCATTGATTTATTTTATGAATTTTGATTAATGATCTTTTTAAAATTGACTATTATATTTTATTATGAAAGTTTTGTTATATAAATTCATAAAACTTGGATATTGTTTTTATTTAAATATAGCAATTAAATTTTTAATATTATGTAGATTACAGAAACCATATTACAAAATTGTTTTTTTTTATTGGTTTGCAAAATATACCTTGAAGTCATAATAGATTTAACTTTAGAAAAATATAGATTTATCACGTACATATGTGGCTTCCTAATTTTGTGAAAATTCATTCAGTACGTATCTTACTCTATTAAAAGGGCTAAATAAAGCCACCTTAGAATGTCCACATGGCCAAAAATATTCTACCAATAAGAAAGCTTGAATCATCCACGTCGGATTGGTTTGCCTAACTCGGTTATCACATTAAAATCAAGGTTTGGTTTTGGTCTGAAATTCTATTCTGGTTTTCTGGTTTGATTATTGGTTTCATTATTATTCAGTTTTACTTTGATATTTTTAGATTTCTTTTTGTGCTTTGTTAGATTATGAAAGAAACTAATTGATCATTGATTTATTTTATGAATTTTGATTAATAATCTTTTTAAAATTGACTAATATTTTATTATGAAAGTTTTGTTATATAAATTCATAAAACTTGGAGATTGTTGTTATTTAAATATAGCAATTAAATTTTTAATATTTGGAAATGTAGATTACAGAAACCATATTACAAAATTGTTTTTTATTGGTTTGCAAAATATACCTTAAAGTCATAATAGATTTAACTTTAGAAAAATATAGATTGATCACGTACATATGTGGCTTCCTAATTTTGTGAAAATTCATTCAGTACGTATTGGTTAAAAAGGCTAAATAAAGCCACCTTAGAATGTCCACATGGGCAAAAATATTCTACCAATAAGAAAGCTTGAATCATCGACGTCGGATTGGTTTGTCTAACTCGGTTATCACATTAAAATCGAGGTTTGGTTTTGATCTGAAATTCTATTCTGGTTTTTGGTTTATTTCTAGTTTGATTATTGGTTTCATTATTATTCAGTTTTACTTTGATATTTTAAGATTTATCTTTGTGCTTTGTTAGATTATGAAAGAAACTAATTGATCATTGATTTATTTTATGAATTTTGATTAATAATCTTTTTAAAATTGACTAATATTTTATTATGAAAGTTTGTTATATAAATTCATAAAACTTGGAGACTGTTTTATTTAAATATAGCAATTAAATTTTAATATTTGGAAATGTAGAATACAGAAACCATTTTACAAAATTGTTTTTTATTGGTTTGCAAAATATACCTTAAAGTCATAATAGATTTAACTTTAGAAAAATATAGATTGATCTCGTACATATGTGGCTTCCTAATTTTGTGAAAATTCATTCAGTACGTATTGGTTAAAAGAGACCAAAGTAATAGTGATTTTGGCTATCAGTTTGTTGCTACCGTATATACAATAATAATCTATAACAGGAACAATACCATTTCATTTATGTTCTGTTTTTATTTCTGCTGCTATTCTTTAGTTTCGAAGAAGTCATACCACTGCTACCTCTTCCCTTCCAACCTCTGTCACTGTAGTAGTCATCATTGAAGAATGTTGGCCAGTGTTTATTAGTAGATCCTGATATTTTTTCAGTGTAAACCGTTTCTCTTGACATTTGATGGTGTAGTAAAGTGTATCTTTTTGCACGATGTTTCTAAACTCCTACAATAGAGAAACAATTAAACAACTACAATAGAGAAAAGATTTAACAATGTTTTCTTTTGCGTATGGATCTACGATATATAGAGAAAGTGAACATAAGGATGATCAATTTAATATTTACTATCCCTTTTATTCAAAAAAATCAAACCATGCAAAAATTGTGAATAATTCATCGCAATTAATTCAGGTAGACATAAATTTGTCATCACAAGGTGACAATCTTTTTTATTTTTTGAACAAAGAAGTTTTAGAAAACCATCAGGTTCATACCTTATGTTATCATGTCCATACCTTATGCGACAACATCCATTCGTTTTGTGATGATGACTACTTCTTGATTTACAAATATATGTTAGAAAATGGTAAAGACAACAAATTGAATGTTATCATCGAACTTCTATTAGGTTTTATTTATAATGTTTTTTATTTATAAATATGTGTTAGAAATGGTAAAGACAACAAATCGAGAGCTATCAGCGAACTTCTATTAAGTTTTGTTTATATTCTTTCATAAACATTGTTGAGAATTATTAATTACCTTAAAAAAACTTTATTTGTTTAGCATATATATTTTAACAAATTGAATAACTGACATAAAAATTACAAAAAAAAACACAAAAGTTATGTAATAAATTAATTTAAATTTGACTAAATTAATATGTAAAATTAGCTTTGCAATCTTTTAAAGTATATATTCTCAAAAATTAAATAATATATTTGTAATCCATTTATATGTTATGAACACAAAATCATTTTTAAATGCAAAAAAAATAATAAAAATGATTGTAATACCATTTCTAACCTATAATAACAAACTATTTATAAATAATTAACCCGGGCGTAACCGGGAAAGGACCTAGTTATATTAGCAATTAACTGCAGATGTGTATGAATGGCCACCTTGTAAGTCGACCAATCTACCTAAGATAACCCTATTTTTAGATATTTGGATGGACCAGTTCGATTTCTCACTACTTTGAGAAACAAATCCAAGTGAAGCTTGCAGTGTTCTTTCTTACTGTCTTACTATAATTTTCTCAAGAACATGATCCTAGAAGAGAATACAAACAACAAATAAAAGATCTGAAGAAAATGAAGATGAAAAAAAAAGAAGAAAAACTGGACAACTTCACCAAATCGATGGCCCTCGGCCGCATCCAACATCGCTGTTATGACACGACCATCAAAACTTAAAGGAGTAAACATTAAGCAAATGAACTTCTAACTCAACAAGACAAAGACAAACAGATGAACATAATATGATGTCTTTACCTATACCAGTCGAGAGGAGTACTTAAAAGGGATGAAGAATCTTCAATTCTTATTCGCACTTTATGGAGCGGTAGATGTGACGGACAAAGAAAAGGGATGCACGGAATCCAACTGCACCGAGCATAAGGAAGAATCCGTAGCAGATGCATGCCATGTAGCCGAAAAAGAATGAGGTCTGCATGAATCCTGACATATCCGATCGTGCATAGTAGTAATACAAGCAGTATGCGTATACGAATAGGCCTGTTGATCCCCCGCATAGCAATGATCTTCACCGAAAGATTAGCAATTATTAGACAAAACTAAATCATTGTCCTATCATGTATTGGAAGTAAACGGTTGGTTTCTATGAGTAATGGAAACAAAACATTACCTCCACCACCACTCATGGTCTTCGGCAGCAAGCTGGAAGTATGTTAATGCAACCGTGATGAAAGCAGTGACTATGACGAGAATAAGGAAGACGATAGACAGAATACTATAGATGGTGTATATTCTGTGACCCCAAACACTCGCAAATATGTAGTAAAGCTCGATGTAAATGGCACTGAACGGCAAGAAACCAGCCATAGCCATCTGCGGAAGTGTTCTCCTGTACCAGCGCATCGGTGGGATCTCTCTTGGGTATTTTGTGGTACGGCAAGGAGCTTGAAACTCGGATTTTCTATTCTTCCCGGCGATACCTCCCAATATCAGTAATGGTGAAGTAACCAATGCCCATATAAGGAAAATTACAACAATTGTCCCGAATGGCAACGCTGCAGTGGCTTGATAAGCAATCGCAACGGTATTAAGGAAGGAGAAAGTGAGTAAAAGTGGTCCACAGAAGAGGCTTCCAGTCAGCATAACATTCCTAACCTGCCAAGACAATCCTTTTTAATGAATCTATTGAATTGTAAAACTGTTCACCAAACTGAGGAATGCCAATACAAAATATATGAACCAGTTGCAATTGAGAACAAGAAACAGGCGATCAACCATAGGGTTTCCTCAACCTGACAAAAATGGATGGCCAGAACTTTGAACCAAAACACCGCGTTCAAAAATCGAACCACCTCATATGGCATGTAAGGCCAGACCCCAACTTACTCATAAGCATGATGCACAGGCCTATTTTCCGGATATAAGAACTAGTTAAGGACCTCATTTTAACCTCCTGATTTCACAGGTTAATGCAAAGTTGGTGTTTAATGCTAAACCAAATTGACCACAGTACTGTCTGACTACTCTATACTGTCACTTAGACAGCCACTTTTATCAAGTATACAAAACTTTAAAAAAGATGATTTCATTAAATGCTCAAACCGCAGAAGACTCTTAACTGGCTACGGAAATATGATTAAAGGCATAACTCTAAGACAAGCAAAAGCAAAAACCCATTAAACTGGGATCAATACTTACCCAGTTAGTTCCTTCTAGCTGGCAATAGAAAGAAGAAGCAGTATATCCGGCAATCCCTGAAGTGAGTGCATATATGACAACCAATGCAGTAAACAATGCTCCACGGTTGTAGGGATAAAAGACACCGACTAATGCAAGCATAAATATGAAAACAGCCCTGCATAGAAATGGAAA
This sequence comes from Eruca vesicaria subsp. sativa, assembly GCA_932364175.1. Lineage (NCBI taxonomy): Eukaryota > Viridiplantae > Streptophyta > Magnoliopsida > Brassicales > Brassicaceae > Eruca > Eruca vesicaria. The sequence continues at coordinate 254,012 of CAKOAT010075155.1, forward strand.
AAGATGTGTGTGTTACTGAGTGAAAAGACAATAGCATGCCAGGAAGCGGACCACAACTCTTTATGTGAAGACGTACAGTGTAAACAGTTGTGTGCCAGAACCAAGGGCTGCAGCCAGAAGGGATTTGTGTTTTGGGAACCTAAATACATCACCATGGAGCAATTTCCACCCAGTCTCTTCTTGGTCATCAGCCGCCTCTTCATCATGTGAATACCTATTAAGTAGAAAAGCCTAATAGGGTAAGAAGCTAGTGGATAAAGTAAAAAAATGTCAAATTTATGTAATGAACTCTAGCTAATAGCTTACTTAACAAAGTCGTTCTTCAAGACTCTCATGAGAATAGTAGCAAGGAAACCAGTCAAGAGAAGAACAGTGACACAAGAGTTAATAATGGAGAACCAGTGGATCTCCAAGTGATGTGGCATTGAGGAAGCGAGTGAGTATTTCTCCATCCTCTTCTCGAATGGAATTTCTGTTTCCTTCCAGCGAACAGTGTAAATGAAATCCACTTGGACTTCCTTGTCTTCAGTCAAGTCGAGGAGGAAGCTCTGGTCAGTTCTCACGATGATCTCAATAACACGGTCCTTATTGTAGAAAATCTCAAACTGGAGGTGATTGAAGAGATAATATTTGTAGTGAGATGGGTCAGATTTGCCGTCCTTGACAACTTTTCCAAGAAAACCCCAGATAGGCAAGTCATCGTAATACATCTGAAAGTAGTAGTCTTTGGAGATAACATGCCGAAATTGAGCAACGTCTTCTCTACTCAACCTCTTTCTACATGCAACTTGAGAGTTCTTCTCACCTAAAAACTCTAGTCTGTAAGGAGCAGTGACTAAGCGATCTCCATTGAGAACTTCCCCGAGAGCTTCCTTCTTTTCCTTAACAGGAGCTATGTACAAAAATATATATATATATAATCCTCAATCACAAGAATTCACCAAATGAAACAAAGCAATTAAGCATCCGTACATACCTGAAGAACAAAATGGTAGATCAAAGTATCGGTACGTTTCACTGCAAAATGCATAGTGGTTAGCTCACCAAATGCGACTGAAAACAAAATCTACACAACAGAGATAGTGCGATCAAAGGCGATTCTGGCTTACACTACCAACCACATTCACAAATTGACTGATTCAGTCGACCAAGGCTACTAGTATCATTCTGGATTAAAATCTGAATCAGAAACGAGACGAGACGAGCGGAGCTAACGAAATTTAAGATCAGATCTGAACAGAGATTTGCAACAGACCTCGGATTGTGAAACGGCCCGACTTTGTTCGCGTAAAGGGGAACATCTTCACCGACCTTGTAACGGTGATCGGAGCCGTCGGATATCACCGGGGATACGCCGTAAATGAAGAAAACAAGTAGAAGCACCAGACGTGGCTGCGCTGGTTTCTCCATGATTAAACGATCAGGAAAGAGAGGTTTAAGCGGTTGTTTCGATGCTCATGAGAGTGATAAACGTATGAGTGTCAGTGATTTTGTTTCTCCGCGATCAATCTCATCCATCATACGCATCCCTTTTTCTCATTTTCCTTCCTTCTTTTCTCTATTTTTGCTTTTTAATTAAAATTATGATGCCGACCAAAAAATATATATATATATATTAAATTAAGATATCTAAATTATTATTTAAGCATTAAATTTGCTGATTTGTCAAATCCTCCTTAATTTTAGATAATTTTATTTATTTATTATATTATTAATAATTTTATATAGAATTTATTATAGAATTAAAACTGATTTTATTAATAACATTCTATATTTTAGAAAATAAGATAAAATTTACTTATTTGTCATATTTTAATATATATATATATATATCAATGTATAACTAAAACGAATATATATTAATAATATTATATTTTAAAAAATAAGATAATTTTTATGTATTATATTATTATCTTGAAAATATATTTATTTTTATAAATTTTAAATTCAAGATATTAAAAATTATAGGTAGAATTTCAATTATACCACTTTGGTGGTACCACTTTTCATGTTTACCATCAACAAAGGAACATTTTCAAAAATACACATTTTATTAAAAGATAAAAGATTCTTATATTCTTGTTCTTTATATATATACATAAAATAAATATTAAATAAAATATTAATCCTAAACCCTAAAACATCAATTCTAAACTCTAGACCCTAAAAAGTAAATCTTAAACCTTTAAAATCAACCCTACCCTAAAATATCAATTCTAAACCTTAAACCCTAAACTCTAAACCCTAAAAAGTAAACCCTAAACCCTAAAAAATCAACACTAAACCCTAAACTATCAATTCTAAACCCAAAACCCTAAACCCGAAATTCTAATAGTATCTTGACTATTAAAATTTTAATGGTAAAATTGGTTAGTGTAAAGTTGAAAAATAGTATCTTGAAAGTGTTATTTCTGGCAATTTCCCAAAATTATAAGTAAATATGAATCAAGCAAAAACATTTATATAAATCTAATTTTTAAATATTTCTAATATACAAGTATTGTCATTTAGAATTAATTTGATGTTTGATTTAAATTTTTTGAAAATATAAATAATAATTTACTATGCTAATTTTTGAATTAATAAAATATTCGTAAAAAAAAAGTATATCCACTAGCGAAATACCTAGTTATTATTAGATTTGGTTTAAATACGCAATAGAGATACTTTAACGACGATGATGACATTTGAACTCCAGCTTAGTTGTTGGGATCATCAGACGGTATTATGAGTAAGGTTACTTTTCCTCTTCTGAATAACCAATTGACTTAATTTCTATTTTTTTATCAAACTAATGACTTTTTTTTTTGTCAACGCAAACTAATGACTAAATTACCTACTGTTACGTTCAGGTAACTACTACGAAATCAAGTATTTAACCAATAATAGTAATTACACATTTTATGAATATTTATCGGCAAGAAAAATCATCTAGTGTATACATATATATATATAAACTAGAGTCGGTCTGCTCTACGGGCGGGATACACTTTATATGTGATCTATATATCTATTTTTTGTAAGGTTTTGTAGTTTATGTTTTAAGTTTGTATTTATAAGAGATATATATATGATAATAATTTTTCTCTTTTGGAAAATTTGGCAAAGAGGATTATATATGGTAAAATATATCTTGCTTGTTTCTAAATTAAAGATTTATGATATTGATTTTCTAAATTTGTTATTCAAATTCTAGTCCCAACAGCCATATGATTTATTTAGGACCTATAAGATTAAGGACAAGATCAAGAAGAAGATGGTAACGTAATATTGGTAAAGATGAAGACATCTAAAGAAATGTTGCTCAAAATTTGGAGTATCAAACATAAAACGATTCTGATTAACTTAAAAAAATAAATTAATATCAGTATCACTTTCCCCTAGTCAACCAAAAATAGAGAATTCGATAGTAAAAAAAAAAGAAGAGGATGATAAGTTTGATAACCAGTTGTAGAGATCATCATCATCTGTAGCAGCAGCAGCTGCAGTCGTGGCATCAGGGACTCCAGTGGTTGCACCTGAACCAGCATTAGTCTTGAATCTGAACTCAGAACCAAACCCTCTAGACTGCTGCAGGTCTGAGCAAAGGCTTCGTACTTCCTGATGTCTGCATCACTCACACTCCTGCGTACATACTTCATCGACTCCTCAAACTGTGCAGCTTTGATCCCTGATACTTCATCCACTCCATCTTCCTCCATCGCCTCTGGGTTCAAGGACCTCTTCTTCTCCTTTTCAATGTTTTGAAACAAAGAAACAGAAATGGCTAAAATTTTAGTGACTCAAGCTAGAGATTTAAAAATCCTAATTTACAATGATCACTGACTTTCTCAATGTTTTCTCTGATGGCGTATTTGCAAGCCCTCTGGCAAATCTCAGTGATATCAGCACCACTGAATCTCTGTATGTACTTTGCAAGAGTACTAATGTCTGCATCTTTAGCAACAAGAGATATCCTCAAGCATGCCTTGAAGATATTGAGGCGAGAATCCTCAATTGGTAGTGGAATGTAAATGAGCTGGTTGAGCCTTCCTGGTCAGAGAAAAGCAGAATCAATAATGTCTGGTCTTTTGATCGCTCCGATGATGAAGGCAGTTTTCTTGGCGTTCATTCCATCCATCTCGGTCAAAAGCTGGCTCAAGACTCTGTCTCATGCACCGCTAGCATCACCTCCCTCTCTGAGTGGCAATGGTGTCGAGCTCATCAAAGAAGAGAACACATGGAGCGGACTGCGGGATTTGTCAAAGATTTCACGGACATTGGCTTCACTCTCTCCAAACCACATAGTGAGAAACTCAATGACCTTTGACACTGAAGAAGGTTGCTTGGCACTCGAATTTTTACGACAACCAGGAGGAACATAGAAAAGGACTCTCTTTGATGGTGACATACCGAATTTCTCAAACTTCTCTGGGTGCTCGACTGGGTATTGAACAGTCTGCATTTAAACAACCACACAGCTTAAGATTTAGCTTACAATTATTAGATTAAGTACAGATCCAAGTGCAAGAATAGTAAGAACATCTTACCTCCTGGAGCTTTCTCTTGACATTCTCAAGATCTCCAATGTCATCCCAAGAAACATTGGGAATCTCCACAACCTACAAAGTGAAGACATTTTGGAATTACCATTAATAAATTAAAGATTTTAATCTTGTTCAAAGTGCAGCAATGTCAATACTCAAAGTTTCACGAAATACAGATGGGTTGTTGTTCCCAAGAGCGGTGTGAAAGTGTTCATTAGTCACTGCCATGGAATTGAGAATCTCAGCATCAATGGAGTCATCTTCCAAATCAGTCACATCCATCTTCTCCCTGATACATTGCAGGGCAGCCTCTGTGCAAAGAGCTGAAAGATCAATACCTACATAACCGTGTGTGTCCTTTGAGATCCTTCCTAGATCCACATGAAACATACAACCATTAGCTTCAATAATCATTAGACTCAACAAACATAGGCAAAGCTATAATTCGAAACTTACATCTTCAGCGAGCTTCATGTTATTGGTGTGGATTTTGAGAACTTAAAGACGTCCAATTTCATAAGGAACACCAATATCAATCTCCCTATCAAGAAGAAGGAACATAAAGAGCTTTGCTGGAATATAAAATCAAACATAGACGGACATATAAAATTTAGATTTATAAAACTGAGAACCAATATTCATATAGAAAGTATGAAAATTGTAATCCAAAATTTAGACATCAGAATCTATTAACATAAACAACAGTAGCAGAATGAAAATCTGATGATAACCTAAGTCTAAGAACCAATATACATACATAAATGAAACGGAGTCATTCTTTTGGTTCTTCAAATATCTGAATCATACATATAAACTTATAATCAGACATAAAACATCACCGGAATATTGAAATCAGATGGTAATATACTTACATTCACATAGTTCATTAGCATGTCGAGACACGTCAGTCACCACCACGGTGATCACTTCTCGCCTCCCAGAAACAGAGGAGTCTAGCCTCAACATTGGAATAACACCTGTCGGGCTTCACATCGGAGAAAAGAACCCTAGTATTAGTCATCTCAAAGGTAATATATTTAAGCAATTTCAAGCAAAAGGAGCTCAAAGACGAAGAAGACAATACCTATCATCTGAAACGGACCATCAAGAGAAGCTGACATCTCTCTCGTTTCAGGATTCCCTTTCCTAAAAGGCCAAAACAACGTTAAAAAGCCTAACTTAGCCAACCAAATTTGGTTTAATGAAACGCATATGATGGCTTCGTTTCAGACGTGTGATAGACAAACGACTTTCCAGCCTGGAATCCTATGTGGACTTGTTTAGGTAGCATCTGACGTGGATATTTTAAGTGGGAAAGAAACACAAGTTTATATAATATATATATATATATATGCAAATTAATATATTCTATATTATGTGATAGATGAAAATGGCAAATCGTAGTGTACAGAAAGACTAAGACAAAAAAGTTGACAAAAAAAGGAAGATAAAGACATGGAGATTTCCACACGAAACTGCAATACAATGGAAAAGGAACATGGTCGTATTCAAGGGATTTGCTTTAACTCCAAACACAGTTCATAAGAGGAAAACAAGCTCAAACATTACGTAACATGTAACTTGGTTTACTCTGTGCATAAGCCATAAAGATTACGGCTTTGATATCTTCAGATTATCACAACTAACACGCATCATAGTGACAACATTTTTCATTTTTTTTTTTGTCATCTACAAATAGTGACAACATTTCATGTTTAAGGTAATTTAGTCGTCTCTGTGGACTCATAAGCAGCATCAGCTGAAGAAGTATCTATATCGTTGAGACCCAACTCCTCGTTTTGTTCCCATGATCTTTCGTACTCCTCAACTGCGGTACAAACACAACAGCAACTTGTGTCAAGGAATGGATTTAAGACAGATACTAAATTAACCTATGAATATCATTTTATGATCCAACTTGAGGTGTAAACAAGGAAAACAGAGGAACTTACATGTGAGCTGGTGATCATCTTTGATATCATCTGTTACAGGTGAAATAAAGGAGTTCGCTAACTCATCATCAAGAATCAAAGTCCATGGCTCTTCTAAGCTTAGGAGCTGCAAGAACAAATAATAATATAAACAGCTTCATAACACAAACGATATCTTGTTGCTTTGATTTTTCTTGAACATCAAAACACAAGAGTAAGGGCTGATACCAAACAAAAAAAAAATCAATAAGAGTTGCTAACCTTTGTTAGCCTTGACCCAAATTCTCTCCACTTGTTCTTCTTACTCTCGTCCATACTGTCACCAAAAGTGAATCCGTGGACTCTCGCTAAGCCTGTACAGATAAAAGCTCCAATTCATCATTGGCAATAACATAAATCACTGGGATTGTAGCTCTCGGGATCCAAAAAGTGAAAGCTTTGCAAGGAAAAACATCGGATACTTAGAACATGACTTATGTGCCGCGGTTTCTCCATACATTACTCAGACAAAGATGAGGTCAGACTCAACAAGGACAATGTTTAGATGTTTAAAAGGTCATATACTTACTTTCTCTGATCTGTGTGACTAACCCTTCTACTGTTGTTACCATTCCACCAAGTGTACCACCAGCTAGCTCCAGATCAAGTTCTGGGATTTTCACCCCTGCAGTGTCAGACTAATACACACAAAAATTCACCGTCAGGAAAGGAGTTTTCCCAAGAACATATTACCACACATTTCCTAGCCCATAATAAGATTTTCTACTATACATGTCGCCATCAGATTGTGCTATATAACTAAAACAAAAGCCTAGAAAGATTAAACAAGCCTCTTCTACATACAATCTCCAAGTTTGGCCACTTTGCAAAACACTTTCATGACACCGTATGGTATCTGAATATACTATTCCGCGGCAAAACATGAGAACATAGTACCCAAAATAGTTATAGCACTCAGATCCATTGTCAAACCTATACAAACTAAAACTACATGCATTCTACTAAAGATATAGCTTTTTGGAAGGACTTAATAACCATAACGTGACATTCTCAGCGAAAAACTAACCTTGATAACGTCTCTGCTAAGGTCAGCGATGTTCCTCACAGAGAGGATAATTTTCTTTCCCATTTTAGGAATTGCACCACCAGGCTTTAACTGCTCAGTTATCCAGAAAAAAAGTTAATAACCTAGGATCACAAACATCTTAAATCATTATTAAGATCAAGCAGACCTCAGAATTGCGATAGCCACAATCATCACATGTAGATGCCATGACAATAACCTCCTGAAAATACGGGATTTCTATTATACAGTCAAGTGATTAACAACATCTATGAGTCCACCAGCAAACACAATTACGTAAAGCATATTAAGGAATGAACAAACCCAATATTTAAAAGGATACTAGTCACAAACATCCGTGTCTCGCAGAGCTTCATACATGCTCCGCAAGTTGAAGGGAAAGTCATCACCTGTTGGAAAATGAACAACAATAACGTGAAATGAATTATGTCCTCCCCATCTAAATATATTAATTACTCAAACAAAGAATATTTCAACATAACTACTCCAAAAGTTGCAAAAGTCAGAAGTTACCTCTTCAGGTGCAGTGTATCTGAAAAAATTATCAGAAATATCAGTGCTGTTACTTTGAGCAATCGCCCGATGACCAGCTGTTGCTCCGATTGCTCCATGGGGTATAGCAGTAGAAGGAGGTGCAACTTGGTCTCTTTCTGACTGAGATGAGTTGGATAGATATCCAAGCGCTGCTTGTTGCTCTGGTGTTCGCTCATAGAATTTGATCTGTAGAGAGGGATCTGGCGATGGAGCATACCTGCCATTAGTCATTTGGTTGTAAGCTTGTCAGAAAAAAATAGACGAAATACAACTTCACTGTGGGGGTGTTTCACTATCCTTACGGGTTTTCAACGAAACTGTTTCCAGCAGGATCATCCAAAATGAAGGTGAAGGATGTTTCTGCTTTAGCACAAGCTCTCAGTTTAGATAAGAATTGGTCTATTGCTTCCGCAGTTTTAGGATCTATTTTCTGTGTCAGTCAAGTAAAATATATAGTTTGAGGTTTCCTTTAAAAAAATCAAATTGGGCATTTGAGAACATTACATACCCTGCGTTCTTCTTGAAGGGCACTCAGTTCATCAGCAGCCCTCGCTAGTATCCCTTCTACCTGGAAATCAAAACAAAGAGGGGGGCAGTTATTGAGAAGGAACTGCACAAGTATATAAAGATGGTTAAGGACTTACCGTTGACAAACTTCCACGTTGGGCCTCTGGTGGAATCTCAAAGTCCAGTTCAGGAATCTGAAACAAGGGAATTACTATCAGTTTCCTGCTTCAGATCAGTTCAGTTTTCATATTATGAGAAGCAAACTGGTTCACAGTTTTCAGAAAGCTTAGGGATATGAAGGAAGTTCTATTCTGAAAGAGTAATGACATTCCCAGATTTAGTGAGACAACTCACCTTAATAGTGGCTGATTCAGATTTCACAACTTGCCGGTCAAATATCTGCAACCAGACAGAAACAACAAGTTGGAGATTCGAGTTTCTAATACATTCAACATCTAGTGAATTGAAGAGAACAATCTGAATCAATGGATCAACCTTCTCATCGCCAGCTAAAACATCTAAACGGTAAGAGCATCCTCGTGGCTGAATCTCACCAGCAAACTGGACTTCATTATTCCTACAAAACAGATCAGAAACAAAATTAAATGCTTTGCTTGAAGTGAACATGTTTTCAAAACGAATACTTAAAAAAGCATTTCAAAAAATCATTAAAAGGTGTCACCTTTCTCCACAATGAGGACACTCAAATGCGGATAATAAGACCTGTAACCAAAAAGTAGGGTAACAGTAAACTTGTTAGCGTCATTCCTACATAAAAAAAAATACAACCAATACAACTTTGAGGATTTTTACTGCTCCAGGAGAAAAAAAAATCTGAGTTAGTTGTACTATTCAAAACAGAGTACACAACATACCTTTCTGAAGTGAGGAACTAAGGTCAACAGAAATCTAGTTGTTCCCTGGAAAAGTAATAAGAGCTAAATCATGCACAGAAGAAAGTTTAACATATTTCACTCAAATTTCTCAGGCATCACAAAGACATAGCCAATAACTTGCTTTCCGTTTCACCCCGACTCTAGTTCATAGAAATCTCAGGATCACTTAGCTACAAAGAGAGAAACAGACAAACTTGCAACAAACAGAAACACCAGCCAAGTAAGTGTATGAGAGACATACATTTTCTCCGCAGCGCATGCACATGCTCTCCACAACGTAGAGAGGAGCGCCAAAGGAATGATCAGCGGAAACAGCTTCAACCACCGATCCCATATCCATTTGTTCATCATTTCTAGTGTCTGTCATCTCTGATGTTCCTTCAAACAATCCCTAAAAAAGATTCAAAACCCAAATATTAGGAACAAAATGATAAGAGTATTAATCTAAAGGCATGAAACTTCGTGCCACAAAGCAGCTTTTGGTTTTTTTTCTTACATCCAGCGATCCAAATACGAATTTTTTTTGTCATATAGAATAGAATCCATAAAAAGCTCTGAGCTACACAGGCAGACCATCATTTAAAAGACATAACAAGCTTCATACTTTTCTTATTGAAACAAAATTCGCAGAATGAAAGAAGCAGAACACACGTTGGATTGGAAAAACAATAGCAGTTTCTAGAAACCCATCCCACACTCAAAATCCCAAATTTATCTTCTACACCAACGACATAAAAAACGTAGAGAGCAAAGAGAGAAATACCTTCAAAATCTTACAATTTAAACTGTCTTGTGGAGATTACAATTATGCAGGTTTTATAACTTAAAAACACCATCATCCCAAATATTGTAGCTCTAGAAACTGCGAGCGAGCAGGAGAAAGAAAGACTCACGTGAGTCTCACGTGTTTTGCTCGTTATCAGTTCTGGTTTTGGGCTTTTTTTATTCTATTAGGTTAACGGCCCATTCAGTTTTAAACTTCATGTTTGTCACCAAAATGGCTACAATATATTTTAGTTGATACATTGGCTACAAAATATTTGTTTCCCGTTCTCACTGGACACAAAGAAGCTACAGACTATACAAAACTAAGAAACAAGTGATGAATTTAAGCAAAAAAAAAAAGAAACAAGTGATGAATTGGTCCCAAAAAAAAAAAAACAAGTGATGTTCCACAATAGAAGAAGACAAAACGTTTTGCTAAGGGTCTGACCGGTTCAAACGCAGCAGCTGCGGTTACAGTTGCGGGAGTTTGCGAATGCGGATGGTTGCGATTTCTTGTGTTTTTAAGAGATTTGTACGACTGGTACTGCGATTACAAATTGGTGCATTTACGGGATATTTATGACTGGTTAACTATCAAATGCAGTAGCGGTTAAAATATAAATTAAGAATATTTATATTTTGTATAATTATAAAAAATACCAAAAATCATAATATTATAATAAATATAGAAATTATACTTATAAATTTATAGTTTTAAATTTTTTAAATTATGGAAAATATTTTAATTTTTTTTTAATAATATTAATTAAAATATAATAGATATGATACGTAGGCAGCCTTCTCTAGGTGCAGCCCAATCCTAACGCTTTCCATTCCAACAAGAATGGGAAGACCACTTTCAACGGAACTTTTCAACCATAAATTCCGTCTAACTTGCCTAACTTGCCTAAATTTTTCTAACCACTCGCTAGAACCTCACGATAGAAGCTCAACGTTCTAACGAGCTAATAGGCTAACTGTTGGGGTCAATATCGGTCACGGCGGAATCAATGGCTAAAAGTCCTGGAAAAAGAATACAAGAAACTATAGTTTTTCTACGGAGATACGAAGTTACGAAAAACTCGTATCAAAGTATGAAATAATAAAAAAAGACCTCCTTTTTTGTTGGGGTCAAAATCGGTTACGACGGAATCAATGACAAAAACTCTCCACAAAGTTAAGGATAGTATTAGAAATACGAAAAAGATTTGAGAAGAAATGTAAGGACTTTCCGAACAAAGGAATTCCGCAAACTTAACAATCGTCATCTTGGAGATCGTCGGAAAATCGAATAAAACAGTCCACGATTATCCAATTGGCCAAACTAGCAAGGAACGGCGGTAACGCCCAAACTCCCCAAAACGATAATCTCGGAATCCAACGTCTGCGATTACTTCTCCATACATTCTCCGAGAAGATCTCGGGTCGAGGAAAGCGGGAAGCGATCAAAGACCAAACAACCGACCAGCTCACCTGTTGGCGAGCTGAACCGGCCAGTCCAGCTCGCCAACAGATGAGGTAAACCGTCCAGTCCAGCTCGCCAACAGGCGAGCTGGCCATCCCTGACCAGCTCTCATGTTGGCAAGCTGAACCGTGCTCGACTAGCTCTCCTGTTGGCGAGCTGAAACAAACCATCCATGTCCCTCGACTCGATCGTACTCTGAACCGTGATCGGAACCTCTCTCGTTTCGTCTTACCGTTGGAGTTTTAGGATAAAACCCTTAAAAAGATTGTTTTCTCTTAAATCTCGAGTAAATCGTATAAAACGGCAACAGTTAAACAAAACACCAAAGATTGCCGAACTATACGATTGACTTAAGATATTTTATAAAAAACTGCTAAAAACTTGTTTTCTCGTAAAACCTCGAGTAAATCGTATAAAACGGAAACAGTTAAACGAAACACCGAACATTTCCAAACTATACGATTAACTCTAGATGTTTTATAAAAACAACATCGTATCAGGAAACGATCTCACCTAAAATCGTAAAACGGCTAAATCGCAAAACGGCTCGGAAAGTCCTAAAACGCGATAAAGGCCTACTTACGACTTTAGAAGAGATCGAGCACAAAGATATGATGACGGTTTACCCATTACTCACAGGAAGGGATAAATTTCAAGTTTGAAGACAAAATAAAATTTTCCAAAGAAGAATGGAAAGAGCAAGATAAATAGAAGATTTCCAAGAAAGCACGTATCAAGGCAGAAAAGGAAAGAGAACCCGCAGAGAAAGAGTATATAAGAAGAAGGTAGAGGACAAGATCAGTGGACGATTTTAAGAGCTCTTTTCTCAGAAATTTTACAACTCTTTTAGACTTAGAACTCCCTGCACTTAGAAACTTGGGCTTTATTCTCGACAAGTTCGGTTTCTATGACTGGTACTCAATTACTAGACGAACTCGCCCAGGCAGTTCGATCTCTTGTCCAGATCTATCAATTGAACTACTTTCGGCTTGAACCTCGAAAGGGGTACGTAGGCAGCCTTTCATAAGGTTCAGTCCGAAATCAATCAAAACCTTTTTTCTTATCTTTTCGTCTTTTGTTATCGAGCTGCTACTCAACTAGGTTTAGGGTTTTATGTTGCTAGAACTAGGTAACTCGATGACGGCCTATGCGGCGAAAGCCATTGTAATCTCTTGTAATGATCGCAACGCTCTTACGCGAATTCGAAATAAGATCTACTTTCTTTATATATTCGTTTTATCATGTTTTTTCTACTTTTCGCATTTATTTGGTTACTTGTCGTTGGCTTTCGCGGAGATCCTGGTCCTCTGGAAAATTAGGGGTTTCCTAAGTTTCCTTATTTTACGGAAATTGACAGTGCGAATTCGGTTCCCACAGACGTTAAAGACTAGTGTGCTGGGTTTAGGGTAAGACCTATGTTTACTTTCGGTTTTAAGGCTTTACGATGACTAATCGGCGTACGTTTTGCCTTTTGCGATTTTAACCTGATTTCGTACCGATTTATATTCCGCGATAGGTTCTCGGCTCACATGACTTGTCTGGTCAGAATCGAGCATCCCTGAAGGTGCTGACCAAAATTTGGATTTCTTTATAGCACTATTACCCTTGTGTTGGGTGTATGAGAGCTATCTCTGCGAGATAACTTAAGTTTGTTTAGAACTGTTGCGAGTTTGTTGTGATCAGCAACAAACTTAGGTGGTAGATGTTACCGTTGTTTGGACCTTCGTGAAGGATTCGTATCTTAAGAGGTTTTGTACGTTTTATAGTCGCGGATGAACTGTTTTTTATTTTAGAAAGACGGTTTTCCGTCCGAACATTGGCGACGTCTCGCTATATTCAGAATTTCGTTTTTTTTTTGCTGTGTTGTTAAAAATTGTTTGGGAAATTTTGAGTTTGAAATCAGGAGTATATGAGTATACGTATACTCACTTACCCCCCCCCCTTTTAACGAGGGGGGGACAGCTGGTCTCGCCTTGCGATGAGATGCCTACGTACCCTTTAGCAGGGATCAAGCCGCCTCGTAATTCAGTGTTTTGTGGAGCATGTTGCCTAGTGATAGTATTTTTTTAGGTGCATTGCGTTCCATGATCGGGGAATTTTGATGTTCTGCATGTTTGCGATTTCATAGCTCCCGGTCGGACCACCTTTATGACCATGTATGATCCTTCCCAGTTTCCCGGTATTTCATTCTGCGGTGTTTTGGAAGACTTTTCGTAAGACTAGTTCGCCTTCTTGAAATCTACGGCCTCGTACATTCGAGTTGTAGTACTTTGCTGCCGCTTGTTGACAATTCTGAATTCGGACAAGGACCTGGTCCCGTCGTTTGTTAATCAGATCGAAATGCCTTGACGCCAGAAAAGGCAAATGTGCAGAGGAGCTCGAAGGAGTTTTGTGGTCACACCGCACGAGGATATTTTTGTTAATGGTCTCGGCTTGTCCATTGCCTTGAGGATATCTTGGAGTTGATTTTGTCAATCACATTATCCATTTCTCGTAGAAAGCTTTGTATCTAGTCGAAATAAACTTAGACCCGTTATCCATTACGATTTCGTAAGGAACTCCGTGCCTGCAAACAATATTTTTCCATACGAAATTTTGTACTCGGGCGTCTTTGATGCTTGCGTAAGAATCTGCTTCGACCCATTTGGAGAAAAAGTCGGCCAGGACTAATAAGAAACGTTTTTGTTTCGATGCGTGCATTGGTCCGACTATAACCATTGACCATCGCATGAACGGATACGGTGCTGATATGGATGAGAGAACTTCCGCTAGCTGCTGGATAGTCGGGGCGTGTCTTGGGCACTTTTCACATTTTCGTGAAAATTCCCCGCAGTCTTTGACCATTGTTGGCCAGAAATATCCATGACGCTTGATTTTTATTACGAGACACCTTCCACCGGAATGGTTTCCGCAGGATCCATAGTGCACGTCTTCCATTATTCGCTGCGGCTTTTCTCCTTGCACACAGGTCATGAGTGGTCCGGAGAATCTCCACTTATAGAGCTCTCCGTCAACAAGTACATATCGTGCGACTTGAGTCTTTATTTTTCAGGCCGTCCATTTTTCCGATGGGAGTTCCCCATTGGCTATGTACGCGAGGATCGTTTCCATCCACGGACGACTGAATCCGTAGCTGGACTGATCTGCGGCTGGGCGATCATCGTTTTCGTCGATGTCGTCTTCTGGTTCGTCGATTAGGTTTTAGTGTATCACCTATTATACCCAGATTCAATTATCTTTAGACATAGATCTCCTTGAGCTCCCCACAGTTGGCGTCAAATGTTTAATCTGAAAATGGTGTTTGGATTTATACATTAAGATTTTTAATGTGGGCTTAGAAGAAGTCTTCATAATGAAATTAAATTGAGAAAAAGAGAAGAAAAAAGATTATGTAGATTAAAGATATGATTACAAAGATGATGTTATCTTGATGTAAATCTAAGAATCTATAAAAGTCTCTCTCTAGAAGTGTTTTTCGTGTAAGAAGAAAGAATCCAACCTTTGACAAGGAGGAGGTGTCTTCTTATTTATACAAGGATGTGTTTAGGGTTTTCTAGTGAAATGGGTCTTGTTCATTGTCTAATGGGCCCTTGTTGGGGGGGGGGGGTGAAAACCCACTCCAACATCAGTCACTTAGGCTCTGTTTTGGGGGGGATGGGTGAAAACCCTCTCCAACATCGGTCACTTAGGGTCTGACTGGTTTCCCCACTATCATCCGCAACATCAGTACTCGCGAAACCAGTAGAAGGGGAACCTATATTCCTCTACATCGCAGTGTCAATAACGGCCGTAAGTGGCGTCCTCATCCAGGGAGAACACGGCAAGCAAAAACTAATCTTTTACGTAAGTAAAACTTTGCTAGACGCGGAAACGCGATAACCGATATTGGAAAAATTGGCATTAGCAGTGGTAATGTCAACAAGAAAACTAAGGCTGTATTTCCAATCTCACGACATTTTCGTACCCACTTCTTTCCCTCTCCGCACGATTTTGCACAGCCCTGCCAGTCGGAAAGGTTGGCAAAATGGGCGATCGAGATGAGCGAAAACGACATCGAATACTATGCAAAGACCTGTGCGAAATCGCAAGTACTCGCAGACTTCTTAGTAGAGCTCCCGACATGAGGCACACCTGACCATGAGTCGAACTTGACCTAGACCCTATACATTGACGGATCCTCGTCCAAACAAGGCTCCGGAATCGGCATCCGACTGGCGGCCCCAACGGGAGAAGTGCTGGAACAATCATTTTGATTAGTTTTCCACGCCTCAAACAATGAAGCCGAATACGAGGCCTTAATCGCAGGATTACGGCTGGCTCACGGTCTGATTTCTCTATTGGAAACTTCCACTTGACCACTGGTTTTAGGGTGGTATGCTGTAGCCACCTTATGTTTTACACCATTCTTCTTCAATAGGCCTTGGAAGATCTTGTTGATGAAGTGAGTGCCTCCATCGCTTATGACTACTAGAGGTACTCCAAATCGAGGAAAGTTGATGGACGTGAAGAGTTTGGTCACAACACGTGCGTCATTGGTGGGGCTGGCCATCGCTTCGACGCACTTGGATATGTAATCCACTGCGACGAGAATGTACTCATTTTGTACGAGGGTGGGAACGGACCGATGAAGTCTATTCCCCAACAGTCGAACACTTCAATCTCAAGTATGAAATTCTGAGGCATCTCGTTCCTTTTGCTGATGTTCCCTTGTCGCTGGCATTTGTTGCACTTGGATATGAATGCATGGACATCTTGGAACATGGTAGGCCACCAAAAACCGGCTTGGAGGATCTTGGAAACGGTTTTGAACGTTGCAAAGTGACCAGCATAGGAGGAGCCATGGCAATGGTAGAGTATTCTAGGTATCTCGTCCTCTGGAACACAACGTCGAAACACTCCATCTTTGCAGTTCTGGTAAAGGAATGGCTCATCCCAAAACTAATGTTTTACATCCCAGAGAAATTTTCTCTTCTCATTCCCAGTGAACTCAACAGGTTCATTTTCAGCAGCCAGGAAATTGGCTATCGCTGCGAACCAAGGTAAATGAGAGTATCACTTCTTGATCGCGGCAACGCAATGATCTGATTCCTCGGAGCAATCGTCATCAGCTGTAGTCAGGTTTCTCTAGCCGTACAGACCAATCACGTAGACGTGCTCCTGTGGAGAACTTTCGTCGAGAGCAGTGTCTTCATCGATTCAAATTCTGGATAGATGATCCGCGACTCCACTTTAAATACCCTTCTTGTCCTTGATCTCGAGATCAAAATCTTGAAGCAGTAGGATTCATCTTAGAAGACGTGGTTTGATATCTTTCTTGGTCAGCAAGTATCTTAAAGCGGCATGATCTGTTTGAACGATCACCTTAGATCCCACCAAGTGAGACCTAAACTTCTCGAAAGCAAAGACAATGGCTACGAGCTCCTTTTCGGTGGTGGCGTATCTGCTCTGAGCTTCATCCAATGTCCTGCTCGCATAGTAGATGACATGCAGCTTCTTGTATTTTCGCTGCCCCAAAACTGCTCTCACTGCGAAATCACTTGCATCTGTCATTATTCGAAAGGGAGGTCCCAGTCTGGAGGTTGAACGATCGGAGCACTGACTAAGGCTCCCTTTAATGTGTGGAAGGTGGCCAAACAATCACTGTCAAAGGTGAACTGAGTTTCTTTGAAGAGCAGCCTGGTGAGTGGTCGAGCAATTTTAGAGAAATCTTGTATAAACCTCCTATAAAAACCGGCATGCCACAAGAAACTTTTGATTCCCTTTACCGTTGTTGGTGGTTGCAAGCTCATCATCACTTCAATTTTTGCCTGTCCACTTCAACTCCCTTTTCTGAGATATTATGTCCTAGAACAATCCCGTCTCTGACCATGAAGTGGAATTTCTCCCAATTCAGAACAAGGTGTTTCTCCTCACACCTCTTGAGTACCCTGCACAGATTAGACAAACAGACATCAAAGGAGTTCCCATAGACACTGAAATCGTCCATGAAAACTTTCATGATGTCTTCTGTTAGATCAGTAAAAATAGACATCATGCAACGTTGGAAAGTTGTTGGAGCCTTGCACAGGCCGAAAGGCATTCTTCTGTATGCGTATGTTCCATATGGGCATGTGAACGTCGTCTTCTCCTGATCATCTGGATGGATGGGAATTTGAAAGAAACCTGAATAACCATCTAAAAAGCAATAGTATGGCTGGTTAGCCAATCTCTCAAACATTTGATCAATGAAAGGGAGTGGAAAATGATCCTTGTGAGTAGCAGCATTTAATTTGCGAAAATCAATGCACATGCGATGTCCAGTTACGGTTCTCGTAGGATCAGTTCATTCTTTTCATTAGTTATGACAGTTATTCCTCTCTTTTTAGAAACTAGATGAACAGGGTTAGCCCATTTGCTATCAGAAATCGCAGAAATTACACCGGCCTCTAGAAGTTTCATTATATCTTTCTTAAGAACATCTTTTAGATTCGGGTTAAGCCTCCTCTAATGTTCTACAGAAGTCATTGATTCATCTTCTAGATGTATTCTATGCATGCACAAATCAGGTGAAATGCCAGAGATACCGCTAGAGAGTAACCTAATGCCTTACGATATTTTCTCAGTTCACACAATAGCTTAGCGGTTTCCACATTGTTCAGTTCAGAGTTCACTATGACATGATAGGTGGAATTAGGTCCAAGAAATGCATACCTGAGCCCTTCTGAGAGGGATTTGAGCTCTACCTTAGGAGCTTTCAGCTCGCTCCATGGGTTGTCCACCGGACTGCTCGATGCAGTTGCTCGCTTTGAGGCGGTTGTTCTGTTTGGACTGCTCCCTTCTTTCTCCCCCAGACTTAAGAAGGCAACTAGCTTCTCCATGATTTTGGCATTGTCGAGTATCTTTTCATACCCATCAGCGTCAATACTCTTTATATTGTGCTCATTTGCAGCTCGCGTCATCGCCAATTCCAGGGGATCATCGGTTAAGATCTTCTCGATCACTCCCTCTTGAGAAATTAATGCCTGGTCGTCATCTTCAACCGAGTAGGTCTGTCCATTGATCATCGGTTTCTTCAGTAATGAATTCATTTTAAATTTAATCGCTATGTCTTCGAGATGTAGGTCAATTCTCCCTTTCCTAACATCAATGATCGCACCAGCTGTGCAGAAGATAGGACGTCCTACTATGAGTGGATATCTCGGCTCATCATCAACTTCTAAAACTACAAAGTCAGCTGGAATGTAGGCATTGCCAACCTTGACCTGCAAATCCTATAATATACCCACCGGTAACTTAACTGATCTGTCTGCGAACACCATGGATATCCTAGTTGGTTTGAAAGTGGTGAACCCTAGCCACTTTGCTACAGAATAAGGCATGAGATTAACACTTGAGCCCAGATCACATAAGGAGTAGGCGAAGGTAGTGCTCCCAATCTGCACTGATAGAACAAATCTTCCGAGATCATCTAGTTTCTTAATTGGTTTGTTCTGAAGCACTGCACTGCACTCCTTTGAGACTATCATGATCTCACTGTCTCCTGATATTTTTCATGAGATCAACCCCTTTATCAAACTGCTTATGGAGGGAATCATTTGAATTGTATCCATCAGAGATAGCTTTACAGTTAGGTCCTTCACCATCTTCATGCACTTTGTTTCTTCGCGATTTTTCTGAGTCTTATTATTGGGAACGTGATATGGGATCTTTGGAGTGTAATCGCGTCGTGGAGCAGTCGCAGCAGGTTGCTACGCAGTTGTGGAGGTAGTTGGTGGAGCAGTCTCGGCCGGTTGCTCTGCATTGTCATCGCCGAGTGGAGCAATGTCAGGTTGAGATTGCTAGCTTTCCTTTTGCTTACCTTTCTCTGTTGCGGTTAGTTTCCTTGGAACACTCTATTGTAGACTCCTTCCACTTCTCAGTTGCGTTGCATTGCACTCCTTGGGGTTCTTATCTATTTTACTCGGGAGAGTACATTGCTGCCTCTTCACACCCTCAGCAGTCTGAGAACTCTGAATGTCCATTTGCCTCATGTGGCTCGCGACATTTTCATACTTGGTAGTCAAGTCATTGAACATATGATTCATTTTATAGTTTATGGCATTCTGCCTTTTCCCTGGATTTGTTGACCCTGGAGCAACTGCTGCAGCATAGTAGTGACACCGCTTGAGTCATCTTGGGGAGTGCTTGTTGTCCTTGGAACAGTCTGCTGAGTGGTCTGCTGTTTTTGAGACTGGTTGTTCTGCGGCTGGTTCGAGTACAAGGCCCGAGCCTGGTACGTTTTCTGATACCCAGGGTGGTGTCCTGAATTGCTCTGTGTGTTCTCAACTGGTTTATCTTGCTTGGGCCAGAAAATCTGCGGGTTGTTCCTCACATTAGGGTTCGCGTGGTGGTTTTTAAGCTGCCATCCTTGCCCATTCACGTAGCTCACTTCTTTTTGATCATCCCCTGCGATCTCAGCATCAAAAGCAAGGTCTCCAGCACTCCTTTCTGGAACAGTCTCTTCCATGACAAACACTTGATTTTGATTGTTCTTTATCAGTTGGTCGACCTTTGCAGCGACATCATCAATGATGTTCACACTTTTGGAGCGGTCATGCTCCTTGTTCTTCTTTAGCGAGCTTGATGTCATATTCTCGATGTGTGCAAACGCTCCTGGTATTGTTTGAATCATGAAGTCTCCATTACTCGAGGAATCGAGGGTGTTGCGGAACTCATAGGTCACTCCATCGTAAAATACCTCCAGTATATAATCATTATCGAATCCATGGTGAGGGCATTCTCTTTGGTACTCCTTGTATCGTTCCCAAGCTTCATTAAACGGTTCATCAGGATTCTGTTTGAATTTGGATATCATGTGCCTTAGTGCAGCGGTTTTGGACTTAGGATATAAGTGGCTCAAGAACGCTGATTGGACTTGCTCCCACATCGTGAGAGATCCAGTAGGGAGAGAGTGCACCCAGCAAGATGAAACGGGAATAAGGTGCACTTTACATAGTCTGGTTGCACTCCATTCGATCGAGAGAAGTTGCAGACTCTCTCGAAGCTCTTGATATGGTCCATATGGATGCCAATAGAAGACCACCGAACATGTTTTTTTGTACCAGACTTATCAAAGCAGGCTTGATCTCATAGTCTTGTCGGGTGCAGGGAGGTAGATTGATGGCAGAGCAATCAGTAGCAAAGTTCCGCGGAAGGTTCTGCTCTCCAATCGGAGCACCTTGCTCCCCTTGCTGCCTTGCAGCGAGTTCAGTTGGACTATACTGTTTAATCCTTGGTGATGATTGGGTAGTGACTTAGTGGTGATGATAATACCGATACCAATTCTACTGATGGTGGTAACTGAGCGGAAAAACCAAATCTTTATGTTTTTGCTTGCGTAAAAGAAAAACATATATTAGAATGCAAAAAAAAAAATGAAAAAGAGAACTAGTTGTATCAGTTATTTTAAAGGTAAATTGGCAAATAAGTTAGAAAATACTTTGAATATTGTAGTCAGCTCTTTTTTTAGCTAGTTGGTGGATTATAATTTGTTTGGTTGCCATACACTCCAATTTCCTTTAAAAGGATAGTTTCGTTTTTTTATCCGAGCACAAAATACAGCGAGTTGTTGATTCTGGATGGTATGTTGCATCTACTGCATCTGTTGTTGCATAAGCGCCATTGCTGCAGTGATATCATCATGATTGTCGTGATCACCCATAATGGTGTTAGTCGGCCTTTGTTGATTCTGTCTTTCTAACCTTGCGAGTTGTTTGTTGGTGAGTGAATGTAGTTCTCCTTGTGCGTGTCTTCGAGTATGCCTACTGGTCATTCACCTGGAACATTCGCTGCAACGAAAAAAAAAGGTAAAGCAAGTTAGATGTTATAGACTAAGTAGATCACCAAAAATTAAAGGTAAATTTCTGGTCGCCGTCGCAACGGCGCTTGATACACTAAAACTGAACATTTCCTACTGTCAAGTTAACATAAATAATTGTAGTATTTATGATTCAATCCAGAGGGCCAGTTCACACTTTAATTCTATTAGTTTTCTACCAAGCTAAAACTCAAGGTAATTATAGATTGGTTTGTAGCAAACAAATAAAATAACAATTGCAAATTATGAATTCAAGAATTAAAAGAGCTGGTCTAGGGTTTCTAATCGGATGTTAAAGCTGAGCCAAACAATTATTCAAGCACAAAATAGCACAATCTAGAACTAGGAGCACACAGGTAGAACAGTCCACTGTCATGGTACTGCTTCCATTGCTGATTGGTCTGAACACCTAAACTCTCAATTGGGCTCAGATCCGATAACAAGCAATACATGTAAGGTCCAATAGGTTCATCTAGTACCCCAGTATCTGCTTTCGCTGGCTGGGGATGCTAGACTCATTCACCCAACAATCAAGGTTTTCACTACACGGTTAATGAGTAAAACAACCCTAGATCTAACGATAAGTGATCAAGTTACATGAAGCATTAAGAACTAGATGAATGAAGATACAATATTATTGCTTATCTATGTTTAGATCAAGCGAATAACATCCTAGAACCCTAGATAAGTCAGCGACTACTCAGCCATGGAACAAGATTACAAAGACATAATAACTGAATGATACTGCATAAAATTCCAAAGAGAAATGGGATGACCGCATAAAACCCCCTGTAAACACTATTGCCCTATCTATTCCCACCTATATTACCCAGCTCTTCATCAAACCACCCAGAATATAAAATCTCTTTACATTCCCCCATTCTTTTTAATTCTGCCGAAATCCCCATCTCTAATTCAACTTCTAAAAACGTAACTATAGATTTGTAAATCGTGTTTTGTATAAAGTGATTCCCCATTAAACAAAACCCGACCCGGTTCATAAACACCGGACCCGACTAAAATAAAAAAGAAATCAATTTGGGGGCAAATAAACATCTGGGTTGAGTTTGTCTCTCTTTCTCACGATACAACAACCACAAGAACAGAGAGATGGAGAGTAACGAGATCATAGAGAGAGAGAGAGAGAAACGAGAGAAGAGAGGGAGAGGCGAGAGAGAGTAACGAAGAAGACAAAAGCTTATAATGGAACGACAAACAACTGCGATTTCAGTTCTTTTACCTCTGTAAAAAATCAATTTAAACTCTAGTACGTAACAGCTGGTGCTTGAATACAACATTTGTCATCAACTATAATGGCCACATTGTGCTTGAATATATGTATGTAAATTTACAATACGTAACACCTGGTGACTCTAGTCATAGTTCTCATGATAAAGAAATATATGAACACAACAAGTTTGTTGTCACCGTTTTTGATCCTTGAAGCATCTGCAGATTTCTCTGAGTTATCGTATAAATCTATATATACTATTTGTCTTAAGAAATATTGTTAATGTTACATCGTAGCTTAGTGGAAGGGTAGTTGGGGTGAAAGCAATTTAACTTGGGTTCATCTTTTTTCTTTAGTTGTCTACTAAAGTTTCTGCAATTTTATCATCACACACATCTGTCAAGATCTATGAAATCTTGTGTTTTCTTATCACTTTCTCATTAAACTTGTAAATCTTACATATAGAAGTCAATTCCAATCATTTAATTTATTTTTCCCTCTCTGCTCTCGTTCCATTCTATCTCTCTCAGTTCTTGATGTTCTCCTATCGTGAGAAAGAGACGAACTTAACTGTCGTTTTAATTTACCCCTAATTGACGTTGTTTTTTTAATTGAGACAGGTAGGGTGTTTATGAATCTGATTTTTGGTTAATGAGGAATCACTTTTTACAAAATGCGATTTATAAATCTATAATTATCTTTATAGAAGTTGAATTAGAGAGGGGTATTTGGGCATAATTAAAAAGAATAGGGGGAGATATAAAGAGAATTTATATTTCTGGGTGGTTTGGTGAAGAGCTGCATAATATAGGTGGGAATAGATAGGGTTGTGGTGTTTACAGGAGGTTTTAGACAATCATCCCAAGAGAAATAGATAGGGTTCATGATGATCTTCTTCTCGAGAAGAGTAGCCGTCTCCCTTACAATAGAAAATCGCCAAAATACGTCTAGGTCTCTTGCAAAAACTAGCATAAGAAAAAAAGACAATGAAAGAGAGGTTTTTTATAAGGAGGCGCCCTCGGGTTCCAAAGAGGGAAAGAGACTAGGGTTCGTTTGAAAAGATACTGAAGTTTCCATAAATATCGAGAGCAGTCTTCTAATTGCTTCGCATGGATTGCTCGCGCTAGGGAGTAAGCATCTGACTGCTCCGTATGTTTGCTTCGCGTGACAAGACCCTGATATTTGGTTTGGTATTGCTACCGCACATAAATTCGAGAGTCATGATGATATTACTGAAGAACGTCTTTACGAAGCATTCTCTCATCTTCCTTCATGCACCTTCCTTCAGCTCCATAGCCTTCCATATGACCTGAATTGACTCAAAACAACTAGACTGACTCAATAAAACACTGAAAACCAGTTAGAAAACATATATACAATAGTGCTAAAAACACTATATATCAATAGGCATCTCAAATTTTTCAGTTCGTCCTCGTCAGGATCCAATTCGACAAGATCTAGTTTGGCACTTTCTAGATGGTCCTTGGCATAATGCTTCTCGGCATTCCCAAACAGTCCTCATCAAGATCCTTCTCAGCGATATCAAGTTCGTCGTTAGGATTCAACTCGGCAAGGTCCAGTTCGGGAACTTTCCACATGGTCCTCGTCATAATGCTTATCGAAATTTTCAAGACCATTCTTGTCGGAATCCTTCTCGGTGGTATCAAATTCGTCCTCGTCAGGATCCAATTCGGCAATGTCCAATTCGTCACCTTCCAATTCGTCCTCGGCAGGGTCTATCTCCATATTTTCCAGATCGCATATATCGTCTGATGCCAGTTCGGCCAAAAAAACAAAACAGCTCATGGAATTTGTTACGCATAGCTCATCACCATCTCGGCATAGCCTACTTCAAAAACAACTAGAATCATCACTGGAAAAGATAAGTCCATATGATCTTGTTTGTTAAATAAAACGAGATTCATTATTAAGCATAATATATATGAAAAATATCAAAAGAGTATTTATAATGAAACACCAATTATATGTTTTTAGGATGGATTGTGATCGGTGGCTAATAAGCCCAAACTGGGCCCAGCAACAAAGGTCATCTCGTCTTGAAGCTTCCCATCTCGCCATGAGCTTATCATCCTTTTCGCTTGTAAAAATTTGACAAAGCTCGAGGCTTGATCTCGGCGTAGTTCATGAGCAAGATCTCGGCATTATGATATGATCTTGCCATCTCGCCACACCATGAAGATCTCTGGTCCTGGATCAAGTATCGCCATGAGTTATAACTTGATCTCAGCAACGTTCACAGAGCGGTCATCTGCGACATCAGAGGGGTCTGTCTCTTCTTTATGACTATTCCTGTGAACTAGCCAAATCATGAAACTTGAAATCAGCGGTCTTGCATTCATCTCGGCGATTAGATCCATCTCGGCACCATCCAAACCACGACATGATCGTCAAAGCTTTTTAAGCTTCTCGTCACATTTCCAGCGAGCTTCTCATCACATGAAGTGTCCCTGCACATCTCCAGCAATTCTCTACAGAGTTCTTAACATGTCTTCAAGCTCCATAAACACAGCTGAGGGCCGAGTTGAGCTCTGTTCTTTTTTTTAAAAAAAGCTCAAAGTCTCGTGTTTCACTCTTAAGGTTTCTCCTCGCCATCACTCGCCTTTGCATTGGCGAAGCAACATCTCACAAGACCGATGTCAACATCACGTCAGTGACTGTGGCAACGTCAAGCTTCTTAAGCTTCTCATCACATCTCCAGAAAGCTTCAGAGACTTCTTGTCACATGAAGCTCCTTGTCACAATATAGAGCTGCTTCTTCAGCTATGTACAGATCAATGGAGATGATCTCTAGAGGAGACCTAAAAGGAACGCTCTGCGGATGTGCTAAATCAGTTCAGAACTGTGACATGGCGATGGTTGACTCTCAGCTACAGCAAATAGTTTCCGTTTCTGAGGGAACCAAACTCGCAAAACAAGCTCACATACCAGAGTTCCGCACAAGCCTCAGGAGGTCACTGCAAACTAGCAACCTCGCTACAAAGCCATCTCAGTATCTTACAATCTCTGTAGTTGAGAAGCATACGCACCGTTACATCTTCATCACGAGAAACGAGTTCACATCTTACTGAAACCGTTCTCGTTGGAGCTCGAGACTTGATCTCGCAAACATCTTTCATGAAAACCACACCAACCACAAGTCTCCAACTTAGGATCAACGTCAATATCTTTGGGTTCAAAACCCATAAGGCCCAAAGTTGGGCTCAACATGCTATACATGACTACATGCTATCGCGTCACTTGTTTTTTAAACCCACCGGTGACGACACCAATTTTATCTCTCATCGTCGAGGACCAATCTGAGCAAACACGATGTTTCTTCTCGGCGAAATCGGTGCGATGAGGACTATAATCAACCCTTCTCGATCCACAGCCATCCATCTCGGCACAGCGTCGAATAAGCACCAAGAAACTCGGTCACCGATTGTTACTTGGCATCTCGGCATGATCCAAGACACGACAGTCCCTGTGATATAGCCGAATCATCAAAATCGAAATCAGCGGTCTTGTGTTCATCTCGGCAGTTTGGGCTTATCATCCTCAAAAGATTTGACCTTGGTGTATCGTTTCAAGGGCGACATCTCGGTGTTACCATGCATCTCGTCGTCAAACAACCGTAAATCTTTCATCAAAGCTCGAGATTTCATCATTCCATCTACACATGGATCTCATCCAAGATGGTCTTGTCTACTCATGACGGTTTGTCCATGGCAGTTGGCGCCGACTGTGTCTATGGCGACTTGTCTTTGACAGCTAGTCTATTGACACTTCATCTATGGCGGCTCGTTCGGGTGGTCCAGAACATTGTCCACACAGATCATTCGCGTAACCATCCTGGAAGTCCGAGTGGAATCAGAAGACGTCACGACTGCTCGTCCGAGACAGTTCGTCATATACATCGTCATGAAAACCTAACCAAGACAACTTGTCCATAACAACTCGTCCATGATACGAGTATGGGCTGAGTTCATTGTCTCATAAACCCTCTTCGTGAAATTCGCAGAGATCGATTGCATTTCTCTCAACGAACTGCGTCGAGGGGGGGGGGTTACTGTTGGAGTGGGTTTTCACCCCAACAAGGACCCATTAGACAATGAACAAGGCTCATTATGATGACTTATAATGATTTACATCAAGATAACATCATCTTTGTAATCATATTTTAATCTATATAATCCATTTTCTTCTCTTTTTCTCAATTTAATTTCATTATGATGACTTCTCCTAAACCCACATTAAAAATCTTAATGTATAAATCCAAAACACCATTTCCGGACGATGAGAAAGAATATAAGAACAAGTGATGATTGTTCGCTACAAACACAGCTTGACACAACATTGAGTCTGTCTTAAAAATGTTATAAGTAGTTTGCAATCATCTACCCAAAAAGAAGACCCATCTTGTTCTCTACAATGTTAGAACCAAGAGATTACCGAATGACCCGCATTACAAAATATATATATATATATATTATCCTACGAGTGATGGCCTGAAGCAATCACACAGTTATATGCCTTGATAACTCAAAAAACTACCTCAACTGATTCTGAACGACACAAAGGCGGCGTCACCTCCCTTGTTACAGCCTCTCCTTGCTAATCTTTTTCTTGAGTCTGGGAGACGCTCTCTCTTTCGTTCCATGTAACTTTCTCATGTTCCTTCCGGTCTCACCACCAGTCACATGGTAAACGACCTTTCTTGCACCAGAGCAACCTGTCTCGGTTTCTCCAATTACCTTCCTCTTTTTAAGACAAGTACCAGACGAATCAGTAGTAGTGCACTTCCTTTTAGCATTCTTCTTTTCTCTTTTTTCAGTTGCTGTTGCCTCCTCACGTTCTTTCTTTACCTTCTCATAAACCTGTTGAACCATACTTGCAGCAAAAGCTGCACTGCTGGTTCTTGAGAATGCCCACTTAGAGTTGCTGAATACACTTGAAGTAGAATCAGCTGACTTTGGATCCAGGTTTCGCTTTGCACTGTTGAGACGACTCCAATGGCTTAACATACCCGGTTTAGGGACCTGTACTGCTGAAAACGACTGTAGACAGTTAGGACACAGAACGTTACAGTTGACACATGTTCTAATATACTCGTACTGCGTCATGCATCTCCTACACACTGTCCAGAAAGTATCTGACTCAGCTGGAGTAAATGAGCTCGGTGCTGTTGTATGATGATCACTCCGTCCTGCATTACCAACTGGCTTACTCTTCTGTGTAGGCGGCGGATTGTTCTTCTTCTGAGTTGGCACCGGATTGCTTTTCGGAGCGGGCGGCGGCCTAACATTTGAACCAAAACTAGTGTTGGGGAAATTGCAGAAGCCGCTATTAGAAGAAGAGACTGAAACCTTGTGATACATTGTGTACAAACTCTTCTTACGATCATAAGCTGCTCTCTTGTCCTTATCAGACAAGAACTTCCAAGCTTCAGAGACATGCTTGAAAGCTCCATCGGCTCCAACAGAACTGTTTTTATCGGGGTGAAGCATCAGAGCGAGCTTCCTGTACTTTTTCTTCAACGTCTCGTTATCATCTCGGGGGTTGGCGTCGAGTATCCCGTACCAGTCTGCTTCCCCGTTTAGTTTGGTTTCAGCAGCGATGAAGACGTTGAAAGTAGCTAACATCTGAGAAACACCTTCCATCTCTGGAAAGAGAGTTTGTGCTTTCACGGCGAATTTCTTGGCTCCGGCCAAGTCTTTCATTTTGAACTTGTTCTCTGCGATTTCTTTGGCCCTTAAGGCCTCGTCTCGGTTGCACTCCATTCAAATATCTCTAGGAAGTAATGTTTTGCTTCAACACAATTAAAAAAGGGTAGAAAATGTTACTTACTTACATACAAACAGGTAGCAAAACAAGAGAAACCAAAGTAAAACCTAAAGAATAAATAAACCCCATTAACTCCAATTGCCGATTAACAAACGATTTAGAAAGCTAACCAACTCAAGGAAACTTCATCAAAAGAGATGAATCTAAGACCCTAGACAAGAATAACATCAAAACCCCAACCGATTCCTAATCGAATAACCCTAGAGGCAGACAATGTCGAAATACGTGAAACAGAAATCGTGTGAAAAGGCAACAAGAGAATACCTGAGAGTTGTGATGGTGATGCAGGTTCTAAGGGTCAGAAGAAGAAGAAGAAGATGGAGAGGCGACTAGAGAAAACGCTAGAATTCCATTTTCACTCGCGTTTCTGAGTTTTTTTTTTTTTTTTCTGTAGCTTGCCTAACTTTTTACATTCATCTTTGGAAATTTTGTATACCCACCCTCCAACTATCTACGTTATTATTTAAGCATCCCTAATCTTGGGCCTCGGCTGGGCTAAAGTGTTCAATCCGAATGCAGATTCGGATTTTTTGGGTTTTCCATATTTCGGTTTAAAAAGGTTGTTTTCATATTTATACCATATCTATTTTGGTTCGTTTCGAATTATATACTAGCGGTTTTTAGTTATTTGGTTTTATGCCAAACACCATAACTATATTTACTTTTTTACAAAAAGATATTTTGAACATGTACTGAAATACTTAAAATACTAGGATAAGACCTGCGCATGATGAATATATGTAATTAAAATATAAAATTTTAGTATTGACAAATTTAAAATTTACATATGATTGTTTTTGTATGTATTTGAAATTTAAGAATTTTGAAATTTTTATATAATTATCTATACGTAGGATCAGAAACAATTTTAATTAGACATGTAGATCAAATCTTAGAATTTAATGGATCTGTTTTCATATAACTTTTCATTTTTCAGTGTTCGAGTGATGTAAAATAAATGGCGTGTTACTGCGCTTGATTGGTAGTTTATTAGCAAGTTCCCTAATGTTTTTTTAAGAAGCAATTGGTAAAATATTTGCATTTAAAATATATAAAGTTTCAAAACTAATTTAATATGATTTATTTATCTGTCTAATAATATTAGAAAATTATATTTTTTACAAATTATTATTTTTAAAAATAATTTATAAGAAAATTATGTTAATTTTTAAATTATTTTTAAAACAATATTTTAAGTTTTTCAAATACAAATAAATAATTTAAAATTAATTATGGTCATGATTTAACATAACCATAATGATTTAAAAAACTGAAAAATGAAAAATTAACAAATTAAAAATTAACTCAGTTTTATATCAAGATTTAACAATTTAAAAATTAATTATGGTTATGAGAAGTTTACGTTCACGTGTCAGTCCTATTTATCTTCCATTTTTCTCTTGCTATGTTTTTTTTATATTTTGGTTATTGCTCGATATAAATATTTATTTTGAATTTTATTCTCATTTCGTTTGTTTTAGAAAATACTTAAGATTTAAAATAATTAAAGAGATACATACTTAGGTTAAGATCTGCACTTTATCCACAATAAGTATTTTATATTTTATTATTTATTTCATATTTTTCTGCATATTATAAATAATAAAATAATAAATATATATTAAATAACTAAGAAATCAGTTACTATTATGTAATAAATTGGTGTATGCATATAAATTTAATTATTACTCTTGTTTATTCACAGTTAGGGTAAATAAAGCAAAATAATCAATCTTATATATTGTATATGATATATAATTAAATTTAAATGATATAAACATAGTAATATAACACACTTTTAATATGGATATTAATTAAATGAGGTTTCTACTTATATGATTTTATGATTATTTACATATTTGTGTAACAAAACTTTACACCAACGATTTTTTTAAATGTGAGATGTTTAGTAGTTTCAATAATTTATAATCATTTAAAAAAAACAATGACATATTTCAAAATTAAAATATTAACTTTTCAATATATGTTCAAGGCAAATATCAAAATATAAGTATGTATTTTCATACGATGTATAGTTTAATTAAAATGATACTAAGTATATATAAACTAAAATTATTTCTTCATATGGTCTTATAATCATTATATTTTAGTATAGAAAAAAAAATTAAAACCTTGATCATAAAAGTTTATATGTGACTTTTAACAGTTTTAGTAATTTATACTCATTTTGAAAAATTCGAAATACAACATACACAAAAAAAATCTAAATTTTTATTATATGATTAATGTAATTGTGTAATTTATTTTCATAATAAAGAAATAAAAAAAATGAAAAAAGTATACAGATTGTTATCAAATCTTTATTGTTTAAAATCATTAATTGTCATATATATATTTTGATCACATTAGGTAATTCTGTAGGTTTTATTTAAGGAAAGCATGTGAAACAATAAATATTTGATATATGCGACCAACTATAGCCTACGGAGTATTATATTGCTAGAGAATATTATTTTTAAACTATACATTATATCACATACTCCAGAATTCTTAGGATTTGAAAATAAAAGCCAAAGAGCTATGCCACGTAGGATTGGGGTTATTTTTAATTCTTACAAACTTAAGGTTACAACTTTTTAAATGATTCTCAAATAATATATAGGGGATACACAAATTATTAAAATTAAATGTCTAAATAGCTAAACAATACTCGAAACACCAAAAATAATTGGAATATCTATTAATTTCATATCCAAATATTTAAGTTAAACAAAAATTTATGTTAAATTTAGATATTTGGGCATAAATTATTCAAATTTAGATATTATATATTATTTTTATTTTTATATTTTGAAAAATTTAAAGTATATATGAGTTTTGAATTTTAAAAATAATTTAAACGGGCAATCCGAACCGAACTCGCAAAGATCAGAAACAAAACCAAAACATTTTAACAAACCATCTATTAAAAACATAACATATATATATTACATTAATTAATTTTTATAAAAAGTACTTATAACAAAGATTTGTTATTTATTATAAGTTTAAAAATTAAAACCTTATAAATTTATACTAATTATCCAAAATCTGCCAAGTAAATCTTAAATATTATCGACTCAACAAATATAATTTTTATAAAATACTGTAAAAATATAATTAGAGAGAGAGTCTAAAAGGGCATTCGGATCAAGTACGAATATGTTTCTTGTGGGTATGGATCATGTAGGTCCTAGACATTTGGACCTAATAAGATATTTGATTTTTTTTTTTGGTTGGCTTGGTTTCTATGGGTCTTAGTGAGTTTGAGTCCATAATTCAAATACCTATAAAATACTTATAATTTTTGTGTACGTAATGGATCCAAATCGGTTTGGATATTTTAGGACCCAGAAAAGACTTGACGTATTTGAACGTCCAAAAATACCCAAAACAGGAGAAATCTTGAAAACCCAAACAATATGATATTCAAATACTCAAAAAGATTAGAAAGTTTACTCGAAATCCAATCCAAACCCCCCCCCCAAAAAAAAATTACCCAAGATTTTATCCAAATACCAAAATATATATTTTTAAAAAAATCAAAATTTACTATAGCTAAAAACTCAAACCTAAAAATAACAATAAAACCAAAAATATTCAAATTACCTAATTATACCTCATTTAAAAAAAACATTTCAAGTACTTTGGGTAAATGATCGAGTCTCGGATATGACTCGAACTCAAATAGAGATCCGTGGGTTCCAAAATATCCAATAAATATTATTACCTAAACCTCAACTGAACCTGTATTTTATCAATTTTGGTTTGTATTTCAGCATCCGTGTACAATAGTCATGCCTAAAAGAGAGTTAGATAAGTAAAAAATCCCAAACAAAATTATTCATAAATTATATAATTGTTTTAAAAAAATAGTTTTTGGTATAATAAAACTTTGTAGTATAATAATGCACAATAATTCCAAATAATTTCATATAAAATTTTGTTTATAAATAAACAAATCTATGTTTTCGAAGTGCGTATCAAAATCTAGTGTTATAATTATAATATATGAAATTAACCTAAAGACATCACACATACGGAAATTAGTTCATTGATATTATTTTTGAGAATTTTGAAGATTTTAAAGTTTATAGTGAAGTCCAATCTATTACATATATATGTGATAATATTAAGGAAATATTAAATTATAAACACACAGATTCATAAACATGAAACTATGGGTGTAGGTTTTCTAAAAGAAGTCTACATAAACTAAGTTAGCATATATGTCCGCATATGCATACGTAGAAATAATTTCTGCGTATATTATATTATACCCGCATACTGTAGCATATATGTCCACATTTATATTAAACCGTATATAAGTGTTAGTCAAAACCATAAAAACATGAAAATAAACAAAATTAAGTAAAATCATGGAGAATGTGAAAAATAAGCTAAATCAATTTTAAAATAATAATATAGATATAAATATGTGTTTTGGTGGATAATGAAATATGTAAAGCTATATTTAAAATTTAGTTCAATGTATAGATACATATAATAAAGTTTTTTAAATTACTGAACATGGAGAATGCGACAAATAAGAAAACTTAATTTTCAATAATAGTATATATATAAAGATGTTTTTTGGTGGATAATGAAATATATAAAGCTATATTTAAAATTTATTTCAATGTATAGATAAATCTAATAAAGTTGTTAAATTACTGAACATATTTGAAATTTAATAATATTTTAATAAGTTAAATATTTTTAATTAAAACCAACAAAATCAAAACATATTAAGTTTTCTTTTTAAGAAGAAATAAAATAGTGTAACATTATTATTTTTGAAAATGAAAAGTAATTGTTTTAATTTAAACTAATTTAAATACAATCAGATTAGAATATTAAACAAGTAAAAAATTACAAATTATTACTTTATAGCTTAATAATACTATTGAGCTTTAAGACAAAATATAATAAACTAATCGAACTCCACCTTTCTCCTTCACTATGCGACCCTCCGTGTTCTCATCTTCGTCGGCGCGTGACTTCTGAACGTATTTGAAATTTAATAATATTTTAATATGTTAAGTATTTTTAATTAAAACCAACAAAATAAAATACATTAAGTTTTATTTTTAAGAAGAAATAAGATAATATAACATTATTATTTTGGAAAATAAAAAGTAATTTTCTTAATTTAACCTAATTTAAATACAATCATATTATAAAACTATAGTAAATAAAAAGTTACAAATGATTACTTCAGAGGCATAGTCTAATAATAATATTGAGCTTAATACAAAATATAATAAACTAATCGAACTCCACCTTTCTCTCTCAGTAAAGCGAACTTCCGTGTTCTTAGAACACCTGCAATGAGAGTCTTTAAGGGGGAATTCTTAGGGAAAAATAATTAAAGAATCAGTGGACCCTACCGAAAGTTAAGGATTCAATCATTAAAATCCCTAATTAAGGACTCTTTCTTAGTAAATCTTATCACTATTTGCGGGTCCCCACGACAAGTGGCAACCCACGATTGATTGATTTTTTATTTTTTATTTTATATCTCAAAAAGAAAAAAAAATAATAATTAAAAAATCAAAATGTAAGGACTCCGGTGGATAACACCATTGTCGATGCTCTTAGCTTCGCCGGCGCATGACTCCTTGTCCGAGCCGGACAATCTCTCTCTTCCCTTCTTCCTCTTCTATTTGCTCACCTCCCTCTCCTCTCTGTTGGCGTTGATATATCAGAAGCTCTGGTGGTGGCCACCTTGCCGGAATCCTAGATCTGCTCCGGGAGGTGATAACTCTGGCGTCCGGAGGCTCTCCTCTGGTGCTTCTATGAGACGTCACAGGTTCTGACGGGGATGGGTTGGCGTTTAGAGTTTGTCTTTGACAAATCTGATTTTCTCTTTTCTAGATGTGTTTGGAGGCATGGTGGTGCCGGCGAGTGAGGGCTGGTTGGGCTCGCTCCTCTGTTCTTCTCAGTGGTTCGTTGCGACAATGGTCGTTGTGGAGCGGAGCGTAAGGTTTCCGAGTTTTGAAGCTTGGCATCTTGTTTCAAACCTCTGTTTTGCTTGCGTTCACCGGAAAACTTGAGCATATTAAGTTAATTTTTTGACAGGAAAACTAACCTCTATTAGCTTTTTCAGATAAAGGGAAAGGAAAGTTAAAGACTAATACTCGAACCAAGAGTTGTAGGAAAGCTTTGGAACCATAGTTTGATGGTTGTTTAGATGATTCATCAAGTGAGGATGAAGAGGATCAAACATACCAGTATGACTATGAAGGTCTAAAAGTTCTTTTATAGATTCTCCTGACTTACTTTATTGTGTGTTTTAAAATGCATAAGCTACAAACTGTACTTTGGTTTTGTTTATCTGCAGAAGAGTCTGAATTATACAAAGAACAAGTTTACGACTGCAGTAGCGAAGAATCAGACTCAAGTGATTATGAAACCATAAGCTGCGACCCTAACACAGAGCCAACTTCATCTAAGAGTACGCAGATTACAAAACGTACTACTTCTCGGAAACAATATGGTAATAATTTCGTAAAGTTTTTATATATTTTTAGTAGAGAGTACCGGAAGCCTTCTTCCAGTTAGGCTATGGTGTTACATCAGGAATTTTCAGGTTAATCCTGCATTAGGAGGTTATCGATCAACAAATCATACATACAAGATGGTCTTTAATCAAAACACAACCATTACTCGATCCAATCACATGAGTGATGAGTTGTATCTAAGTTTGGCCAACTTTCAAACCATTTTGAATGGATCACTTGATGACAATATATTGATTGGTAATTATACAGTCATTTTGCATTTCAATCTATGTTCATTTGTATCAGTACTAACCTGTTTCCACTTTAATTGTTTGCAGATGTGTTGGGACAGGTGCAGGATTGTGGTGGGGTTGAAACAATCCAATGTATTGGGGGGAAACAACAAAAGAAGATTCACTTTACCCTGCGTGACATCCAGTAAGTATGCTTGCTATTTAAAACACAAAAGTAATGTTCATACACAAAACTGATAGTTGCAACTATCCTGTTTTCCACCGTGCCGTAGTGATTCACAGTTACCATGTTGCTTCTGGGGAAATTTGGCTGACACTCTCCACTCTGTCTGCAATGAAGTAAATGAAATGGTTACAGTGATTTTGAGGTTTGCTAAACTTGGGAGGTTTAGAGGTACATTTTAAACCCAAACTATTAT
>CAKOAT010075155.1:289905-369940 GCA_932364175.1 Eruca vesicaria subsp. sativa
GGTGTTGATAAACCCAGAAATCTCTGAAGCACATGCTCTTAAACAAAAGCAAGCACTTCTTTACAAGATAATGCAAATTGTTCAAATTTATAATCAAATAATTATATTTATATTATATTCTCTTTTAGGTTTCATGGTGAAAATAGGTCTATTGTAATTTACAAACCTACAGAAGCCAATTTTCTGATCCAGCAGAAACACAAGAAATGGTCTCAATTTCCATTCAAAACCATTCAGCAAATTAAACGAACAGATAAGGTTTGGTTCTCTTTGCTATTTGTTATTTGTAATACACAATATTAATACAATTTTTTGTTTTTGTAGAGTGGATATTCCAGAGTTATTTGTACTGTTTATGCAATTAGTACCGATTGTCCATGGTATTATTGTGCTTGTGTGGTATGCAACCATGAGGTTAAGAAAATGACTATTTCATTTAATGATATGGACATACCAGACTGGTGGTGTGAGGGTTTCAGTTGTATTGTTACCAAAGTTACACCAAGGTAATTAGGTTATTCCAAAATCTGATCGTACTATATACTTATTTATTACTTATTTTATATTGTGTAATGCTAAAACAATGTAAGTGATTATTGTTTTCAGGTACAAGTTGAAATTGCTTGTGCAAGATCTAACAGGTGAGTCATACTTAATGCTTCTAGACGCAACCGCAAATACTATTATCAATGCCTCTGCAGCAAAACTCTTAAATGGTTCTTATAATAAGGTTATCAAGTACTTAATACTGTTTTTATAAGAACATTTTATATCATCTGAGATTCTTACTACATTCAATCTTACTATATTTAACATATCGAAAATCCTGAATTACCAAGTGAGATTGTGGAGATCGTAGGAAAGACTTACGGCTTTGGGATATCTGGAGATGATGAAAACAATGTTTGTGGAGCAGAAACGTTTGAAGCCTTGAAAGTTTGGAATCTTGATAACATTCTAAGGAAGAGAATCAAGTCATTGCACCAGTTATCTACGAAGAAACAAAGCAGTATCAGAGGAATTGAAAAAAATGTCTAATTATGAAGCCAAAGACAAGAAGAGCGGCTAATTCTATCCCGAAGACAAGATCATCATCAGTTTTTTTTTTATGTTTTACTTATGCTATGGTTTTACGAATTGAATAATGTTGTTTATGATTTCTTTCTACTTTGGTTTTTTGTGGCTTTTATGAACGCATCAATAAAGTTTTCGATCGAACTACCAATACTTAAATCAAACTCCGGTTTCTACCAATAAAGCTGAAATCTGGTCAATTGTAACGAACATAGTATAATATATATCAGGAGATGACTCAAACAACTATCTCAATCAGTAATTGGATTCATAGACCATTTGTTGAGACTATAAAATAGAAAATAATTATACTTATTTGATTCTACAACTTGGGTAAAAGCTTATATTCTGGAAACGGACTCATCAACGAAACGGGCGATGTGGCTGAGAATTAGATTCTGGAACTTGGGGAAAATCTTATTACTCCTTTTGATTTTTTGTTCTATCTTCACATTCCAAACAAATAAAGGTCAGCGAAATTCTAATCAGAAAGAATTATTGAGAAAAGGATTAGGTCATTGTCGGCAGAATTTGTGTCTTTTGACTTTATCAGAATCCGATTTTTTTTTTAAATTAATATTGAAGGGTCAGTTTTTTTAGTCAATATACTTTGGGCCCGTTTATAGTATCTCGCAGGCCCAACTATTTTTGCACCAAATCGATAGCATTGGTATATATTTGAACCAATTTTAATATATACTAAATCAATGTACCTAAAAACCCTAATAACTCGACGTGAAGCATTATTTAAGCCGCTTTAACAGAAAGTTCTTCTTTACAAAAACTTTTCACAGAGACAAAACCGGGAAATATGACCAACTAAGTTCCTTCGAATTCATTGCAATAACAATGTCCAACTCAGGAAAAGGTATAATAATTTTATTATTGTTTGGCCCGCAGACTTTAATTACATCTTCAAAATCTTATTGTGTTTGAAAATATGTTTCATGGATCAACAGTCAAACATTTTGTCCATCTTGATGATCAAGATAAATCCAAATTTTTGGTATGGATGGAAAATAACAAATTACGTGTTGATGTAGAAGATTTTGGGAATTCAGATCGCAGTGCCAAAGCAAATTTTGTTTGGAATCCAATTTCTAAAACGTGGGAATCATAATTTGAGATTTGAACCATATTATCATTGTACCAATTGGTTTTCTTATTCTTTTTTATTTCATCTTTTACTTTTTTATCAATAAAAATAAAACCATTTAATTATTCAAAATGAATCAAAATCATATGATTTTGTTATCCACTTATAGTTAAAATAAATTTTTATTCAAAAAAAATGTTCAAAAAACAAAAAGTAAAAACAACAAAAAAATAGAAAAATTGTTCAAAAAAACAAAAAGTAAAAACAACAAAAAAATAGAAAACAATTGTTCAAAAAAACAAAAAAGTAAAAACAACAAAAAAATACCCGCGCTTTTTAAGCGCGGGTCAAAATCTAGTATTATATTATACCCGCATACTGTAGCATATATGTCCACATTTATATTAAACCGTATATAAGTGTTAGTCAAAACCATAAAAACATGAAAATAAACAAAATTAAGTAAAATCATGGAGAATGTGAAAAATAAGCTAAATCAATTTTAAAATAATAATATAGATATAAATATGTGTTTTGGTGGATAATGAAATATGTAAAGCTATATTTAAAATTTAGTTCAATGTATAGATACATATAATAAAGTTTTTTAAATTACTGAACATGGAGAATGTGACAAATAAGAAAACTTAATTTTCAATAATAGTATATATAAAGATGTTTTTTGGTGGATAATGAAATATATAAAGCTATATTTAAAATTTATTTCAATGTATAGATAAATCTAATAAAGTTGTTAAATTACTGAACATATTTGAAATTTAATAATACTTTAATAAGTTTTTTTAATTAAAACCAACAAAATCAAAACATATTAAGCTTTCTTTTTAAGAAGAAATAAAATAGTGTAACATTATTATTTTGGAAAATGAAAGTAATTGTTTTTAATTTAAACTAATTTAAATACAATCAGATTAGAATATTAAACAAATAAAAAATTACAAATTATTACTTTATAGCTTAGTAATACTATTGAGCTTTAAGACAAAATATAATAAACTAATCGAACTCCACCTTTCTCCTTCACTAAGCGACCCTCCGTGTTCTCATCTTCGTCGGCGCGTGACTTCTGAACGTATTTGAAATTTAATAATATTTTAATATGTTAAGTATTTTTAATTAAAACCAACAAAATAAAATACATTAAGTTTTATTTTTAAGAAGAAATAAGATAATGTAACATTATTATTTTGGAAAATAAAAAGTAATTTTGTTAATTTAATCTAATTTAAATACAAACATATTATAAAACTATACTAAATAAAAAGTTACAAATGATTACTTCAGAGGCATAGTCTAATAATACTATTGAGCTTAATACAAAATATAATAAACTAATCGAACTCCACCTTTCTCTCTCAGTAAAGCGAACTTCCGTGTTCTTAGAACACCCGCAATGAGAGTCTTTAAGGGGAAATTCTTAGGGAAAAATAATTAAAGAATCAGTGGACCCTACCGAAAGTTAAGGATTCAATCCTTAAAATCCCTAATTAAGGACTCTTTCTTAGTAAATCTTATCACTATTTGCGGGTCCCCACGACAAGTGGCAACCCACGATTGATTGATTTTTTATTTTATATCTCAAAAAGAAAAAAAATAATAATTAAAAAATCAAAATGTAAGGACTCCGGTGGATAACACCATTGTCGATGCTCTTAGCTTCGCTGGCGCATGACTCCTTGTCCGAGCCGGACAATCTCTCTCTTCCTTTCTTCCTTTTCTATTTGCTCACCTCCCTCTCCTCTCTGTTGGCGTTGATATATCAGAAGCTCTGGTGGTGGCCACCTTGCCGGAATCCTAGATCTGCTCCGGGAGGTGATAACTCTGGCGGCCGGAGGCTCTCCTCTGGTGCTTCTATGAGACGTCACAGGTTCTGACGGGGATGGGTTGGCGTTTAGAGTTTGTCTTTGACAAATCTGATTTTCTCTTTTCTAGATGTGTTTGGAGGCATGGTGGTGCCGGCGAGTGAGGGCTGGTTGGGCTCGCTCCTCTGTTCTTCTCAGTGGTTCGTTGCAACAATGGTCATTGTGGAGCGGAGCGTAAGGTTTCCGAGTTTTGAAGCTTGGCGTCTTGTTTCGAACCTCTGTTTTGCTTGCGTTCACCGGAGGCGCCAATGGTTACAATCGGCGCGTACTTAGCAGTTTTGTGGTCGTGTGGTGGTGGTCTATGAGGTGGTTACGTGTGTAGCTTAAGGTTTTGGTGGTTGCTTTGTCGTCTATGGTAGATGCAGCTTTCTATCGGCGACTACTCTCCGGTTGTCTAGCCATACTCACCTTCTAAGACAAGGTTGTCTCTCGAGTAAGTGTGTGTGGCCTTGAGTTTAGCTTCATGTTCGCTTTGCCGACTTGCTTTCACATCTCTAGCGAGACTGAGTTTACGACCGTAAAAAGGATCAGATGTGGTTCTCCTATTTGGGCCAGGACATCGTCTAACTAGTCTGTTAAGTCAGTCGAGTGGCTGTGCGGCGAAGAGACCTAGTGGAAGATCAACCATCTGAGTGTTTTGACGATTACTTGGCTGTTGAGCAAATTGATTTTCTCCTATTTTGCAGGACTTAGATCACTTAAGGAATTGCTTTCACCGCGACTCGTTTTTTCGGGTTGTGTTTCATTTGGTGATCCTCCGGATCAACGTGTGTACTCAATCATCAGCCAAAGGATTCTCGAGGCTCTGGTACGTAGCATCGCAGCCTCTCATTCTCTTGGTCGTAGCCTTTAATGTCAGTACGAAAGCAAACTTGAAGAGATCATTAGTGACTAGTTACTTCACACGAAAAGATCGGCATCCATGTAACGAGATAAATGTCAATGATTATCATCGATGGTTGAAAATATTTTAAGGATAACGGAATGCTCTGGCAGAATGTGTCGGTTTGGTGGGTGAAGAAATCTAGTGTTGTGATGGTCGATTTAGAAACTTTTATTCAAATCAAACTTGTAATCAACCCTTGAATTTCCATTTTTCAGATTGATTAAATGGAAGTAATTTAAAAAAAAAAAATTTAACCACGAAAAGAAGAGATATAATGAAAATATTATTTTATTATGTATATTAAAAGTTATTATTTTGCACATAACGTAGAAACCCATATAGTAAGTCTGTAACTGAAAAGGTAAAAACCTTTTACCATCTGTATTTAACTTGTACAATAGAACCTCTATAAATTAATAATCGATAAATTAATATATACTAAAAATCTCTATAAATTAATATAATTTTATAGTCCCAAAATGAGTTTTTGGTTTACTTAGTATATCGCTAAATTAATAATTTTTATAAATTTATAAAAAATTATGATTTTGATGTAGTCCCAACATTATTAATTTATAGAGATTTAAGTGTAATTAGCATTTATAGAGAGTAGTACTATTGTTAGGCGAGAGAAAAGAAAAAAAGAAAAAGAGAAAGGGCATTTGTTGACCGACCCATGTGAAACTGAGACTCTCTCTCTCTATTTAATTTTTGCCGACAGAGAAACGGTCACTTTGCTTTGCTTCACTCGACACATGCATATGTCACTCTTAACTCTCCAACTCTTTCCCCGCAATTCATGCTCCATTTCCTTTAACCTCTCAACAAATTTTTTCTCATTTTCCCGAAATTTTATAATTTTTTTTTTTTTATTTTTTGGATTTGATGAAGCCGAAGAATTATTCTCCGATGGAGAAACCCATCTCCGTCGTGACTGGGAAATTCCGAAGCGGCAACAACCATAGTAACGTCTGGTTCGTTGTCCCTCTCTTCATTATTCTCTGTTTCATTCTCCTCTGTTTCGACTACTCTGCTCTCTACATCACCGACACGGAGGATGCCGCTTACTCCTCTTCCGACACAACCCAGAAATCAGTTTCTCGTGAATCCACGAAAGAAGTAAACTTTTCTCGATTACTGGACGACCCACTTCCTGATTCCTGCTCCGGTCGGTACATCTATCTCCACGATCTTCCTGGTAGATTCAATAGTGATCTGCTTCAGAGTTGCAGTTTGATTACCAGAGGAACCGAGAATAACATATGTCCGTATCTCAAAAACTTTGGTTTCGGTCCTGAGATTCAGGATCCCGACAATGTGCTGTTGAAAGAGAGCTGGTTTTCGACGAATCAGTTTATGCTCGAAGTGATTTTCCACAACAAGATGAAGAAATACACTTGTTTGACTGCTAATTCGTCTCTAGCGTCTGCGGTTTTCATTCCCTTTTACGCAGGTATCGATATGAGCAGGTATCTCTGGGGTTTCAACATCTCTGTAAGAGATTCTTCGTCACACGAGCTGATGGATTGGCTTGTGAAACAGAGAGAGTGGAGTCGGATGTCCGGAAGAGACCACTTCTTTGTTGCAGGAAGGATTGCTTGGGATTTCAGGAGACAGACTGATAACGAATCAGACTGGGGAAGCAAGCTCAGGTTCTTACCAGGGTCGCAAAACATGTCGATGATGTCCATCGAATCGAGTTCCTGGAACAACGATTACGCTATCCCTTACCCCACCTGTTTCCATCCTTCATCTGTGGATGAGATCTCGGAGTGGCAAGACCGGATGAGGTCTCAAAAACGAGAGTACCTTTTCGCCTTTGCGGGAGCTCCAAGACCTGAGTATAAAGACTCGGTTCGAGGGAAGATTATAGATGAATGTTTGGAGTCAGATGATCAATGTTACTTGTTAGACTGTAACTATGGGAAAGTGAATTGTGATAACCCTGTCAATGTGATGAAGGTTTTCAGGAACTCGGTGTTTTGTCTTCAGCCACCGGGAGATTCTTACACGAGAAGATCCATGTTTGATTCGATATTGGCGGGT
The DNA here is from genome assembly GCA_932364175.1 of Eruca vesicaria subsp. sativa. Lineage (NCBI taxonomy): Eukaryota > Viridiplantae > Streptophyta > Magnoliopsida > Brassicales > Brassicaceae > Eruca > Eruca vesicaria. Next base: position 296,891 of record CAKOAT010075155.1, read on the forward strand.
TGCATCCCTGTGTTCTTCCATCCGGGGACAGCTTACGCTCAGTACAAGTGGCATTTGCCCAAGAACCACAAGACTTACTCGGTTTATCTACCAGTTAAGGATGTGAAGGAGTGGGATATCAAAATCAAGGAGAAGTTGCTTGAGATTTCAGAGGAAAGAGTTGTGAGATTGCGAGAGGAGGTGATAAGGTTGATACCCAGTGTGGTTTACGCTAATCCGAGCTATGGATCAGAAGGGAGTGAAGATGCATTTGAGCTGGCTTTGAAGGGAATGTTAGAGAAGATTGAACAAGTGAGAGAGATGATGAGACAAGGCAAGGATGGTGGTGAAGGGTTTGATGATAGAGATGATTACAAGTATACATTTTCTCCATATGAAGCTCAAGTTTTGACATAAAGATGAAATTATGTCATTGTGTCTTTTTAGTTTATTTAGGTAGAGATGCAACTTGTTTGCTCTAGAGTGAAAACAAGAAAGAACAAATAAAAGAAAAGCTATTTTGAAACAAAAGATGATCTTTGAGTTTTATTCAGCAATTTTGGTTAACTTCACTGATATTTAAGCATCTGGTTTGGACTTTTGTAGTGTGGTGTGAAGATGATTAAATACTCCACAAACATAATGCAAAAGAAAATAATTTAAAAAAATAAATCCGTAGACTCCTCCAATAGTAGTGTCTGATTTAGTTGAAGTAACAAACCGGTAAATCCAACCGAAAATAATTGATCTGATAACCAATTTATATCTTAATAATATAGACTAGGTGACTGGTCCGCACCCCTATGAAGGCATAAAAATATTAGGCCAGTTCAATCTGGATTTCGGTTCAGTTTCAGTTTGATTTCGGTTTGTTTCTTTTGTTTTTCGGTTTTTCGGTTTTAGTTTATAAAAATTAGCTATCATATTGTAATCATATCTAATTTGGTTTGGTTCAGTTTTTATACTACCAATTTTTTTACTCGGTTTTATACCATAAAAAAAATATTTTATATTTGGTTTTATATTATATGAATTTTATATAGGTATATTGTCAAAACTATCATTTATTATAAAAATCTTGGGTATTTATAAATAATGGAATGTCAAAAAATAACAAACAAAATGATAAATGACAGTTTTTTGAAGTTCTTCTTGTCTTCTATGTTATTTCAAAGAAATTTCATGTTACTCTCTAATTTCACAAATTTTTAACGTATGCAAAATTTAATTAAATCAAATCTCGATAATATTCAAAGAAAAAAATAAAAATAATAAGACATACCTTCACTCTCAGTTACTCAACGTCAAAAAGAAAAAAGAAAGTGAAATAAAAAGTCTATTTCAAAAGAATAAAAAGTTTAAGAACTTTAAGCTACCGTGAGTAAATATTTTATTGTTAAGTGTTTTCTAAATTAGAAATTTTTAATGTAAATATATATGTTATTAATTATTAACATAAAATTAACTTATAAAACAAATCAATTATCATGAATCGTTACATAATATATATATTTATATGTTTTTACTTTTATTGGTTTTGTTCGGTATATTTGGGTTAATCGGTTATAAACCTAACCATATCTAAATCCTATAATTTTTTTTATAAATTCATATCCATTCGGTTTATATGGTATATATCATATCTAATCCATATTGTCTATTTCGCTTCGGTTCCATTCGGTACGGTTTAGTATTACCATATTGAACAGACCTAGAAAATATCCAAAATATGGAAAAGTTAATTGTGTTTAGTTTTAGAAGTTGCATATTTTATATTATCATTATGTAAAATTGTGTGGTTCTGTAACTGTATATTTTGGGTGCAATATTCTACTTTTTTTTTTTATAGAAATAGCGATATATCAGATTGTTAAACAATAGAAAATTCGTAACATAAATAAAATTCGCCACTTAGGTTTTCATATTTTGCGTGAAATATGATAATATTTTACTCCATGTGTCTTTTACATGGTTTTAACTCTTTGACATAAAAAACTTGTTTTTGGGGGTTGAACCATTGCCATATAAGGAGTTTATTGCTTTCAATTGTTTGGCAATGTCTTTCACTAAGTTCCACCCGATTGTGTTAAAACATAAATAAACAAAAAAATTAAAAAACAATTGTTCGTAAAATAAAAATAGATTTGTATTGTAAGACATTGGAGGTTTCCTTTATATATAATCTACCTTCCACGTTTGGGACTTATTAGCGTAATATTTATTTGCCTTATAATAAAACGTCGGAAGATATGTACATTATTAACATCACGAAAGAATTTAGAGAGAATGCAGTAAAGCTTAATTGCTATAATTTTGTTGGTAATAATTGCATATATGAATATCACAAGCAAATATATCACAAAAGAATTAATACATAGATTAAAGCCAATCACAGAATAGTTTAGAGAAATAAATTAATGCTAAATTGCTATAGTGTGGTTTGAAATAATTGCATATGAACTATCGCAAGCAATATATAACATAAAAGAATCGTAGCATTTAATGAACTAACTAATTATGAACATTTAGAAAAATTATATTTATCACATTGTCATTTTAATATTCAAATATAGTAATATATAGTAGTAATACTTATGTTCTTTTTTTTTTGAAACACAGTAATACTTATGTTCATTAATGACTAAAACTAATAAAGATCAGTACCTAAACTAAAGATAATCACGAAACAATTTAGAGAAAGAATTACAGTTAAATTGCTATGCTTAAGTTTGCAATAATTGGGTATATGAACTAAAAGTAAAAAACTATAAGGAAATAACATTTAATAAATTAAGTAATATTCAAATGTATTGTTTTAGTTACAAATGTATTTGTTTAGTTACGAATTATGGACTAAGTAATAAGGAAGCCTACTTAGATTTGCCTATTTCTTGTGCTAATAAATTTTAAGTTGATATATGTCAATTAAATGTGTATTTAATGAATGTCCTGGAGACTTTTAAATGGGTTTAAAAATAATGTTTAATAAATATTTTTGTATAATCTAAATCTGTTGAACAATTCTATTTTATCACTTATATTTTATACGGAAGAATTTTTGATAAGCGATTATATTTTTGGGTTATAGTATTATGAGATTGAATATATTTTGGTGATATAGTAAAATATAATTAACAGTAATCCGCATACTTTGAATATAAAAATATAGTTAACATAAAGCATTGTGCAGTGCTCTCTCTATCTCATCAAGCGTCTACTTTTGCACCTCTCAAGATCGTGGAGACCACGTTTGTGTCATACATAATCTGGAGTTTTGCTTGCATCATCATGTATGTCATAACACATTTATTACCTCCTTCAAAGGATGATGAATATAAAAAAAATATTGAAAAATGATTTTACCCCGGTTTTTAAAACTAAATCAGAGCTCTTAATGATTTTATAAGCAAATGCAAGTGTGTTAACAGACTCAATCTGTTTGAATGTCTATACATGAGCATGGCTCTATGCAGTAGACTCCAACAGCAAAAAGTATTCACAATAACTGCACACAACATCATGACATTCATAACACAATTTTTTTCAAGAGCCTACAATTGAAGGAAATGGAATCATGAAGCTTACAGTTTCAAGCACTTTGACTTCTGGCAGTTACGTCGCTTACATGATTCTCCTTCCCTAGCTTCCACCTTAACCATGTGTGTTTTCAAACTGAAACAGTTATCAAAACAGAGATGACAGATTACTTTCTCTCGAGACAAACAAACGTACCTCTTCTTCTTAGAGCTGCTCAATGCAACGCTTCCAAGATTGGTTCAATGGGAACATCTTCCAAGGTTTCAGTTTGGTCCAATGTTTTTTGCAGTGTAGAGCTTGATCCCTATAGACCAACTTGATACTTCTCAAAACACGAGAGTAATCATAAGTGGTATTGGTTTTACAGTCCTTTGTTATTAAAACAAATTTTAGATGAAAACGAGGATCCACAGCTGCAGTGTTATTCTCACTGAACTTATTCTCACCGGACGTTTGCCTACTCCCTGGCATCAAGATAACAAAAACACAAGAACACTGAATGTAAGTATATTCATAAAAAATGACCTTTGACGAATTTTTCAAGCTCTCTTGGATCGTTTAAAACAATTTGGACACCTATTGAAACCCTAACAATCCAGAGCTGCTACCATACAAAACCAAGACTTTATATCATCTATAGAAACCCTAATTCCAAAACCCAGTTAAAATCAAAGGGGATATATGAAAAGAATCCAAAAACCTTGTTATCATCGTCAAAGGAATCCCATACGAACCCAACAAAAACCGACGAAGGTAACTTCTGATCTCCCATACAGAATCGGACGAAGCATCTGAGAATCGAATCATTAAGAACAATGGTGTTGCAAATCTCTGGCGGCAATAGGTGTTCCACAAGAGAGGGGTTGAAGAAAGATAAATGATTAGTTTAACAAACGATAAAAGCCTAACTCTTCTTTAGTTTCTGTTTTCAGTTGTTTGAGAATGTATTTTACTAAGTTCTAGATGTAATGCTCGGTTGTGTTTAAAAATAAATATAAAAGAAAAAAATCAACCAATGAAATTATAAGGATTTTAATCAAAATGCTTGTATGAGTGTCACGTCATCAGAAGTCAATAAAGTGACTTCTCATTTAATATAAAGGGGGATTACATATATTCACCTTCCATAAACATTATTTATGAAGTATACTCAAGGTTGAAGAAGATGATGTCTACACATAACCGAATATCGCAAAGACTCAATATTTCTCAAAACATTCTTCATCTTCTACGGTAGTTGATCACAAGAATGTACCTGTCATAAGGAATTTGAATCAGCTCCTTATGTGATGTGATATTTGTCTAGGATGTGAGGAATCTGATGAATTTATAACCCATCCTATCTTCGAATATCTACCAATACTTTAGGGTAAGCTCTAGCAGCTACACTTCTCAGTGTCCAACATATACATTATCATGGATTATCTTATCTAGAAAAGAATAATAATGAAAATCTACAGATGGACATAGATCTTTATCTACGGATAATTTAGTATATCTTAAAAAAAACGGAATGCTAAATTATTTAGAAAGATTGATAGAAACCCACTTGAATTGATTGGATATGCAGAATGAGAATATCAAGCATTATTCATGGCAAGTAAACCAATTTTTGATTTGACTCAAATAATAGTAGCAACATCTCAAGTCTTACACTCAGAGAATATATGTTTATTATACATCAATCTTTAGTGGATGTGAAAAGCTAACACTGAACAAATACAATTTTATGGGTACAAAAAATCAAAAACGAAGAGAATCCACATTATATTCGAAGTTGGAAGCCCTACACTGGGAAATGGAAAGAATGATGTATCATTCAACCTGTCAGCACTTTGGACCGACTGTAAAAACTTTATAGCGATGTTAAAGGAAACTCAAGCGTTGCCCAATTTCTCGATTGAGTTGAAGTAAATACAAGAATTGAACGGATATCCTACATTCCTCGGACACAAAATGAGACTGTAGATTTCTTAAGTGGAACTGTTCAATTTATTCTGTTCTGGTCTGGTTATCCACAGTATCGCGAGTTTGAGTAATATAAGGATCTTATGTTGTTGTTCATATTATTTAAGAGAGTTTTTAAGTTTTGTGTCATCACCCCCAACCTCATTTTAAAAGTAAAATAATGACACAACTTAGTAAAAAACATGATATGGCTTTGTTCTAATCATTACATGTACAAATTTAATTTCAAAGACTTTGATGATCATGGTTATCTACAACCAGATGAGTTCGACATACCGAGAGATCTAGAAGGTTACGCAAGATCTATGGATAGACGAGTTCTGCATGTCTCTAAAGAAGATGTAGCAGATATTCTTGCAATGGTTAATGGATCATGCAATATCTTAAACCAGCCATACAACAACAGAGCAAACATGCAAACATCGATCGACAGCAATTACCATGTAGCGATCAATGGTAACTGTCTAAAAGACAAGGTATCTGAGCATAAAAGATCGAGCACCTACAATGCTCCAGTATCGATCGACAAGATACTTCCTGCACCGATCAACGGTTACAACGAATTTTGATACCGAGATTTTGATGAGAATGGACGAAGACTATTCCATTGGGAAATAAAAGATGAGTATGGAATCTACAGAGATGAGAATGACAACGCAAGAGATTTAGATGGTAGAATCGTCAATTTGTCAAAAGAGGACATCAAAGCAGTTTTGGAAAGAGCTACAATGCATGAGCACAGCTTTATCAGTTTTCCAGGAGATGCAAGTAGATTCACTAGAGTAATGCCAACACAAGACACATACAGCAAAGTAGATATTGATGAGATGATGACTGCAATCTACAGAGCCCAGAAGATGTCCTTGGATGATTATTGCAAGTCTCGCTGATGTCTACTATCCCATGACAGAAGTATTACATGTTTGACTACATGCATGGATGAGATGAGACAAGAGATAGACACCATTCAGCAACATCATGTGAGACAAGCAGCAACACAGACATCGATCGACAATCAGATTCGACCATCGATCGATACTGACCGCGACAGAGAAAATCTGGTAACAGAAAAAATCTTGCAAGACAAGCTTAATGACATTGAGTTTTCTATCAACTTGATGAAGGAGGACACCAACAATAGTTTGGAGGGTACATCAGAGAAAGCATATGCCAGAGTTAGAATCATGTAGTCTAGTCTTCAACAGAGGACAAGTGCAATGGAAACTGCTATGGAGAAGTTGAAAAACTTTATGGCCAAAAGGGAAATATATATCAGCAAGTTTATCGGTGCATGGGTCTCAATGAGCAGAGAAGAAGTGGATGCTTGTTTTCCAGCAAGTAATGTTCCACCACTTTTATAGAAACCACCTCCATACGTCGAGTTTAACACTATAATCAAGCGATGAGTGGAAGGCAACCAATGTTTAGTAGGTTTTTATTAGGTTTTTACTTATGCTAGTTTTGATTTAGTTTTCTTATTTTTGAAGGTTTTTATGACGAGAAATTCACTGTTCGAGAGCACCATCGGTCGATTACACAATATCACCATCGATCGACAACTTGGATGGTTTTACCTTCGGTTGACACCTACACTTCACCATCGACCAACACTCCTTATGGAGTTTGGTATTTTCGAACTTCTCTACAACTCTTTTACTTATAATTTATTTTATCTTAACCAAACCAGGATAATATTATGGATAGTGTTATTTAAGTATGGGGGAGGTTAGCTGATGTTTTATTTATTGATTTTGATTTTCATCTATCTACTATATCTGTCTATTATATCTACCATGAGTTTTTCATTATTATCATAGAGTCAAAAAAATGATTATTATAAAACTTTATCTATTGACTAACCACACTATAAGCACCACTCTTAGAACTGTTAATTGCAAGGTTTACTAGAGATATTAAAGTGGATCATCCTGCCATTAGACTACACTTACCTAGAAAGTTTGAAGGAATTGAAGCTGACTTCCAACCTAATTTTGACATTATTTGCTTGCTTTGGGGCTTGGTATACACTAGATCGGATTCCTCTTGCAAGTCTGAAAGGTAAAGTCTGGGTGCCTCTGGCTCCCCTCTTTCTCCCCTTCAGATTAAAAATAATTCGAACATGATTTGGTGGCTACAACCATTAAAACTCGATTCATATAAACTCTAGAAAGAGATAAAGGTAAAAAAAAAAGTGAACATGACCTGGTGGCAAAAACCATTAGGCTTGATTCATGGAAGCATGTCCAAACATTCCAGTCAATTAAAAAAATAAAATGATACCCTTTAAAAAAAGGGAGACATTGACTGAGAGAAGTGAGAAGAGAGAGAGGAAAGAAATCAGAAAAGACTGCATGTGTGTTCAGATACTTGCAGTGGGAAGAATCCACATATCCTTTGATCGATATTCCCAAGTTAAAGCCTGCACTTTTATTTTTATGTAAGAAATGAGGTCAGTAGAGAGGTGAGTCAAGCTAGTATTTGCTAAGTTGTTGGTATAATGAAATTGGTTGCTAAGCTATTATAATGTATATAAATTTTATTTGAAATTGGCATAGTAGGATGTGGTTGCAACGTAGTAGGGGTGATAGAATACTACATACATTATGTGAGTCCCCGCTTTTCAAATCCTCTTTCACAGACCACCTTTGTTTTACTTGAGAATAAGCAAAATGTTAAGTGTGGAGGAGTTGATATACCTTATTATTTACCAGTTTTAGACCATGTTATGGACCCCATTTGAATTCTATTATATGTGTCTAGGCTATGTTTTCGAATATTTAAAAGTTCAGGTATGTTTTGAGTTATATGAAGTATGTGGTGCCTTTTGGATGAAGAAACCCGTAACTGACAAGACTCAGCTAATTTAGAGTCGACATATGAGATTGGAATTGATTGACAGAGCCACACTGGCGTCGATAGATGGTCGCGGCGCAAAAACCCGACTTTGTTCATAACCGACTTAAATCCCCAAGTCTACACATAATTACAAGATTTCCCTTGATGAGTTTTTACCTAGTTTATAAGGGTTTATGTCATTGTTAGGCAGAGAACCACAATTTTTTCCCCAATTTCTTATTGTTTTGGGGAGAATATCAAAACTTCTTTCATAGCTTTGTATTGGAACCCTAATTTTGTTATCTATGCCTTCCATTCAGTCTTTTGTTCTTAATTTCTTGATAATGTCTGAGTAGTTTTATCTTGTTACATTTAGGGTTCTATGTAGTATTGATGGATTAACACAAAACTAGGATTGCTAGAAGAATTGATATCCATTGATTAGAGTATTCTTAATGCATGTGGTTTATAGTAGCTACCAAAATCCTGAACTTAGGACATAAACAACTGTGAAAGTAGGTTATTTTCTTGAACATATTCTAATTGAGGTAGGGTTGTGAGATACATGAGATAGCTGGTCAAACAAACTTAGTGGATTATCAACTCGCCATAATCGTAGATCGATATTGGTGAACTACCATCGATCGACAATCATTCAGTAGGCGATTGGTTCCTTGTGCATCAGATTTCCTTGCATCCTACCTATTATAATCCACATACCTAAACCCTAGATCTAGCTATTTTCCATATTTGCATTTACTTGTTATCAACATATTTCCTTTTTACTTAAACCTGAAAACATATTAATAATTTCACCTAACTTAATCATTAGGATCTTACAAAACTATTGTGTACCTTTTCTCTCTGTAGATTCGATCTCTAAGTACTTCAATTGATCTCTCTTGGTAAGAGTAGTTGTAGTTGAGTTTCGTAGGATAATTTGATAGAGTGAATTAGGAATTATAAAACGTTGAAACGCAACCTGTCAATGTTATTAGTATACGTTAACATTGCATGTATATGTTAACCAAAACACCAAGCGTATAATACCCTGCTAAATAATTTCTTGTATTATGCAGATTGAGGTGATGCATTTGAAACGGAGTCTGGTGAGGTTAGTTACCTTACCATATTGCAAACTTTGGCTCGTCAACCAAATTAAAGATCAAGGATGCTGTTTTATATTGTTTTTGATGCATAGAATGTTATATGGTACAACCATGGTTTAGCTGATAAAATTTTGGTTGGGAAGATGCACATGATCTCTAACATCAACAAACAACACATGTTATTTTCAATTAATGTATTATGTTTGCTGGTAAGTCATAGTCTTATACATTATACAATCTTATATTGGTACAAGATTAATGTATAAAACAAGCAATCATCCATGGTATTATACATGCATGATATCTCTTATTAGTACAAGATTAACATATGAAATTACAAATTCAGACATAGGGTTATACATGTATAAGGTTACATATCAGGAATACTGATGTTCAAGATCATTTATGTTGTAGATGGCTGATTTGAAATTATCAGTCATAGTGTTATACATGTGTGATCTCTTATTGAAATGTACTATACTTATTTGGTAGACACTAATTCATTCAATTACCAGGTAAGATTAATTTGTAGTAGAAAAAAATTATCTTAAAAAATATCTCCTAATAGTATGATTGCATATATTCAATGATCGCGAGGCTATATTTTCAATTACCAGTAAAGATAGTACAACCTACTAATATCCACATTTACCCTAAATTATACCCTCGGGCGAAATACATCGATGATGTAGTGACCTTTGCAACTGGACCTTGAAGTAATTCGCGAAACCATGCGGGATAATCATGATCGTCTTTAATCAACCTGAAAAAAGTAATAGATTTAGCACTACAAGAAAACACAAGTTTTACTAGGACCACTTTGCCTCGTAATTTCCTAGTAAAGGACCATTTACTAGGAACTTACGAGGAAATGCGTTTTCTCGAAACACGTTCATCGTAAAGCCTTTTTCCTCGTAAGTTCCTAGCTAATATACGAGGAAACTTTTCCTTTTTAAACGCGTGGATACGTATTTCGTCGTAACGTCCTCGTACATACTTCCTCGTAAAGTCATAGTAACAAATTTCCTCGTAAGCTCGTAGTAATGCTTTACGAGGAACTTACTAGAAAAGTTTACGAGGACTTTACTTCAAAAAGAATACGAGGAGTTTACTTCGAAATGTTTTTCCCTAAATAATATATTTTTAAAAAATTAAAAAACCAAATTATAAATAAAAAAAGAAATAACAAAATATTTTATAAATAACTAAATATATAAGTTTTAAAATTCATAATATACAATTAAAAATAAATAAAAAACTACGGATGGTGCTCGTTAAATTGCCGAACAGAGTCGTCCCGGCTCGCCAACTCCTCCTCGTCAATGTTGGTCGTCGGCTGTGACTGTGATGGTGGATGCTGTTGGGTTGGAAGCCCTCCATTTTCTCTTCTCACACGCAACATCTCCGCCAATTGCGGGTTTCCAACCGCCAAAACGTCCAGGACATCGGTGAGAGAACTCACATGAGATTGCGTCGCCTGCAACTCCGAGCGCAGCTGAGCAGTGACATCGTGCTGTTCTTGAGCATAAGACGATGTCGCTGTGGGAACATCGTTAACGGAACCAATCCCGACGATACGTCCATTTTTCCTAGTGGCGACCTGTAAATAAAAAGATTAATAACGTTAAAAAAATAAATTAAAAAAATAATAAAAATTAATAGAAAAACAAATTATTTACCTCCTCGTAAATCTTATCCACTTCAGGAGTGGATAATATGACTGGTGTCCCAGACTGCTGAGTCAGCTGGGTCTGGCGTTGGTCAACCCGAGCAACAACCTCGTTGTAGATCCGCTCGGATCTAGGATCTACAAAATGTCCAGCCTTGTTCCGGTGGGTCCTCTCGTAAAGCTCTTTTAGAGATGGAAGAACTCCTGTCTCTTTAGCCTAAATTTTTTTTAAAATTAAATATTAATTAGGAATATACAAATAGAGTAGAAATTAATTAGTTATTAAAAATTAATTTACCATGTCTAGACGAATTCCTGCGTGAGATTTTCAACCCCCGAGTTGAAGCATTTTCGTGTGCCATGCTCTTCTTTTGTCATGCGGTTCTCGGAGTTTGTGTGGGAGATTCTGAACGAGTCCGGCAACCCCCAATATTTGATGAGGCCATTCCACACGTCGAATGTGAGGCAATCGGGTTTCCTCCTCGTAACCATCCACTGAACAAAAAATAATTTTAAAATGATTTGAAGTCAATTTTATATAAAAGTATATATATAAAATTTATAAATCCACACCTGAAAGTCGCCCTGCCAGTTGTAGACCATGTCAAGCAATCGCCCTTTTTCCTTCGCCTCAAACTCTGACTTCACCCGCTGGTGAATCCCTATAGACCAACGATATTTTTGCTGTAACCAGAAAAAATTAGAGTAATTAGTTCAATAATATTAAAAATTTTAAATAATTAAACATAAATGAAGTTTATTAATTAATGACTTACAGCGAATGATTTGAACCACGTCTTTTTGTGTGGCTGGGCGTCTTTTTCCAGTTTGGAGCTGGATCGTGAAACTATCCTTTGATACAATCCGTGACGCTCTGAGCGACACATCCGTTAAGACCAAACCTGGAAATAAACAAAATAAAAATATTAATTAAATTAATTTGTTAATTTTTGGTTAACTAAGAAATAAATTAAAAACACTTTTTAAAAATTGAAACATACCATAATATGTTGCGGCCGTCCCGTCGGACATGATCTAACTCAGGCAGCCCTTCTCTGCCTGGAGCTGCCATAATATCCTCGACCGTGTACACCGCCAAGGGAGCTTTTGGCGGCACCTCCAAATTGGGATGAACCCCGGCGACCAGTGGAGGAGGAGGAGGTGGTGATCTCTGCTGAGTATCGGGAACAACGTCATCCGGAATCGAAGAACCGGGAGCTGAAGAAGATGATGCGCCTACGTGAGGACCAGGCTGACGACCGAAAATATCTCTGTAATGACTCCCCTAGAGAGGCCTCTTACCCTATCAAGCTTGCTCTTTCTAGTCATCTAACTTTCAAAAAAAAATTAAAACATTAATATACTAGTATCATTTAAAAAACAATTAAAAAACTAAATTAACCTAATCTAAATTCCCTAAACTAACCACCTAATCTAAATTCCCTAATCTAATCACTTAACTAGGAACTAGAGAGAACCTTAAGAGGATTTTGAGAGAAGATTGCTACAAATGAGAGAAATCGGATGACTCGAGTTTATATAGGGAATTTTGTTTCCTCATAAGGTCCTCGTAATTTTACGAGGAAATAGCGAGTCCCGCGTTTTCCATTTCGAGGACTTTACGAGGAAACAGCTATGCCCGCGTTTAGGTTTCCTCGTAAAGTCCTAGTAATACAGTTACTAGGACTTTACGAGGAAACAACTATGCCCGCGTTTTCTGTTACTAGGGTTTTATTTGTAAATCCCTAAACTCGAAACCCCAAACCCCAAACCACAACTTCCTTAACTTATAACCTCTTCTACACATAAACCCCAAATTCAGATTATTTTGTGATTAAAAAAATTTAAAACATACATAATTCAAATTTATTTTTGTGATTAAACAAACTTATAAAACATACATAATTCATTCGAATACATTCTCGTAATCTGTTGAAACATCATCATTTTCGTAAAACTCGTCCTCAACACCTTTGTCCGTCGAGTGATCAGGAACATCTTCGTATTCACGATTATGCGGATCAGTGAGTTGGATGTCATCAATTTCTGCTTCAGGTTCCTCGATTTCATTGGTGCTTTCTTCTTGTAATGGTGGTGCTTCTCCAGCGATTATTCGTCCTCGAGGTGTAACTTTGATAACAGCTAACTAGTTTATTCCCGAGGTAGTAATCCGAGGGTATGGAATGAAGCAAACTTGATCTGCTTGGGGACCTATTATGAAAGGCTCGAATTTGTTGTACCTGCAAAAATAAAGACAACGTAGAAATTAGTACTCGAAACCTGGATGTCAAAAAAAAGAATTTGTTGTACTTTCGTCCACCATTCACATCAACTACACCGGTCTTGTTTATCCGAACACCTCTGTTGATGACGGTCTTACCACTCACACTTGTAGATAACGTATTTCAAACTCATACCTGAGAATTGAACTTCATAAATCTCCTGCAAGATCCTGTAGAAATCTGTTTCGCCTTTCACACATATTCCATAATTACTTGTAACCCGGTGTCTACCATAGTCATAGGTATGAAAAGTATAGCCTCGGGTGAAATACATCGATGATGCAGTGACCTTTGCAACTGGACCTTGAAGTAATTCGCGAAACCATGCGGGATACTGAGGATCGTCATAATCAACCTGCAAAAAAATAATAGAACTAGACATTAGACTTACTTTGTGGTAATGTATGCATAAAATTTAAGTTATAATAAATACATGTTTCCTCAACCATTTGATAAAGTGTTGATATTTTCTTTTGTCTAACTCAGTTGTCAAAATACCAGGTATTGCTTCTTTGACTTGAATCACAAATTGGCTGTAAAATCATATATGTTATGTTATTTAATATTGAAATACATATATATATATAAGTGTGTATGTTTATATATTTACCTTTCAAAATAACCAATCAATGGATGCTCACAATTGAGAAGAATATAAAGGTGTGCACTATGGACGTCTTCATCACTCGACCACCAAACCTCTTTCAATTTCCCACCCAATCGCCCAATTTGAAAAAAAGATGTCTCGAACATCGTCTTCCATATATGTCGGCACGACACCACCATCATCATATCTTCTTGGAGCTTGTTTCATTGTACGTACTTTTGGTGAAAAGTAGTACGATGTGAAATGTGATGTTCCGTCAAACTTCCCGCAACAATAGAACCTTCAACTCTTGCTAGGTTTTTGGATTTTCCTTTCAAAGTTTTCATGGTCCTTTCATACTGATACATTCATCCATAATGCACAGGTCCACGAATTAATGCCTCATACGGGAGGTGGACAACTAGGTGTTCCATGACGTCAAAAAAAGTAAGTGGAAATATTTTCTCCAAGTTGCAAATTACGATGGGGATGTTTTCATGAAGTTGTTGAACAACTTCCTCTTTAAGAGTTGCGGGTGCTCAGATCCCTAAAAAATGCTCCAATTCCTTATATATTACAAAACAGAAATTAAACGCATTAGTATATATATATAAAGAAATAAATTAATCTTTGCGTCGTATTATATCAATTACCTGAAAGTGCTTCATGTACTTTTTCCGGTAGTATCTCCGCAAATGCAAAGGGAAGTAGTCGTTGCATAAAGACATAGACAATCATGGCTCTTCATCCTGGAGAACTTTTTCCCTTTCTCAACACATCTTGAGAGGTTTGAAACATACCCATCAGGGAACTTCACTTCTGAAGCCACCCAGTTGAACAACGCATAATTTTTTTCTGATGACAGTCTGAATATCGGAACTGGAACTTGCCCATTGAGTAGATATCAGGTAAGTCTAACCTCGATTTTATGTTGTCTTTATTCTTCCCTGGGACATTCAATATAGTGTTCACGATGTTCTCAAAAAAATTATTCTCTATATGCATCACATCGAGGTTATGGCGCAAAATAAGATCTTTCCAATTTGGCAATTCCCATAATATACTCTTCTTGTGCCAATTGTGCTGAACACCATAAGAATTAGGCATATTACTGGAAACATGTCAATTCCTACCACGAGGAGCTGTTTCTAGAGCACCATAGTAATCGATTTGCGCTTCGATTTGTTCTCCAGTTAAAGTGTTTCCAAGCTCTTGCATCTGTGAGTCATCTCTCCATCCGTCTGAGTATGCTAGGCGTGCCATCTCAGCCCTCCAACAGTCTCCTCAGATTGGTACAATCTTTTCAATCTGTCTATGATTGGTAGGTACCACATCCTTTGGTACAATACCCTATTACGCCCTCGACCTTGCGGTTTGAATCGTGGCTTCTTACAAAATTGACATTCTTCTAACTTCTCATCATCTCCTCAGTAAATCAAGCAGTTGCCGATGCAAACGTCTATCATCTCCGAGGACAACCCAAAACTATATACCAATTTCTGAATCTCATAATAAGATTCAGCAGACACATTGTCTTCTGGCAAATACTCTTTAAACAAGTCTGTCCATGCATCCATAGAGTTTTCAGGTAGATTTTGATTGGTTTTAATACTCATCATTCTAGCAGCCAACGACAATATAGACATACCTTCTCTACAACCACTGTAAATTGGCTCATTCGCAGCTTCTAACATTTCATAAAACTTTTTTGCATCTAAGTTAGGTTCTTCAACTTCATCATCATCATGAGTTACAAATGCATCACCTACCATATCATGAACCCTATCACAATCTACCTTTTGTTCCTCCTTGTGATAGCATTGATTCCTGAGAGTCCAAAAACAAATAAGAAGAAATATTGCACAGAAATTATGAATTCTTCTCCAATAATATGCCAGGCAGAAAAAAACAACTTTATCGTGAAATCGCTAGGACCAGAAACCTTGTCATTTGATAAAGCATGAAGAGAAGATTTAATTTCTACTCCCAAAAAAGGGGCAACTAGATGAGCAGCTATACCCAAATCACATATGTACGTCAGCAAATCCTGAAGTAAGGGGTAAGAATCCTCCTCATTACCCTGATCCTTAACTTGTAGAAATCGCTTAAAGTGCAGATGAACCTCCTTTTTAATATCTGAGAGTTTAGTGATCGTTTCTCTAGTTTTGTTCACCAGCGTCTAATAGTGTTAAAAAGAGATCTTGTCTGAACACTACCCCCAGCCATCTGACACAAGACTTCTGCATAAAGAGTTTTTCCTCAATGCTAGCAAGTTTATTCCATCTATCCGATATTTCAGCTGCTGCAGCAAAGGTAATCTGGTTAGGATAGCAAAACCTGATTCTGGCAGTAGCACATTTACTCAGAGCTTGCTTAGTTCTTGCAGGGAAATCTCCATAGTGTGTCTTATTAATCATTCTCATCTCATACTTCAGCATCTTTAACTGTGCATGAAATCTGCTCATAGCTGAACGGAAATGGTGAATATGTTGAGTCAAATCTCAAACTCTTTTAACTACCGGTAAAAACTCAACATGCTCAATGAGATAATTAAAAACCCCAAAAGGCTTCCTAGCTTCATTAACAGCCCCAGATAAATGTACCACACAACGCGCAAGATCAGATATGCCGCCCGCCTCAAAATGCGACGAGGATTGGGGATACTTCCGCAGCCAAGCCTAATTGACCAAAGCCCGATCCAGCTTCTTACCTATAGGATCCTCATCTCTCTTATTCCACCAGGTAAATAGATCTGAATACCAAGTCTGTTAAGTTACAATCTCCCACAAGATCCTGAAAATTCCTCATTCCCAACGAAGATGATCTAACAAAGCCTCGGGAGTGTTCACTTAAAGCCAATGCCACATTAAAATCACCTCTCACTATCCATGGCATATCAAGATGATTATAAGCAGCCTGTGTTCACCGAATCTCATCCCACAATCTTCTTCTCTCCCCTTCACAATTCGATGCATATAATGCAGAGCAAATAAATTGTTCTCCTGTTTCAGGCACTTGAACCGCACATGTGATGATCTGGTCACTGATGTAAAACTTAGTAACAACCACCTTATCTGACCAGCAAAACCAAATACGCTCCAAAGGATTGTACTCATAGTTGGCTAAGGAATCCCAGCCCGGTTAAGCCTCATCCAAACAAACTCCAACATTATCCTGCTGCACTCTCGTCTCCAACAAACACCCAAAAAAGAACCTTTCTGCCTGAACCCATTTCCTAACTTCTCGATGTTTGTGTGATATTGAAGCCACGCATATTCCATACGAAAAAGATGTCATAACTTCTGGGTGGAAGCTTTGTTGGAGTTGGTGGTATGTCTTGACGCTTTAAGTCCTTTAGAACGACCCGCACTTGCTTACTGAGTTTGAAACTGGTGTTGTTCCGTAACCGAACATTTTTGATTGTTTCCCTCTGTTTAATTCTCAATTTCTTCCCTTCTGCTAGCATCTCACCTTCTTCTATCTCATCCTCCTCATTATTCTCCACCTCTTATGTTTCCTCATTCGCAAGTGCACTAAAGCGCGAAGGCGATTTACAACCTCTCCGTCATCATAACCCTCGTCCCCTTCTTCTACAATTCTCGCTACTTGACGATGTAGAGCTTGGAGACTTCAAACCTACCAGAGCCCAATCAAGCTTAGGTTCCTTAATTCCTGCATCATCTTTAGACGTATCCCCACTCACAAAATCCTTTCTAGTTTACCATCCCCTGTCATATCAATTCCCAGCGCTAGAGGCAATTCTTCAAGCTCTAGGAGAAGATCACTACCACATTGCGATTGGAACTTAAGTCATAACGCACCTTTCCATCACCATTTATCTCCACTTCAGTATTCTCTGCAACCTCCACAATTTCCTTATCATTTTGAAGGATTTGGATTTTTTTGGAAGTACAATTTGGTCCTTTATGACCCCAAGCATTGCATACATTGCATTTTGGAGGTAACCAGGGATAGCTCACATCAGCCACCACCTTCACACCTTCATTATCCAAGAAACTGATTTTCTCCACAAGTGGTTTTTGAAGATCAACCTCAACAAGAACCCTAGCCACATCATGTCGTATGAATTTCTCAGTATTCGGATGCAGCTTGACAAAATGGCCAGTCTATCGAGTCAGAAAACTTCACGGCCTTGTGGGAGAACATTGAACTAGGAATGCCTTTGAGATCAATCCACATTGGCATCACTGATAGGTTAGGAGGCTGTAGGGAAGTTTTGGGAGTCCACTCGTTCACCACCAGGGGAATATCCACAATATGCCAATATCGACGCGAGTCACATGAGACCTTATCTAAGGGTTTTCAATTTGGAATAGAACAGTATTCTTTTCGAGGAACTGCACATCACTTTTACTACCCATCTTCGAGGATGACCAAATGCGATTCAACGTAGCGTGAATGGTACCCACATGAGGCACATAACCGATGAAATACCCTACGACATAACTTTGCCTAAGAGGGTTTGGATCCGCCAGAATCTCATCGGGAATCAAAATCGAGACCACACCATCTACAGCCTCAGAAGGTGGCGGTGGCTCAGTCAAAGGGGACTTAGACCAGGGAGATCGATCTCCAGCAAGAGGAGGACAGCCATCTTCGAGACGACCATCTTTCGGGGAGGATTGGGAGTCGCTTTCTTGATCGGTTAGGGTACCCGGCATCCCAGATTTTTATTTTGAAAAGTTAGTTTCCTTTTTTTTTACAAAAAAACATCAATTTTATTCTGCAAGGGAACTGCAAGTGATCCCTCGCAGATCCATCACAAAATCACGAACAAATTTAAGCCGTCACAATTCTATGTGAGATTTGCGAAGGATCGATTTCAATTCCCAAGAAATTTTTCGATGGAAATAAATCTTATGCAAAATTACGATGGAAATAAATCTTATGCAAAATTGCAATTGATTTTCCAGGGATCCCTTGCAATATCCTCAAAAATCCCTTTTTGCGGTACTAGGATGGTTTGGGGCTTCGTCAAAAATTTTGGTTTTGAATAACACATTTAATAGAAACATTTATTGTTTAACATGTTCGAATTGTCAACAAAAAAAATTCAAAATTGTGATCAACCATGGTTATGAAATCAACTCTGGACACTTGAACTAATATTTCGAATTAATTGACATCAAAACCTTATAACCTATACAGTCAATATACGTTAACTAAATTGCCAGAAAGTTTTTAACATATTTTCACGGTACATAACATATATAATTGAATTGGTGCAAGCGCATAAGCAAATTTTATTAATCCAAAAAAACATTTTTTATTTTATACTATATATAATTTAAATTTAGATGATATTAATTCATGTATATAGTATATTTTTAATATTGATATCTATTAAATGATATTTTCTGCTCATATGGTTTTTGATCATTTGTATCTCTTATAATAACAACTTTAAATCACGCAAATCTATCATTGTGGGATGTTTATTAGTTTTAGTAATATTTTTAAAAGAAAACTCAATGAAAAATTGAAAATTAAATATTAGGTTGTCAGTATTTGTTCAAAGATTTATCAAAAATAATAATTTCAAAGCACATTTTGAAATTAGAATATTTATTTATTTTATATGTTAATATTTTAATTTGATGCTATTAATATATATATATCTTTTAATCTTAATAATTATCAAACATATAACATATAGGAAACTTCTAATTTTTTATTATATGATTAATGTGGTTGTTTAATTTTATTTTCTTATTTTAATTCAACAAAAATAATAGAAAATATACTATTTTTTATCAAAATCTTTATTATTTAAAATCATTAATTTTCAGAAAAGCTACATTAGGTAATTCCGTAGTTTTTATTTATAGAAATAAAGAATAATTTTAATAATTAATTTATGGTTAGTTTAATAAAAATCTTATTATATATTTATATGAACCAAACTATTTTTTTTAAGAATTCTAAGTGTCATTGTGGTGATGACACATAGCTATCTCAAATGTTGTAATGTTTCTCAAATAATATATAAGGAATATAAGGCATAATTTTAGTCAAAAAGAGAAAAAATATATTGGGGAACCAAGGGCCACTTATATACACTATTCTTTAGGTTTGTGACCACTTTAAACTAAAGACCTGTCATGTCCTTCATTCCGCGGTTACCAAAAAAGGAGCCCATAGAATGCTTTCTAAAATCGAACCAAGTAACCAAATTACTAAAGTAAACTAGGATAAGACATGCGCCTTGCGCAGGGTGAATATACGTAATTAAAATATAAAATTTTAGTATTGATAAATTTAAAATTTACAGATAATTTTTTTATGTATTTGAAATTTTACAATTTTGGAATTTTTAAATAATTATCTATACGTAGGATCATAAACAATTGTAATTAGAACTGTAGATCAAATCTTATAATTTAGTGGACCCGATTTCATATATCTTTTTACTTTTTAGTGTTCGAGTGATGAAAAATAAACATAGTGTCATTGGGCTTGATTGGTAGAGTATTAGCAAATTTCCTAATGTTTTTCTAAGAAGCAGTAGGTAAAATAATTGCATTTAAAATATATAAAGTTTCAAAACTAATTTAATATAATTTATTTATTTGTATAATAATATTAGAAAACTATATTTTTAAAAAAATTATTATTTTTAAAATAATTTTATAAAAAATTAAGTTAAATTTTAAATTATTTTTAAAAACAATATTTTAAGTTTTTCAAATATAAAAAAGAATTTAAAATTAATTATGGTCATGATTTAACATAACCATAATGATTTTAAAAATTAAAAAATTAACAAATAAAAAATTAACTCAGTTTTATATAATGATTGAACAATTTAAAAATTAATTATGGTTATGAGAAGTTTACGTTCACGTGTTAATCCTATTTATCTTCAATTTTTTCTCTTGTTGTTTTTTTTATATTTTGGTTATTACTCGATATAAATATTGATTTTGAAGTTTATTCTCATTTCGTTTATTTGTTTTGACCTAAGATTTATTAAATACTTATGATTTAAAATAATTAAAAAGATACATACTTAGGTTAAGATCTGCATTTTATGCACAATGAGTATTTTATATTTATAATTTATTTTATAATATTCTGCATATCATAAATAATAAAATAATAAATATATATATATTACATAACTAAGAAATCAGTCACTATTATGTAATAAATTGACCTATGCATATAAATTTAACTATCACTCTTGTTTATTCGTAATTAGCGTAAATAAATCAAAATAATCAATCTTATATTTTGTATATGATATATAATTAAATTTAAATGATATAAACATAGTAATATGACACACTTTTAATATTGATATTTATTAAATGAGGTTTCTACTCATATGATTTTATGATTATTTGCATAATTGTGTAACAAAACTTTACACCAACGATTTTTTTTTAATGTGAGATGTTTAGTAGTTTCAATAATTTATAATCATTTAAAAGAAAAACAATGACATATTTCAAAATTAAAATATTAAATTTTCAATATATGTTGAAGACAAATATCAAAATATAAGTATGTATTTTCATACGATTTATAGTTTAATTAAAACGATATGAAATATTTATATAAACTAAAATTATTTCTTCATATGGTCTTATAATCATTATATTTTATTATAGAAAAAAATTAAAATCTTGATCTTAAAAGTTTATGTGAGACTTTTAACAGTTTTAGTAATTTATACTCATTTTCAAAAATTCGAAATACAACATACACAAAAAAAAATCTAGATTTTTATTATATGATTAATGTAATTGTGTAATTTATTTTAATAATAAATAAATAAACAAAATGAGAAAAAATATACAGATTGTTATCAAATCTTTATTGTTTAAAATCATTAATTGTCATATATATTTTATTCACATTAGGTAATTCCGTAGGTTTTATTTAAGGAAAGCATGCGAAACAATAAATATTTGATATATGCGCAACTATAGTCTACTAAATATTATATTGCTAGAGAATACAATTTTTAGACTATACATTATATCACATGCTCTAGAATCCTTGGGATTTGAAATAGAAGCCAAAGAGCTATGCCACATAGGACTGGGGTTATTTTTAATTCTTACAAACTTAACGTTACAACTTTTTAAATGATTCTCAAATAATATATAGGGGATACTCGATTATCATTTTCATATTATTTCTCTCTTAGATATCAATATTTCGCAAAACGGCAGAAGAAATTACAACTTAAGCACATAGTGAAACATGTTGCATGGAAAGTATATAAAGTTACCAAACTTATTTATCATTCATATATTAATTCGAAAATAGATCAATCTCTGGAGAATTTTCACTTCAACCCCTGCATCTGTAGTACTTGGGATGGCCACGGTGATACTTGTTTGACGGAGGAGGCAAGACTCTTCCTCCACCACTAGACGCTGCCGGCGGCGTATCATGTTTGAGAGCTCCATAGTTGAGATACTTCACCTTACTTGTTAGCATCGTACTAGATGAAATCACCATACCTTCAGTGTCTTCATTATCTTCTTCTTTTATCGTCATTTTGTTCACCTCTTCCTCTCTCGAACCATCCTCTTCATCACTCTCATATCGTTCTTTCACCCACGTGTTCTTAACGTGATGCTTTCCGGATGCACGTTCTTCATCGTTTTCGGTAAACCCTTGAGAAAATGTGTAGTATTCCATGCTTGATGAGCTTTATTACTTTGAATTGTATATTTATTTGGTTGGGGTTACATCCATTATTTATAGAGGAAGATATTGGTTTGTAACTTGTTATGCCTAATGGAATCTCATTTACTTTCATAGAAGGATAATTATTTCGATATAAAACAAAATGATTGTTTCCTTTTTCAAAATGGGTATTCGAACAAAAACTTTAAAGCCGTCAATATAAGTTGGAGGATAAAATATGATGCGCCATATTATAGATAATTATGCCTTTACTATGTATTCATTAATTGTAATTCTTTCTAAGCCGTCAACATTTAAAAGATAATTTTATATTTATTTACTGACTTGAATTCTTTTGCTAAAGTCTTCAATGTTTTAAAAGATAAGTTATTATATTTTTATTTATTCACTAAATATAATGAAGATTATATATAAGTTATTATATATTTATTTACTGCCATATTCTAGTTATATATTTATTCACTAAATATAATGAAGATTAGTTTTACAATGACGTTTCACATTGTTTATACTGGCATACCTATCTTAAATATAATTTGTATGATTCTTAATCTTTTCTCCTTTACAACTGGGTGACATATAAACATTAGTCCAAACATAACCAAATAAAAGCTTGTCATTGTTCTCATTACAAAGTTTTACATTAGGACAAATAATTATCTATCTTTATATAATGAAGGAATCTAGTTACGTATTGTAATCAGTAAAGACTATGTATACTATATACGGTTACCGGCTTACGACATGCAGTCATTTTTGCACTTGTTCTCTCTTAGAATCTTATTCCAAAATATGCTAGTGGGACGATGACTTACGATTCTAAGAAGTAGCCGCCCTTTGCGTTTACATAGCTGATATCTTAAGCAACGGTCCATGTTCAACGGTAGAAAACCAAAAGAAACAACTGCGGTAAAATGAACGAAGTTTTAAAAAGTCTAAGAAATAAATATACATAAAATAAATATTGGAAATTTTAAACGATATTATAAAGCAGAATAATAACTGGCAAAATTACCAACTATCGATAATTCTTCGAATAAACAAACCAATTTTCATAGATTGAATTATGGTGATTTGTTCTTTTAGTGGTTAGTGATAAATATTTTTTTTTCATTTTTCTTAATTTAGGAGTAAATTGCATGTGAATTTTGAAATTTAAATTGTCGGCGATTTAGGACACGAAAACATATTTATTTATTTGGACTAAGTTTGTTTTATTGTCTGTTTAAAATTGAATGTTATGTTTCATATGAATTTAATATACGCAGTAGTTATTTTTTTGATTTACTATATATTCCCAAATCTTGATTTCTGTGTAACTATTTTTTTTGTTGTGAATCATTTCTTTATCTATTAACGTGTTTTTCTCATCACATCTGTTATTGTATTTGGTGTAATGTTATATGGGATTCGTTTAGGAAGAGATAGTTTTTTTTTGGACGTTATGCATCTATCTTATTAAAGAGCAGTACAAAAACAAAATACCACTAAAACTTACAACTTTTTTTACAAATCAATATCACTGAAACATTAAATAATCCTAATTTTAAATAATCTTGTATTTTATAATTATTACATAATTTCTTAAAATAATTATAATTAACAAAGAATTAGGCAACAAGAAAAGAAAACATACATTATATTTATTTAATAGGTTTCAACACAGTCATAATAAACAGAGTATTCTAACTTTAAAGAAAAAAATTGGGCTAAAATCCCACCTTTTATTATTTTGTATATTTTCCTATAAATAGAATTCTAATGTAAATTCAATATTACAAATGGGGAATATTATAAAGTTTATAGAAACATATTTCAAATAGTATATAAAATACTTTTATACATTATAATATAATTTTGATCCATAAAAAATAAAATAAAACACATTTGTACGTATATTGATGCGGCCGTTAAACCAGTAGCTGAACTGGAGGTCAATCCAACACTTTACCAGACCAGCCAAAGCGCTTACAGGACACATGCACACCAACAATGCCATATATTTCAAACCAGGAGGTTTTTAACCATGAAACCAATTTTTATGGATTCTACACTCAAGACGGAGTCCATCCCAACTGGAAATATCTCAAAAGCTATCTGGAGAAAGAAGATATCAGTTTTACAAACCAGAGGTTCTACAACCCATCCATCTGCGAGTATTAGGCTTTAGAAGGAGATTCCAACCCAACCATGAAGCGGCTTTCTACAGAATTAATCATGGGCTTCAATAGGGATTTATCAGCTTTCCAGAAAGCCCAAAATCAGAAATATTTGTCAAGGAAATCAGAAGTTATGATTAATTTTCCAGAACCGGCCAAACCGATGCCATCTAAGGAAAGTCTTCAGCCAATTAAGTTTGGTTCGACCCAGAGCTATTTATGGAGACCAGGAGATCATGTTAGCCAATCAGGAGACATTCCAGGAGTTATTAGCTGCACCAGGAGCCAGAGGATCAGACGGATCCTTGAAAGAGTTATCAAACCAAACCTAAGCTATTTATGGAAAGATTGGACAATCTTTCGGTTTAGTCATTTCCAAGCCAATCAATTCCGACCAGAAGATATCCAAACTAAACCAAGGCGTCCAAAAGACATCATAGGAGACAATGAAGAGTTCTACACGATCATACCATGTACCAACCATTATAGGATCAGGAAGATCCCCATTAACACCAAGCTGCCTTATTTGGAGTTCTTTGAAATAAAGCTCCAACAGCTCTTTTCTCTACAGATCAGGCACAACCTCAGCACCTTACAGACCATCAAGAAGATTCCCAGGAAGCTCACTTACCCCCTTAAACCGTCCAGATACAAGGAGAACCCCATCTACATTCATTTGGCCAAGATTCTCACCATTAAGCCTCCAACGGCTAGTTTTCAAGGAGCCATCAACTCCTTTGCTTTCAAGTTTATTATTTCAAATTTATTTGTTTCCTTTTATGATTTTATGACTGTTAGAGTCTTCCATGGTCGAGCCTATATAAGCTCAAGTCATTTGTCTTTGTAGACCACCCTTGAATTTTATGAAAAGATTATTCAGTTTTCTAGTTTTCTTAAAACTATTGTTCTAACTCTTTTGAGTGTTGTGAGAAGCATCTCTTGACCAACCAGTCTTATCAAAGTCTCCTTTCACAGAGCTTTGTGGTGTCTACAATCCATCACGTCCATCATCCCATCATATTGAGAGATTCAATCAAACCTTGATCCGCAAATCCACTTCAATCCATCTCTTGATAAAGTTGAGAGCGACTTCAGTCCAGCTGCTTGATTCCACCATATCTATCCCTTTATCTTTGTTTATTTACTCTGATTTATTCATATCATCATCAGCATCTAATCACATTTCCATTATTCTAGGTTGTATAATTGAATTCAGACCATATCGGCCAATATATCACACATTTGGTTGATCCGGTTAGAACCTCATAACCAATTTGGATGACCCCCATTCTGGGCTGTATCATTTGGTATCAGAGCTCAAAGCAAATGTTACAGCCCCGGAAGCTAGGATGGTGAGATGATCGATGAAATGGTGGTTATCGAGAAACCGGTAGAGATGGAGTTGGGTGATGAATGAGTTTCTGTCCTCCTCGTCCAAGATAACCTGAAATAAAAGAAGAACAATGAGATGACGAATGATAAAAATAACACAGAAATAAAATAAAGAGGTAAGATAGAATGGAATGGATTGATGGATAAGTTTGATGATGGTTGGAAGGAAGATGATGATGGATAGATGGTGATTGACTCTCTCAATCCGTGGGGGTTGATTGACTCTCAATCTGTGTCTCAAAGCTCCTGAAATCTGGTGATATCTATCCTTGCACCTTCTTGCTTGCATTTGTTTTATCATCTTAAATTAAAAAAAAATATTGTTTGCATTTTTTTTTTCTGTTTATTTCTGAATTGCTTGTTCTTGGTGTTAAAACCAGAGATAGGCACGAAAGAGATAACCATTTGCTTGTTTGATTCATTTAGAAAACTCAAAAAAATCTGCATACCATAAAGTTTCTTGTTTGAATCTTTCATTTAAAAAATAAAATAAAAAGGCATATCATTTTTTCGTGCATAACATGTTTTCTTTTGCATTTTGAACTTGCATACAGAAAACCAAAAGAAAGAAAAAAATCATTTTGCATAATTTATTTCTTTTCAGTTCAAGTGACATATTTTTCTCGGTTTAGTTTTAAATAGTTTGCATTTGGTTGCTTATTTTTGGTTCGACCAGAACTTCCCTATCCTTCACTCGCTCTTTGAGATTGATTTCAGGAAGCCATGGAAGGAGAAGCACACGGCCAAACCCTAAGGGCTACACTAAGCCAACAGTCCGTAGCTTTACAAAAGCTCCAAAAACAGATTGCCCAATTGGAGAAAAAAATAAAGCACTGGTCCAACAACCATAGCATGAAGAAAGAAGATTTTTAGATGCACCAGAGGCTGTTTATGTCGAGCCCAAGCCACCAGATCCTTCAAGGATCCACCAGAAACATACTTCTAAAACCCACAGCCATCATTGTGATAATTCTCGGTTTGATTCTAGTTTTGTTGCTGATAAAGTTAAACTCTTTACATTTTCAGGAAAAAGAGGATATCTGAGATGGGAGAGGAACCTTGATGAATGGTTTCACTTCAATAACATCCTGAAAAAGAGAGGCTAGCTTATGCTATTGATCAACTTAGAGAAGAAGCATTTAAATGGTGGATAAGAGAAGAAGATGATAGATGGTTTTACAAGGAGCCAACTATCAAAACATGGAGAGCCCTTAAAAAAGTCATGATAGCTGAGTGTGCACCAGGTTTTAAAAGTTCTGAGATCCTAGAACTCTTTCCAAGGAGGTATCCAACTCATGGTTCTAAAGAGGTAAAGAGAGATGTACCACAAGAAGGCCATAGAACCTTGATCCATCAAGACCAGATCCGGCCAAACCAGAGGGCCAAGGTTTTCAGTGATCATTACCAACTTTATGAGACCCCAAAGGCCATAGAGAAGAACCTTGTCAGCCAAGACACGTTGGTAAGACACAAAGAAAAATCAGACAAACCAATTTTTCAAGAAAAGGCTAAGGTAAGTCATATACTTGATAAATTTGTTTATAAATCATCTCCCACTGGTATGAATCACTTGTCTTTTTCCAAAAATGTTAAGATAGGTCCTCAGGTCCAGAAAGACATGATCTCAACATCCTTTTTGGAATCCAAAGCTTTCCATGATTTAATTCCAAGGAATAATGAGATTCCATACTCAAAGAAAGAGGAGGCATCAAGCCAAGGTAAGTCTTCTAACTGTGTAAATTTAAATCTTCAGACATGTTATGGATGTCATAAAGGAGGACATTTTTCTGTAGTTTTCCCCACTAGGCAAGTATTGATAGAAACATCACTAGAAAATAAAACAGATTTATCTAGGAAAAGTGATAGTTTTATTCAATCCGATTTATTGGTTCCAAATTCTTGTATGATGCACCTGTCTTTGTCAAGAGGTGTTGTAACAGGAATTAAGGAGAAAGAATTCACTGGAGGAGAACCACCAGATATCACCCATGTGATGGACCAGAAGCTGGTTCAAAGCACATTGTAGTCCATGTTGCTTAAAGAAGCAAAACCAGTAACTAATGTATCAAGTCAATGTAAGTGTTTAACACCACCTTTATATACTGGTTCTGAAGTGTATGTTCTTGATATAGGGAGCAAGAATGAAAGCCTTATACTGACTGAAGTTCCAAGGGCCGAGCCTAACCATGAGCTCAATCATGAACCACCTAACAAGTGGAAGCCCAAAACTGAACAATGTGTTGTTCATCTACCAAGGTTTAAAGTTTGTTTCACATTAGATCAGAATTTTATTAATTATTCTATGTCAAGATTAATGCACTTGTCTTGTCCAAGAGAATGTGAAATATTTTCAGGAACCATGGTGGAGTACACTGCCCAACAGAATGAGGCATCAGCCATGATGTTAATAGATGTTGAGCAGAAACCAGTCCAAAGGGAGGCTGTCACAATGCGATTCAAAGCCAGTCTAAGTAAGGAAATTGTTTCTAGTATGAGTTCGTCCATATTACTTGATTACCTAGGTATAATGCACTTGTCTTTGCTAGAAATTTTTGATCTAGGAATAAGACAAGAAGATGGTCATACCAGCCAAGGTAAGACTTTGCAAAAAAAGCAGCCATCTAACCAAACTTGTCCAAAGGAGAAAAACATTCTTCAACTTGTGGAAGCTATCAAAGTAAGTCTGGAATTTTCACATTATGTTTATCAGTTTCCAAACACAGATATAATGCACTTGCTTTTTGTCCAGAATGTTGGAAATTTTTCAGGTTGCAAAGAAGAAAGCTTCAAAGACATCCCACAAGATGATCTTTTGTTGCTAGGAGGATCAATTCCAAAGAAGACCAGAAACGTGGTCACCAAACCATTGAAGGACAATCCACTCCAGAATAGATTCAATGTCCCCAACAATAGAAGAGGCATGATCCTTTCATATATATCCAAAGAAGAGCCACCAGATGCACCATGCATTACCAAACCAAAAGTGTATCAAGGTAAGGTTCTAAACTCTCAAAGGAGGATGAAACCTGACTTGCTCTATTGTGGTGTATCAGGTTATCCAGTTTTTAGGTCAAAACCTTTAAAAGGGCGAGGTAATGATGCGGCCATCAAACCAGTAGTTGAACCGGAGGTCAATCAACCACCTTATCAGACCAGCCAAAGCGCTTACCAAGACACATGCGCACCAACAATGCCATATATTTCAAACAGGAGGTTTTTAACCATGAAACCAATTTTTATGGATTCTACACTCAAGACGGAGTCCATCCCAACTGGAAATATCCCAAAAGCTATCCGGAGAAAGAAGATATCAGTTTTACAAACCGGAGGTTCTACAGCCCATCTATCTGCGAGTATCAGGCTTTAGAAGGAGATTCCAACCCAACCATGAAGCGGCTTTCTCCAGAATTAATCATGGGATTCAATAGGGATTTATCAGCTTTCCAGAGAGCCCAAAATCAGAAATATTGGTCAAGGAAATCAGAAGTTATGATTAATTTTCCAGAACCGGCCAAACCGATGCCATCTAATGAAAGTCTTCAGCCAATTAAGTTTGGTTCGACCCAGAGCTATTTATGGAGACCAGGATCTCATGTTAGCCAATCAGAAGACATTCCAGGAGTTATTAGCTGCACCAGAAACCATAGGATCAGACGGATCCTTGAAAGAGTTATCAAACCAAACCAAAGCTATTTATGGAAAGATTGGACAATCTTTCGGTTTAGTCTTTTCCAAGCCAATCAATTCCGACCAGAAGATATCCAAACTAAACCAAGGCGTCCAAAAGACATCATAGGAGAAAAAGAGGAGTTCTACACGATCATACCATGTACCAACCATTATAGGATCAGGAAGATCCCCATTCACACCAAGCTGCCTTATTTGGAGTTCTTTGCAATAAATCTCCAACAGCTCTTTTCTCTACAGATCAGGCACAACCTCAGCACCTTCCAGACCATCAAGAAGATTCCTAGGAAGCTTACTTACCCCCTTAAACCGTCCAGATACAAGGAGAACCCCATCTACATTCATTTGGCCAAGATTCTCACCATTAAGCCTCCAACGGCTAGTTTTCAAGGAGCCATCAACTCCTTTGCTTCCAAGTTTATTATTTCAAATTTATTTGTTTCCTTTTATCATTTTATGACTTTTAGAGTCTTCCATGGTCGAGCCTATATAATCTCAAGTCATTTGTCTTTGTAGACCACCCTTGAATTTTATGAAAGGATTATTCAGTTTTCTACTTTTCTTCTAACTCTTTTGAGTGTTGTGAGAAGCATCTCTTGAGCAACCAGGCTTATCAAAGTCTCCTTTCACAGAGCTTTGTGGTGTCTATTCAGTCCATCACATCCATAATCCCATCAGATTGAGAGATTCAATCAAACCTTCATCCGCAAATACACTTCAATCCATCTCTTGTTCAAGCTGAGAGCGACTTCAGTCCAGCTGCTTGATTCCGCCATATCTATGCCTTTATCTTTGTTTATTTACTCTGATTTATTCATATCATCATCAGCATCTAATCACATTTCCATTGTTCCAGGTTGTATAATTGAATTCAGACCATATCGGCCAATATATCACATATTTGGTTGATCCGGTTAGAACCTCATAAACCAGTTTGGACGACCCCCATTCTGGGCTGTATCATATATACATAACATATTCTAAAACTATAAGTGATACAATTAACCAACTATAAGGAAATTTATAATAGTTAATATAAATTATAAAGTTATTGTGTTTTAAAAATGTCATATTAAATGATTATTTTTACAATCATCACTTACACAAAATGAATATTTATTTATAAGAAAATGTAAAAATGAAAATCCACACACGATAAAATTTAAAATATAGATTATAACGTACAAAAAATAAATATTCATTTATTAAAAAAAGTGCATAATAAAATTTTAAAATTTAGATCATCATTTCATAAAAGAAATATTTCTTTATGTTTAAAAAACACACACGGATGCACGGATCAAACTCTAGTTACAATTAAATGACCATTGATGTATAATTTCTTAACAAATTTAATAATCAGGTTTTATTTTAAAAACTTTGCTGTATTTTCTAATTTATGATGTACTTTGTTTATTTTTCAATCTCTTCACGTATGTAAATTTAAAAGATTATTAATAACATTTTATAGTTATTTAAAAAGACTTATATATGTAAATATCAATATATTAACATAATCAAATGTATTATTTATATTTTATTTTAAATTATATAATGTATTTTCTAGTTTATAATGTAACTTTGTGTACTTTTCAATCTCTTCACATATGTAAATTTTAAAAGATTATAAAATATTTTTTTTGTTATTTAATATATATATATATATATATATATATATATATATATATATATATATGTGTGTGTGTGTGTGTGTGTGTGTGTGTGTGTGTGTGGAAATACAAAAAAATATTAAAATTAGATATTTAAATAAGTTGATATATATGAAATAATAGATTTTCATAATTGGGCCTAATGTAAAAATCAATAAAATTCAAATACAAATTTTTTTTATAAAAAGGCCTAATAAAATATTCAACAAATGATAGTATACCAAGTGTCAATGTTTACCCCCCATGGAAAAAAAAAAAACCTCAACTTTATTATTAAAGATACTAATCAAACTAAATTAAACGATCGATATATGTATTATTATATTGTGAATGCCTCCATAATAACTGAGTAAACACTCAAACAGACACACCATGCTGACAAACAGAACATTAATATGTAATGATAAGATGAAAACATTTTTCTATATATTGTTATTTTCATTTCTAAATGCTATAATAGAGAAAATAAACTATAGTCAATCTATATTTTTTATTTTAAAGTAGAGATTGGTATATTCCTATAAAATAATATTTCTTATTATAAAATCATAATCTGTTATTTTCAAATGATATTTAATTAATTTTTAATAAGTGAGATAATGAATTAAATAATTATTTATTAAAGATATCAAAACTTTACTCAGTCAAATTAATTTTTCTTACTAAAGTAATGACTCAACCAAAAATTATGGAGGACATCACAAATAACAAAATTTACTTCTAAACAATCTTATATATAATAGTACATTTAAGCTTCTCAAGGTGTCCTTGTCAGCATTTTGTGGGTTCCGCGTGTTTAATATTTAAAACCTATAGTTTTTCTAAAATGATTATGAACAATGAATACACTTTAACCGAGTAATATAAGACATCTAATTAAGTTTGCAAGCGTGTGGGTTCAAACCACGCAGATGTATTTTAGTTTTTTTTCGTTAGTATTATTATCATATGGGCTTTTTGGTTGTAATGTTTTTATGTTTTTTTTTCTCTGGGCTTACTGTTTAAAGCCCAAAATAGTGGGAAAATCCTAAAGTTTAACGAACTCAAACCCAAAAATAATTAAAAATTGATAAAAACAAACAACCCAAAAAATAAAAAACAAAAACAAAACAAGTCCCACGCGGCACTATCATGTCCTAATATATATTTTCTATTAGAACATATTTCCTAATTTATATTTTCAAAAAGTTATCTATGTGAAATAAAATTAAAAAAAAAACAAAATTTAAGTATTGTTTTTATTTATAAAATGAATACGTATTTCCTCTTACATTTTTAATAGTTACTATAATTTCATTTTTATCAGACTCCGGCAAATGGATTCCCACAGTCGATGACGCCGTAAATAAAAATGCCACATTATTCATGAACAAAATTCAAACTTACAAAAAAACCATATACAAATCTATCTAATGAAACCCAAACAACAAATATTCACTTAAATTAAAGTTATTTTCAAATTGATAAATCGTTTAGTACAAATATAAATACTATAAATAAATAATTATATCAAGTTTTTTACCTCTGGTATAAAAATTATTTACAACATAAAAAATAAAAAAAAAGATAGACACCTTTTTTCACACACTAGAAACTATATTATAGTTTAATTATTCCTATAAACCTTACTTCGCATATAAATATCATTTAACACATCATATATTGATATGTTGTGTTTTTGACATGTTACACACATGCTTTGCATATCATATTTGTGCTTTCCTGGAGTATTCTTAGTGTGTTTTGAGTTATTTCAGGTGGAGAACAAGTTGGAATGCACCAGAAAGAGCATATGGAAGAAAGAATGCAAAAACTAGAGTTTTCCATCGCGGAGCACCCATGCAGAGCAAACCCCGATTTGCTCCCGTTCTTTAATGAGACCTCTGATCTATTTCGAGAAAGAGCAAAACGCAGCACTCCTTTCTACCCTAGCAGGCGCCGATCTTCTAAGAAAATATACCTTGGCCGCCTCTACTTCTACACACACAGAGCATAGACTAGATTTTTACACAGGAAACTTGTTGAGACCTTTACTTTTGTTGAAGATTTGTTTTAGCTATTTTCTAAGGGCCACGGCTTCCTCCTCTTGGTTTCTAGAGAAGAAATCCATGAATCCTCTTTATACTTTGATTTATCTAATGCATTATTCAGTCATGACTTGTGTGTTCTCTTGTGTTATGATCGAGTAATCGATTTCTTAGCCTAGGGTTCTAGGGTGTTGATCCATTGAACTGGACATAGATAAGCCTCATTCTCGCCTTTGCTCCCCACTGTTCTTACTGCTGATACTGATTTGATCACTTTGTATTTGATTCCAAGTTTAATCTTTTATCATTAATCCTGAATTAGGTTGCTAGATTTGTTGAGAGCAAGCATCACATCCCTGGTCAACGAAAGTAGAAGATATCAGCGTGTGATGTGAGCATATTAGGTATGTGTTTAATGTTTTCTGTCGAGTGTTGATCCATGCGAGAGCATAGGTATCATTGCTCCCCCGCGAAAGGAGCACACCTACGAGAGCAGGGTGTTCTAGTTAAGAAATCTAGGTTGTAGGCTGCACTTAAAGAGCTTGAATAATTGTTTGGTTCAGTATGGTTAACACCCAATGAGACACCCTAGGTTGACATCCTCATATCCTGAATTTAAAACTCCATTTTATTATTTGTTTCTCACGATTTTGTTCTTCACAACACTTAATCGTCTTACCTTGAATTTGATCCTATAGAAGTAAAGTGTAATATTTGGTCTCTGTGGATTCAATCCTTAAGTGCTACATCGACATACCATTCGATTGCGGTAGTGTGCACATTAGGTTAATTGGTGTGCATTTGCACGTAATATTAATTTGGCGCTGTTGCCGGGGACCAAGAGTTTACCTTTATTTTTGGTAATTTTTCTAGTATAAAACATCTAACTTGCTCTATGTTTTCTTTGCTTGCAGCTGATGTTCCAGGTGTATGACCAGTAGAATTACTCGAAGCCACACCTCAAGTCCATTAGTCACGCTCACCAACGAAGAGTTAGCAAGATTAGAAAGAACCAACAGACAACAACCGAGGCCGACTCACGCCACAATGGGCGATCACAGAGACCAGAATGATCTCACTGCAGCATTGGCTCTGATGCAACAACAAATGCTCCAGATGCAGCAGACCATTCAAGCACAAGAAGCTGCTCGTCAACGCCAGGAGGAGCAGGAGCAAGCTGCTCAAATCGGCGAGCGAAATCTGCCGCGGAACATCCCTGCTACGCGTTCCGCGATTGCTCCACCACCATGTGCCAGACAAGACTTCGAGATAAAGCTTGCTATGATCAATCTGGTGCAGTGGAAGATGTTCCATGGGCTCCCAGCTGAGATACTTATGGAACAGATTGAGGCTTTTGAAGAGATCTGTAGCTTCACTCGCGCTAATGGAGTACCCCCTGATTACATCAAGTGCATGATGTTCCCGTTCTCTCTAGCGGACAAGGCTTTAAGATGGCTCAAGTCGCTCCCTACGGGCTCTCTCACTACACGGGAGCAAGTCAGATCAGCCTTCTGGGGACAGTTCTACACGAAGTCTAAATCAGCAACTCTCAGGAATAAGATCTCCTCTTTCAAGCAGCACGCAAATGAGCTATTCAACGATGCGTGGGAGCGATTCAATGACTCCCTCAGGGAGTGCCCTCATCACGGATTTGAGAAGGATCACGTTCTGGGAATATTTTATGATGGTGTCGAGTAGGAGTTTCACAACGCTCTCAATGCTGCGAGCAAGGGAGACTTCATGACACAGACCACAGACGGTGCGTTCGAACTGATATAGAACATGGCTGCTAGTTCTCCGAAGAAAAACCCAGAGGCAGATCACTCCAAGAAGGTTAACAGTGTTGATGGTCAATGGAAAGATGAGCTCACTGCCAAGGTTGATCTGCTCCTAAAGAGCAGTGAGGGGCAAGTTATGTACATGGACGAAGCTACACCAGAGCAAATAGCTAACGATCTTGCTTCTGAGGGAGGAACAAAAGGGGAGAATCATCAAGAGGTTCTCTACATCAATGGTCAGAGGTATGTCCAGAATCGAAGCTACTATCAGAATCCCAACTACCGGAGTGACCCTAACCCGCTCTCTCACCAGAGGAGCAACGCAGAGAATTCTGGGGATCAGATGCAGCGAAATCAGCAGCAAGGTGCTCCGCAGCAGAGAGGTTTCCCTCCGAATTTCCAAGGCAAGACTATCATTTTCAACCAAGCTCAGAACCGATTTCAAAGCCAGAACCAAAATCAGAACCATCAGAATCAGCAGAGCAACCCGCAAGATGCTCCAGCTAATTCAGGGGGTGGACAGAGTGAGATGAAAGCCTTAAGGAACATGATGCAGCAGCTGCTCCAGAGTCAACAAATACATGTCAAGGCGTTGAACCAAGCTACTTCTGATATCAACAGAAGTATGGACAACATGTTCACTGAGCTCAACACGAAATATGAAATAGTGAGCAGTCACATGCGCCAGATTGACATTGCTCTCGCTCAGACTACAGAGAGTGTCAAGAGACAGCAGGGGACGCTCCCTGGAAAAAATGATAGAAATCCAAGGGAGTGTTATGCAGTGGAATTGAGAGGTGGTAGGCAGCTGAATGATCCAACACCAAGGCGATTTACTGCTGCAGAGAAAGCTAAGC
This sequence comes from Eruca vesicaria subsp. sativa, assembly GCA_932364175.1. NCBI lineage: Eukaryota > Viridiplantae > Streptophyta > Magnoliopsida > Brassicales > Brassicaceae > Eruca > Eruca vesicaria. The sequence continues at coordinate 333,111 of CAKOAT010075155.1, forward strand.
AGAAAGAATTAGAGCAACCTGCTGGGGTCGCTCGGACTACTCCGGATCAACCTGCTGAGACTGCTCCAGGCGAAACAGAGCAACCTACTAGCTCTGCAAAGACTGCTCTCAACAAATCTGCTGAGACTCCACCAGCTCGAGTCTATGTTCCTAAGGTTCCCTACCCAATCTCACCCAGACATCTGAGGGATCCCATTAGTGAAGAGCAGCTGACATGTTTTAACAAGATTGTGAGAAGGCTACCCAAAGAACTTGAATTTGAAGATGCTCTGCAGATTCGCCCATTGCTTTAGTTCTTTAAAAACTGTAGAGAGACTCAAGAGGAGATCAAGGTATTCTATACTAAAGCACTGTCTACACCAGCACTGAAGGTATTGCCTAAGGTTGATGATCCTGGAAAGTTTGTTTTCCCATGTTCCATCGCAGGAACAACCTTCAACGACGCTCTTTTTGACTCTGGTTCTTGTGTTAATCTCGTCTCAAAGGCTATTGTAGACGATTTGGGTATTGCTGGTGTTGAGCGTTCTCAGCTGAACCTGACATTTGCAAACTCTTCCAGAGTAGTCCCATGTGGAACCATCCGCTGCCTTCATGTCCAAGTAGAGGAATGCGTTGTTCCTGCTGAGCTTCAAGTTGTTGAGAGGAATAAGGATCATGAGATGCCTTTGATATTTGGAAGGACATTCATGGCTACTGTTGGAGCAACCATCGATATGCCTAACAAGAGAGTTTGCTTCTCCAACATCAACAAGAAAGTTTTTACAGTACTGTACCCACCAGATATTCCTCATCACACGCCTCTTGCATCTCAGTGTTTGATGTAGAAAAGCTGAAGGTGATTCCAGAGAAAGAGCATGGTGATAAGGGTGAGAGCAGGCTGTTTTCTGATGAAAATCCTAGCACTGATCCTACTAAATTCAGAGGGAATTCAAGGGTGAAACAGAAAGTTCAGAAGAAAAGGATCAAGGGAGATCCTAAAATGACTTTGATACCTCTCAAGTGTGATGAGAACTACATTGAGTATGAGGTGAAGTGCAAGGGTACCTCCAAACCGTTCTCTAAAGTCAGAGCCATTCTCACACATAAGCTGAAGAAGAAAGGAGAAGCTGCTGCTAAAGGGTTGTTGAGCAGGGTTTTGAAGCTGAACATGTCTGATTGTGGAGCTTGTTTTGGAACAGGCCCTCCTTCTCAACCAGAATGATCCCCATCACTAAGTCAAGCTAGTGAATTTAACCAAGCGCTTGGTGGGAGGCAACCCACTGGTAGTCTAAATTGTTTTTATAACTTTTCTTTAGTTTTTATTTTGCTTATGTTTCATTGAGTTCAGATATAAAAAAAAAGAAAAGAAAAAAGAAGATTCCTCTGTTCTACGGACATAGCACAGTCAAGGAGAAAATGCAACCTGCTTCGCCAGGCTGCTCCGCGCCAAGTAAGTATCAGGTAAGCCTGGTTGGCTGACTCTAGGTTTATTTTCACACCAGAGACGGTGTGAAGTAAGTCTGGTGGAGGCACCTGTGTGTTTCTGAACTCTATTTGCTTTTGTTTTTGTTTCTTGAGTCAGTCATGTTTCTGTTTTCATTTATTGAGTCAGTTCTAGGATCGAGTCAGTCAAATTTATGTGGGAATCAGGACCTTATCTTATGATGCTATCTAACCACCTCGTGCTCTAAGTATCTTATTCAGTGACCTTAGCAGTGATGAAAGACGTTCACTTGGACCTGGAACACCCCTTGACTTTACCTCACCTTGCTCTCCAGAAGATTTCTGCTTGTAGAGGTTATTCTGGAAAGACTTAAATTCCATCTAACTTGAACCTAATATTGACTTAATTCTTGTTTTTACGGGCGTTACATTAGGGAAACGAGATTACACTCACGACATCTTAATTTTTTCTATCCATCTTGTTGATCTTGAGTGGCTAGCTCATCTTTAGCTAGTTCCCACCCTGAACCTTAAAACCTTTGTTTCACCCTCATGCATTCGGTTCTTAAGTTTCATATGTGCAGATATGTGCAAAAGGGCTGGAGAGGAAAGAATCAACACTACTCTCACTCGTTTTGCTCACAGACTACGCTTCAGAGCAAAGACGTACATGATCCGATAAGAAGAGAGCAGTGAGTAGGATGATTCGAGCAGAAAAGATCAAATGGTGAAAGAAGTGCTAAATTCAGAACCACCAGGGGCACACTATATGTAATTACCTCCTTCTGGTCATCATCATCATCTGAACTCGTCATTTCATTATTCATTCAAAAAAAAATTCAGTATTATTTATGTCCCAAGAGTTCTAAAACATGATGAGAAGGAGAAGAACCGAAACATTGCCCCTGGTCGATCAGAGAAGCCAAGAACTGAAGTGGAAATGAAACAGTGTGTAGAAGGGGTGATCTGAAAGGAAGAGAGCGACCTGTCAAAGAAAAGAGGAACAACGAGCGATTGCTCTGCAGAGAAAACGAGTGAGGGTTCGTGGAGATCAATGGATCCATACTCTCTGGCAATTTTGTGTGATATCCTGCATCCTCTACAAAGATATGGTAAACCCTAAACACTTGTTAACTCCACTTTAAACACTGAAAAATCCTTTCTCATACCTAGCCCGTCTACCCTGAATAATGCCTATGACAAGAAGCTCACACTGAACTTAAATGAATATAAGGAGTTTTTGTCTAGAAGGTTTGACTTTTGCAGGTTTGAGATATAGAGCATGGAACCGATTTGAACAACAGTCAGTGGGGTTCTGGTAAAGGTGTGTCGTCCTAGTATGTCTGCTTATATGGTTCAGAGATTTGTGGTTAAAGTATGGTTGCTGAAATGAGAGAATTCCCACACTTTCAAACCTTTCCCACTGATCTGGAACTTGACATTATTTGAGGACAAACAAGGATCCAAGTCTGGGGAATTGATATGTTGTGTTTTTGACATGTTACACACATGCTTTACATATCATATTTGTGCTTTCCGTGAGTATTCTTAGTGTTTTCTGAGTTATTTCAGGTGAAGAACGAGTTGGAATGCACCAGAAAGAGCATATGGATGAAAGAATGCAAAAACCAGAGTTTTCCATCGTGGAGCACCCATGCGAAGCAAACCCCGATTTACTCCCGTTCTTTAATGAGACCTCTGATCTATTTCGGGAAAGAGCAAAACGCACCACTTCTTTCTACCCTAGCAGGCGCCTTTCTTCTAAGAAAATATACCTTGGCCGCCTTTACTTCTACAGACACAGAGCATAGACTAGATTTTTACACAAGAAACTTGTTGAGACCTTTTTTTTGTTGAAGATTTGTTCTAGCTATTTTTTTAGGGCCAAGACTTCCTCCTCTTGGTTTCTAGAGAAGAAATCCCTGAACTCTCTTTATACTTTGATTTATCCATTGCATTATTAAGTCATGACTTGTGTCTTCTCTTGTGTTATGATCGAGTAGTCGATTTGTTAGCCTAGGGTTTTAGGGTGTTGATCCATTGAACTGAACATAGATAAGCCTCATAATCGCCTTTGCTCCCTATAGTTCTTACTGCTGATACTGATTTGATCACTTTGTATTTGATTCCAAGTTTAATCTTTTATCATTAATCCTGAATTAAGTTGCTAGATCTGTTGAGAGCAATCATCACATCCCGGATCAGCGAAAATAGATATCAGAGTGTGATGTGAGCATATTAGGTATGTGCTTAATGTTTGCTGTCGAGTGTTGATCCACGCGAGAGCATAGGTATCATTTATCCCCCATGAAAGGAGCACACCTGCGAGAGCAGGGTGTTCTAGGTAAGAAATCTAAGTTCTAGGCTGCACTTAAAGAGTTTGAATAATTGTTTGGTTCAGTATGGTTAACACCCAATGAGACACCCTAGGTTGACATCCTCATATCCTGAATTTAAAACTCTATTTTATTATTTGTTTCTCACGATTTTGTTCTTCACAACACTTAATCGTTTTAGCTTGAATTTGATCCTATAGAAGTAAAGTGTAATATTTGGTCTCTGTGGATTCGATCCTTAAGTGCTACTTCGACATACATTTGATTGTGGTAGTGTGCATATTAGGTTAATTGGTGTGCGTTTGCACGTAATATCATATATACAATATTTTCACTTTACACTCTTGCTACATTCTTTCCATTTCATCATTATTTGGTATTATTAGAATACCCCACTAAACCAAAAACCGAAAAAACACAGACAAACATCAATGATCACGGCCCCGCGCTTGCGCCGGGGTAGGGGTGTCAAAATGGGTCATGACCCATGGGTTGACTCAACCCAAATTGATCCATTAACCCAAATGAACTGTTTATTTTTGACCCAATGGGTTAATGGGTTAACAGGTTAATGGGTTAACAAGTTAATAGGTTAATAAGTTAATGGGTTAACAAGTTAATGGGTCTATTGGGTTGCGTCAACCCTCACCCATTTAGTTTTTAAGTAAAATCAAAAAACTAAAAACAAACCCATTAACTCCAAATTAAAGTTGTCCAGCTAGACTCACCCATCACGTTTTCCGGCCAAAACCACAAAATCACGTTTTCCCGCCAAAAAAACGCAAAATCACGTTTTCCCGCCAAAACCACAAAATCATGTTTTCCCGCCAAAACCGCAAAATCACGTGTTCCCGCCAAAACCACAAAATCATGTTTTCCCGCCAAAACCGCAAAATCATGTTTTCCCGCCAAAACTGCAAAATCACGTTTTCTCGCCAAAACCGCAAAATCACGTTTTCCCACCAAAATCGCAAAATCACGTTTTCCCGCCAAAACCGCAAAATCATGTTTTCCCGCCAAAACCACAAATTACGTTTTCCCGCCAAAACCACAAAATCAAGTTTTCCCGCCAAAACCACAAAATCACGTTTTCCCGCCAAAACCGCAAAATCATGCTTTTCCGCAAATTAGTTAAATCATGTTTTTCCGCCAAACTGCTTAATCATTTCACACTAAAATCACAATATTTTTTCCGCCAAAATCGCAAAATCATGTTTTCCCGCCACCTAAAATCAGTTTTAACACTATTTATATTAATTGGGTTCTGCAAAAAGCCCATTTAAATGGTCCATTAACCCGTATGACCCATTTAATTTAATGGTTCATGGGTCAACCTAACCCATTTATTAAATGAGTTGGGTTGACCCATGACTCATTAATAGTCAACGCATTTGGGTTTTGGATTGGGTTGACCCATTTGACCCATTTTGACACCCCTACGCGGGGGGTATGCAACTAGTATTATAGATATTTGAGTATTTTTAAAAATTTAACACAATACTAAATATTTATATTCTTATGAAAGTTTTGTCAGATGTAAATAATTTGATTTTTGCTTTAAATTTTTTAAAGCCATAAATAATTACTTATCATGCTGTTTTTTAATTAATAAAGATAAAATAAGAAGTACTCTTAAAAAGATTATGCCCGTACATGCAGACTGGATACCTAATATATATATATATATATATATATATATATATATATTCGAACATGACTACAAGTAATTTTTTTAAAATAGTAACATACCATTCCAATGCCTTCACTCAAAAAAAATAAATATATATCCATACCATGCTAAAGTGATAAGATGATGCATATTCACAGAGATCCGATTTTCAAGAATTTAGGTGAATATGAGTATTTCATTTATATAGATACAAATATAAAATGTGTCGTTGAAAAACTATAAAATTATACTTTGTTAATAAGTACAAGTTTTGATTATTATACTATTATGATTATTATAATACAACGAATAAATATATCACTCCATTTCTTATAACCAATCAAAGTACCATGAAAAATAAAATAAAAATATTTAAATTATTTTAGAAAAGGAAATTAGGATGAAAAAAAGTAATGATGCTTGTAAAAGCGGTCGACTCAAAAATAAAACGAGCTTTTTATGACATGTTTCTTGGTATCTCGTAGTTTTCTCATCGTCCAATTGTATGCTATTGTTGCTCAATGTTGCTATATGCCGGTTTCCGTGATTAAAACAAAGCATAAGTGTTCTCTGATATCTAAGATAATCTTTAACTGATTATTGTATTTCTCTATATATAGTTGTAATGGAGAGTAATCATTTAACTGGTCAAGAAACAGTTCTCGCTATTCAGGATGAATCTAATTTGCATTTGCAACTTTCAGGTGAAACTAATTTGATAACTCAGAATTTGGATGAGCTTTTAGCCAAGGAATAAGATGCCCCATTCAGTGATGATGATGCTTCAATCAGTGATGATGATGCTTCAGTTAATGATTTCGATGAAAAAGAGGACATAGGCAACAACCATGATTATCTTGGAATTGAAGATGTTGATGTTTTGGAGGCAAACAATAAAAATCAGAAAATATGAACTTTGTATTGGAATGTATTTTAGTTTTGATATGCCTGCATATAAAGCTTATGAAAAGTAGAGAGGCAATCATGGTTTAAGGAGACGACAAACTTCGAGAAGAAACAAGAAGTTGGTAAGGATGGTTTATGCATGTATGCTTAAAAGAGAGGCTTAGACAAGAACATAAGGTCAAGAAATCATATTCACGTCCAACCACAAAGTGTGGTTGTAGAGCTTGAATGTCTTGCTACCTTCAGAGTAATGGAAGATATAATATTGTGATTTTTGAGCCGATTCATAACCATGATTTACTGATGACACCAATGAAACATTTTCTGAAGAGTAACCAAGCAATGTCTACCTCTCAAAAATAACATGCTGATGATGCCGATATGTCAGATATTTCAGCGAAGACAACCGTTGAAATGATGAGTGGAGAACTTGGGGGCAAACAAATCTTGGTTTAATGGATGAAGACAAGCGCAATTACATATACCGTAAGCGAATGACAGCAATGAAAAAGGGAGATGTTGGAGCGGTTTTTAGAGTTCTTTCAAAAAAGAATAAGAGGATAATGCATCTATTTTTACTCAATGCAACTTGATTAGAACGATATGATCACTAATATCATCTGGGCAAATGATCGGTCAGTTAGTAGTTACAATTATTTTGAAAATATTGTTTGCTTTAATACAACTTACAAGATCAACAAATATGATAAAACACTTGCTCCATTTGTCGGGATCAATCACCATAAGAAAACTATTGTGTTTGTCGCTGCCCTCTGATATGATGAAACTATATAGTCTTTTAAGTGATTTTTTCACACTTTTCTTGGAGCAATTCTGGAAAACAACTACAAAAAAATCTTATATACCAATGTGCAGTATGGCAAGTGCAATAGGAAAATTATTCCCTGAAACAAAACATAGGTTATGTGTTTAGAATATTTACCAAAATGCTGCAAAGAGATTGAGTCGTGTATTTCATGGACCAGACCAGTTTACCACATACTTTGGAAAATGTATATATGATTATGAGAATGAAATGGAGTGGTTATTGGCATGGAGTGAAATGCTCAAAAGCATGGATTGACAGAGAATAAATGGTTGAAATTTTTGTTTGAGTTGAGGGGAAAATGGGTAAGCATATATATTGTCGTCAAACTTTTACAGTCGATATGATGATCACACAACATCGTGAAAATATGAATAATATTTTGAAACAAATACTTGAAACGCAGTTATAACATGTTGTACTTCTTCAAACACTATAAGAGAGTGTTGGAAGATCAACGATTTAAAGAATTAACTGCTAACTTTGGTATGATGCATATATTTCCCGTATTATCGGCTCATGTAGAAATATTGCAACATGCAGTGGACGTGTATACACCATAAGTGTTTACTTTATTGCAGAAGAAATACACAAATATTGATGATTATGTTGCCAAAAGACTAAATAAGTCTGCGATGGTAAGTGATGAATACAATTTATCTTATATTGGTGTTGGAAAAAATCACTTGGTTACTTATTTTGCTGCAAACGAAGCGATACATTATAGTTGCATGAAGTTTTCTTTCGGTGGAATCTTATGTCGTCATACATTAAAAGTGTTGGCCATGAAGGATGTTAGAAAAATTCCACCTACCTACATTCTGAATTGATGGTGTAAAGAGGTTAAAGTAGGAGTCATATATTTTTTATCATTCATCGACACCTAATGATATAGTGAAGCAATCGATCGGAAAGCGATATAATCATATATGTCCTACTTTCTACGAGATTTCATATGTTGCTACTGAACATATAAAACTGACGTTGTGTGCAGTAGAAGCTGCTTTTTAGTTGTTTGAAAAATTGGTGAAAAAACAAAAGGAACTTGTGAAAACTAATAATTGAAAGTTTTATACTTCAGATTTTGAACTTGTGAGAAGAAGAAGAACTTCTAAATGCATGTGGAATATAAAAAAAGTCCTCCTGGATGACGTAGAAACCAAAACGTTGGACGTTATGGTCGACATTTGAGTGTGTATGAAACGAAAAATCGTAGTATATCAAAATCATCCAGTAATGCTAAAGCAGAGAAGAAGTCATTATTTCATGTATTAGATATAGACTCAACTCTTCCTCCTGATACCAGTTATCTATTGCTGTCAATAGTCAGATCTTACATAATGAATCTTCTTTCTCACAACTTTTTTAGGTTGATACTTCATTCCCTATACTATTTATATTTGCGTTATCGATCATTTTTTATTATTTTATGTTTCATATTTTATGTGTTTTACTTATTATTATCTTCGAAAAATCAAAATTATCCAGGAATTTAGATTGATTTTCTTCATCTCTTTTGTGGAATCACTAATCATAATCTATGCAAACAACATAGTAACAAACAATCTTTTGTGTGTACCTGATGCTCATATTATCACCCAAGATTACAATCATATCTTTGGATTGGTTGCTTAACAAAATCAAATTATAACACAAATACTACTTAAACATTTTAATATGGTTTGTTTATCTAATGAGTTATAAACAATAAGATTAATAAAATTATATTTTCAGGTACGGTTTAACTACCTAGATCATGCATGCCCTTTTATATGGGTGTAAAATCAAACTATATGTTAAAAGTATAATTCTCTTAAAATTTGTAGAAAGAGAAATAGATCTTCGATGAGAGTCTTCTTTCTGTTGACCACACGACCTCAGGTGTCAATGTAGACGATGATATAAATGTTACAATAGTACATCCTCACCTTTATGGAGTCAGACTCAATACCATCGTTGAAATTTTTGTCATAGTGGTACGTCATGGATAAGATATAGAACGTGGACACAAGATGACTTAGGGGAGCTTATTGAGTGTGATGCAATTAACAGTTCATGAGATCTCTCCCTGTCACTGCTATATAGACCTTCTCCTCCGTCACCATCTCTCTTGCTAAACACCACTGGTTCATTGTTATCTTTGCCACACAATCTTTAAAGAGCCAACCAGTTTCATAATTTCTTGAATCGGAATCGTTAACGTCATATTCACTCCTTTCTATATAAAAATATACAAAGAACAAGAAAATAGTATGTTTGATAAAGATATGATTTAAAACATTACTTGATGAGCTATTCTAGTCACAATGTATATATAAAGACAAGAATAGTCACAATGTATATATAAAGACAAGAAGAAGACATAGATTATAAAGCAAAACAAGTTGCTCAACCACATATCTGTGTTAGCACGTTCTAAAGTCTTTTCGAAGAAGGTGAATGATGTATGTTAGAATAAGAGAAAATTACTTAGATTAACTCTAATCTTTTTGCTAATTACTAGTTTAACTAGATAATTTACATATTTTGTTATAGGTACAAAAAGACTATATTAACCACAGTGGTTCCTCTTAACTACAATTTTAACATTATACATTAATTCCTTAACAATAAAAACATTAAAATATATATATATATATTTCTTTCCGTTGTCGAGAAGAAGAAAAAAAAAACTAGGTTTGGAGATGTCTGTGGCAGCTTGACAAAATTGTCAATCTGAAAGTGAAAACATCATTAACAAAGATACTCAACGTCAACAAATAAAAATAAGGCAAACACGTGAGAAATTTGTGGATTACGGCATTTCTTTGTTTGGTTTAAATTATTGTGGTTGTGTTTAATTAAATAATTTTGATTTGGTTTAATTAAAATAAATTTGGTTTAGTTTATTAAATAACCATTCCGGTTAAGGAGGATTAAAAAAAATCTGTAGCGAAACTATAAATAAATATGTCGCTTTAATTTTTACAATTATGTCGAATTGTAACAAATATTTGGTCAAATAAAAAAATAAATCTGTAATCTTAATTAAATCTGTTAAATTTTAATACGTTTGTGGCTAAATAATAATAAGTCAACCAAATCAAAAATAAATCTGTCTAAAACAAGTAAATCTATGGTTAAAGAAAAATAAATCTATCAGATGTTACATAAATCTGTTCAAATTAAGTAAATCTGTGGTCAAACGTGACAAATTTGCTATAATTAATCTGTGGAAATCTTACTAAGCCTGTAAATTTTTAAATAAATATGTGGCTAAAAAAAAATATTAAGTTTGTAGTACATAAAACGTAAACAGAATAAATATTAAAAATGATAAAGCATTAGCAGTATGCTGTAGAAATTGTATGATGCAGAAGCTGTATGCTTTCAATAAAAAATTTAATAAAGTGATTGGCAAAGCACTAGTAGTATACAATTTTAAAAATTATTATAATAGTTAATATAAATAAATATTTATATTAAAATATATTTAGAGTATATATTAATAATATATTTGTTATTAAAAATAATGAATCTTATTGATTATATAAATTATATGTAAAATCTTATTATTTAAAAATGTATTTTTTTAAAAAAATATTAAATTATTTTTGAAGATAAAAATATTTAATTTTATTAAATAAATAAATAAATAAATAATTTATATATAAATTATTATTATTTATTGAGAGCAGTAAATGATTCATATATAAATTATCATAAAAATTAATATATGTCATATAATTTATTTATTAGTGTCTAATTAATATATGTTTATATTTATAATATATAAATATATATTGTGTTATGCTTGTTATTAAAAATAATGAACGATATGTATAATTAAATAAATTATATTATATTTTAAATGTGAAATATTGTTTTTTAAAATAATTTAAAAATATTTAATTTTAATTTTATTTTAATTTGTAAAATATAAATTTATTTTTGATTATAAAAATATTTTTTTGTATTATTAAACTAAAATAAATTATTTATGTATAATTATTTTTAAAAATTTTATATATTGTAAATGCAAATGCTCTATCAAAAGCTCTATCAAAAGCTCTATTAGAAAGCATTGACCAAATATCATTTAAAGAGCATTAGTATTTGGTAAATATTTTTCCAAATGCTTCTTTGACAAATATTGATTGGATAATAGAGAGCATAATGGTTATGCTAATGCTCTACCAATCAAGCCCTTAAGTCTGGCAAAATCGTAAATATAATTGAAAAATTCATTAATTTATATTTTCGTAATTATTTTTTTTGTTAACAAAGAAAATAGGGATAAATTAGATATGAAAAAAACCAGTAATTAAAATAAAACTAGAGTTATACTCGTAATTATTTTCCTAGTTTTCAAGATTCATCCATCACCATAGTCAATATTTTATTTAAGTGAAACTATAAAGTCAACGACAAGAACCGAACAGTGTGTAAACCCGAAAGGTAGAAAGGTTTATTACAAAGCATTATTAGCCACAAGGATACAAACAAAGTACAAATTGTCTGGATTCAGATTTTATTCAACAACTAAAAAAAACTTTATTTAGGCGTAACACAAGAAACTCAGTCTTTAAACATTGCCAAACTCAGATCCAAATATCGGAAGTGCAGTCTCCACCTGGATACCTCATCTCATGGGCTAGCGCAGGACCATCAGGTTCATCACCAAAGTCCACAAAGAGATCAGGGTTTATGGAGAGACCACCTTTCTCTGTATCAACATCAAGCTGTATTATGTGTGAGCCTTTATCCATGAGTTCCGGGTAAAACTGACGATCCCATGCGCTAAAGAGCGAGTTCGTTGCATACAATCGTTTCCCATCCAGGCTCAGCTGGATCATTTGAGGTCCTCCTCTTAGAGATTTCCCCTGAAATTACCAGAGATGATGCAGTCTTAAGACAAAGCATAATGTAGTATTTATGGATTTAAAACCTCAAAAAAGATTATTTTGGGTACAAACCTTGATCTGAGGAACATCGTATTGGAAAGTGTTACCATCTTCTCCAACCGCCTTAATAGGACTGCCATTTTGTAGTAATCCTCCCACCCAAATTTGACCTGTTAAGACAGGGTTTTTAGGGTCTTCAATGTTGTACTGACGAATGTCTCCATGAAGCCAGTTTACAAAGTAGAGGAACCGGTCATCGAGGGAGATCAAGAAGTCAGTGATGAGCCCAGGCATTTCTGGGAGAATCCAGTTTTCTACTTTCAGTGGTTTAACTGATATGACCACCTAAAAACCAGTTTGTCCTAGGTGTTAACCATATAGCCAAAACAAACAAACAAACAAAAAGAGAAATAAAGAAGAAGAATTATACACAACACTTGCCTCATGGCCCCATGTTTCATCACTGTTCTTGAAAAATCTTATCATATTACTCGACAAAGCACCCCCAACATACCCTGTATCTTTAGATGGATCATGCAAGAACCTAATCTGCAGCCACGTAGAAGAACAACCGGTAAAGATCATTAATGCCATCTTTAGTTAGATTTTTGTATGAGATCTTGATTATGTTACCTCTAAAGGTAACATGCCAGTCTCTCCAAGATCAATTAGTTGTTTCATTTCACCTCCTGGCCAACTGTAAACATGAAGATGACTTCCGTATAACCCATCAGCCACATGTTGGAGATCGAAACCTTTGGAGAAGGCTTTAGGTGCTCCCCAAGAAGTGCTTATCATGGTCTTGTGCCGAGGTTGGTACCAGAAATCATAACCAAACAAGGGACTGTGTCCTTCTTTCTCCCACCTGAGATAAACACATAAAAAATCCCATTTAAATGCTTCTTACATTCATCTCACCGACCACACACTTTCCTCCCTTTGTTCATAGTTTTTGTTTTAAACTGTCAAGAGTAACAATCATCAATAATGCTATATGACTAATAGTTAACAAGAACTTAAAAATAATGATTTGGTTTTGTAAGAAGCTACCTATTCTTGATGTTGAAATCAGAGTCAAGAAGAAGAAACCCATTCCCCTTGGCGTTTCCCTCTTCATCTCCAAGACAGGACACCAAGATCTCACCAGAGGCAAGGCAATGAGCAGTGTGTGGATAAGCCAATCCAGTCTTTTCAGCAATCTCTTTAGGATCCACATACTTATACAAAGAAGGTGCCCTCGGGTCTGCCTTTGTATCAATCGCATAGATGCGACCAGAACTTCACTCAAAACAAGGAAAAAAAAATACATATTATTATTTGTCAAGAGAGTGAACTTTAAGATTACTTATTCCGTAAGAAAAACTTATAAAGGCTGAGGAATGTTTACATAAGGGATGGTAAGACGAGAAAACGTCTATCAGCAGAGGCATCACCATGGCAAGAGCTGCAAGAGTTCCAACCAGAATGATGAAGCTCATCACCCACAAAAGGCATTGGCAATCTGTGAATGACGGTTGAATATGTAGGTGAGTTCGGATCAACATCCACCGTGGCCAAGTAATCAGGCTTCTCTCGTCCCGTTCCTTAAAACCAAGTTAAAAGAAATATATATAAAAAAGTATCAGAATCCACAACAAAAGAACAGTATCTTTGTCAATGAAGGAATCTAATAGTGGTATCAAAAGTAAGATTCAATCAGACAAATGAAAAGACCAAAGAATCTTGTGATAAACTTCTCCCTAAAACAGAGATCTAAGGGTGACTTCGATCTAGAATTTTGAGATTCCGTAGGACCTACTAAAGATTTTCACATCATCAGATCAATAACGTCAAAAGTAAAGATTCTGTCTGAAAATACTTTTGAAAAACCTTCGATCTGGTCTCTAACAGGTTAAAACAAAAACAGATGTGTACCAGTGTAGACGGCGGTGACGTAGATGAGCTTTTCCGGTGGACCAGACATGGCGGCGAGTGGCGTCGCGTAACCGGGACCTGACTTGCAACATCCTCCGTCAACGCCGTTGCTCACCGGAGCTACCGTTTCAGTGTTAGTCACCATTTTCGATCTCTGACTTTCTTTCTGTCACTGAAATCAGATATATATAACTATAAATATATATATATTAATATTATACAATAGCGGTTATGCTGCACGTCTCCTTTGAGTTTATCGCCAACTCACACACGTGATTTTGTTTGTCAGTGACGTTTCGTGGTTATCTTCCTTTCTTTTTCCTTCAAAAAGTTAATAGTTAAAAGGTTTTACCTCTTTGCCCAGTAACAAACATCCCTTTTATCTATTCCATAAATTCTGAAGCATGACCTATTGATAAATGTTGAATCCAATTAATTATTTTCTAAGATACATACTTAAAAAAGTTAACTAAATAATTTATAACTGTCTCTAAGTATATCACGACTCTAACCACCTTTAATATTTCGATAATATAATCAGTTATCTTTCTTTCCACTAAATATGTCACATAAGCAATTACCTTTCTATCTTCCTTTGCGTGAAACACAAAATTTCTATCACTTTAAATGACTGTTGTAGAAACTTTTTATTAATTTTAAAACGTTGATCAAATCTGCAAATAGATTGAAACAAAGAATAATTTCCAGCAATAGATTTAGGAACAATCTGGATTTCTCCTCAATTCTTATGATGACACCCAATTTATTAAAAACAACTTTTTATTTCTGAAAAGTTTATAATATACTGTAAGACGCTACTAAATATAATTTATCACTTACCAGATGGTATAGATTGATTCGGTTGTCACTGAATTAATGAATGATGTTCGAACTGAATAAAGCTGAACTTCTCCCGGAACAAGGAGCTCAAACGAACATCAAATACCGATGACTATTAACCATGTTGGGGGTTTTACAGGATTTCGTCTAATTTTAGCAGAATACTTCCTGAAACAGGGATAATATATGATGCATATCAAGGATCAGTTGTCAAATTACTTTCTCTTCAGAAAAATCATTAGTTTCAAAGCAAGCAAAAGAAACATTTAAAACAAGTTATTGTAAAATAGAACAGAGTGATTAACTGAATTTTGTAAGGATATAAGTCGATCAATACTCCTCAGATTTGATTTACTATGACCGTATGTAACTCGATTTAAGAGTTCATCTTCTACAATACGAGCTTCACGTACGACAAACTTAACATTTTTTTCTTCTGTTTGAACGGTCAGAAAAATAAAAGAATATAAATTCGAGTGTGTTACGCTCAAATGATATTATGAGAGGCCCATTAGTTTTATGAACATATGAACAACCTAAACCCACTAAAAACCTGTCCAAATTCACTTTCATTTTCTAGATATTCAAACAAATATCAAGCAGTTTACACTTTATGCAAAAAGACAAGAATAATACAAGTACCTGAACGATCTGAGTATGGATCTCCACAGATCGATGAGTTTGAGACATCAATTTTTGGTTAGTAATAGAAAGAGAAACAAAGGTATTTTTCTTCCTGATGTTTCGAGAAAAGAGTTCAGATAGTTCAAACTTGAATTTTTTTTTTCTCGGTTTTCATTTAACAATTGGGCCATAAATCACAACTTTTTAATAAATAGAACTGATATTTAACAACTAAAGTGGATCTTTTCATTTACATTGGGTAAAAATTTACAAAATTCATTTTTAAGTGCATGACAAAATGTTATGTGTAATAATAACATTACATAAATCATTATATATGAAATAAAATCATGAAAATTTAATGGAAATATACAATTTTACCTATTTAACTACTATTTAACTATTAAACAAAATTGTAACTAGACTTTGTTATTTTCTAAAAAAATTACCATTTAGGAATAAAGTACAAAATTAATATATAAAATGGCTAAGGCACAAGTATATAGTTATTCAAGATCAAAGATTCAATATAATTATAAAATATCTTACTAATAATTTGAAAAAAAATATTATACACAAACATAAATTATATTTCTTTGAGAAAAAAATACAGAAAATGTTATATATTTACAAAAAAACAAAAATTACAAATCAACGTTATCCGCACCTGAAGCGTGGATCAAGATCTAAAATGGAAAAATATGATTACAAAGAAACGAACACGGACATATTTTTACAAAAAAATGAACGTATGCATGATAAATTGCTATTATCTTATTATACAGATTTTGATTAAGATTTATACATAAATATGATTATAAATAAAAATACAAATATAAAAATTAAATTTTAAAAAATTAAAAACCAAAAAATATACCCGTCCTCGAAATCTAGTACTGTATTATTTTAGAAACATTTTAAAAACTAACCTTAAACTTATGTATAATAATAACATTTTTATTTTCTAGGTGGCATCACAATATTGATTCTTAACTCATTTAACCAAGTCCCTTATGTTACTAGATTAATTACATATAATACCATTATCTATTAACATAAATATAAATATACTATATGAATCTTATAAAATACTATACAAACATCCCACTTAATATATTAGTGCCCTTTCATCTTATGCAAACGAGTGATCGTGTGATATGTTTGTGTACTCCAAAACATATTTATTAGGTATTATATTATTATTGAACATATGTTTACCCTAAATATATTTACGTAGAAGAAGCAATGAGAATGGTCAGAAAATATGGACAAGCTTCAGGACAATGCATTAATTTTGATAAATTATCTCTACTCTTTGATAAGATAATAGGACAGGATGCTAGGCAAGAGATTAAGGACACACTTGGGATTCAGAATGAAGGAGGGATGGGGACATACTTAGAAATCCCAGAGGATATCAGTGGATCTAAATGCAAATTTTTTGCATTCTTAAAGGATAAGCTACGGAATAGAGTGAATGGATGGACGGGCCGCTGGTTATCAAAAGGTGGCAAGGAAGTTATGATTAAGTCGATCATGTTAGCGCTCCCAACTTATGTGATGTCATGTTTCCTTCTTGCATTGGAGATTTGTGATGCTTTAGCTAGTGTCATTGCACAGTTCTGGTAGAGTTTGAATCCACCAAAGAGAGGTATTCACTGGTCAACATGGGATAAGTTATGCTTATCTGAAGAGGAAAGAGGGATTGGGTTCAGAATGATCCATGAGTTTAACCTGGCGCTGTTAGCAAAGCAGTTATGGAGATTGGTTATTTTCCAGATTCACTGGTAGCTCAAGTTTTGAGAGGCCGGTATTATCGATCAAGCTCGCCATTGCGACAGCTCACTGTAAGTAGCCCATCGTATGTGTGGACAAGTATATCAGCGGCACGTGAATTATTAATGTTGGGGATTAGACATAAAATACATTCCGGATATGAGGTAAGAGTATGGAAGGATCCATGGATCCTTACCATTCCATCGCGATCAGCGGTTCCATCTGAACCAGTATTATATCCGAATATGTGAGTGAGCGACCTCATTAACCAAGAAACGAAGGATCTCAACCGGCTGGAGAACTACATAGATGCGGCTGACATACCACTTATTAGGAGCATGGCGATTAGTGCAACACATCGCAGAGACACATATTGCTGGAGTTATAAAAGAAATGGACAGTATACAGTAAAATCTGGATATTGGGTTGCACGGAATATACTGAAGAAGGAGGAGGAAGCTGTAGTTTGTGAACCTAGCATCACAAAACTCCAAGCACATGCCTGGAAGGTTAAGGCACCCCAGAAGATATGTCATCTTATGTGGCAATTAATAACATGTCATGTGGCTGTTACAAGTACTCTGAACTATCGTCATATGAGATGTGATAACCACTGTCCACGATGTGGGGAGCCAGAAGAAACGGTTGCACAAGCAATCTTTCAGTGCCCGCTCGCGATGCAAGTTTGGGCCTTATCTTCAACGCCTTCCAGTCTTACCATGTTTCTAGTACAAAACACATATGCAAATATGGATTTTCTTTTCTGGAGGAAAAATGCCATAATGGAGCCAGAAATGGACATAGACCCTTATCCCTGGCTAATTTGGTATATTTGGAATGCTCAAAACGATAAGTTATTCAGAGGTATTGATAGAGACCACTGGAGTTAGCCCGGTATGCAGAGACTGAGTGCCAAGCCTGGTTCCAAGCAAATGAGCAGATTGTATTGTCAGGTCAAGGGAACATAAATATCGACAATCAGATCATAAGTCTGGGAGATATCTGCATGGTTGACGGTTCTTGGACACATACAGCTCAATTCAGTGGATGCGGATGGATTTAGAATGACAGTATGGGAAATAGCCAGCTAATGAGTATGCGTAATTTTACTAGAGTGGAGTTTGCTTTGCACTCTGAGCTGGAAGCACTCCGGTGGGCAGTGGAGAATATGCTTCAACATTCGCCATGTCAGAGCTTTGGGACGGATTACAAGGAGTTAATAGTGATGCTTAGAGATCCTCACGGCTGGCCAAGTTTCTCAACAGAGTTAGAAAGGATCATGACACTGCGGATTTGTTTTCCAGATTTCAAGATATGCTATGTTCGTAGAATGCAGAATGGTGTTGCTGACTCTTTAGCTAAATCTGCTCGATCCTTCTATCGAGAACTATTGTATGTTGGTTGTTTTATTCGGGTCTGGCTTCCTAGACCACCTTAAGCTTGAGTAATAAATCAGCCGTTCGTTGTATATATATATATATATATATATATATATATATATATATATATATATTTACGTACACAAAATATGTATATTATTATATGCTTTGTATAATATATATATATATATATATATATATATCTCAAAGACTTATATTACTATATGCTTTGTATAAAATATATATCAATAAGTTATATTACTATATAATTCATATAAAATATTATATAATGATATAAAATAAGTTCTGGTCATTGACATAAGATAATTGATTTCACATGTTTTAAAATTCCTTATTTTGAACTATTTTTATATTTATTCTTTTGTTCCTTATACAAATTAATTGATTTCCAGCAATTATTTTGTTTTTTATATATTTATTATACTTTTTATAATAATTTTATCAGTTTATTAAAAAAATATTTTCAGACTTTCATAAATCAATACATCCATTTTGGGTCCTCGCAATATTTGGCATACACGAAATGTTTTGTAAAAAGAAATTATTTATTGGTTTGTTAATGTTTTGAATCAATCAACATTAGAATCATACAACATTATCTTTCCTTATATTTCAAAATTCTGGTGTAAGTAAAGGAATCAATTCATCATATTAAATTTTTTGATTTATTCAAAATCATTGACTAATTGATTTAGTTAAGGTGGTTAATTCCGATAAATTATATTATCAGACGATTTAATAGGAAAATATTTGAATAAAATTGGCAAGGAGAATATCGAGCATTTAATTTTGAGAAGAATTACAGAAAATGTTTGAGGCCTTAATTTAATTATTATCATTATAATTTTATTATGAATTAAATAATTATTAAGACCTATGTTTTGTTTTTTCTATATTCATAATAAAATTTAAAAAGTTTTTGCTTAATTTTATAGGAATTTATGTTTCATATAATAGACTTCAATTCACCTATCTAATTACACAAAAAATTCAAAAAAACATATAAGGTTACATTATATAAACAAATGCACCTATAGATATTAAATAATAATTTTTTAATTCACTCACTTCACGCAGAGCGTGGATTATCACCTAGTTATATCATATTATCCTTTCTTATGAATCTGAATGATGAGGTGTCTATTAGATACTCATTTATCATAAAACCAACATTTCATTGGTGTTGTTATCTTCTTTATTTCTTTCTTTTTTATCGGTTACCATATCAATTAGATCAAATTCTGATTAAACAAAATATTAATTCGAAGAAGATTTATGTCTGGCCAAATTGGTTTAAATGAAAAAATACAATGTATCTGATCTTCACCAGCTTTGCTAAAAAATCAAAAAAAAAATTGTTGTTTCTTTGAATATGGGTCACGTTTGCACTTGCAAAATTCTCATGTAAAAAACCAGACTCCTCGATCTCTGAATCAACTAGTTCTTCAGATTCTTAATCATATCCAATAAATCTAAATAATTCATCTAAAATCAGATCAAGAGAATGTGCTTGTTTCTTATACATGATGCAGCATACATAAATCCTTCCATCTCAACATACATGGTCAAGAGACTTTGGCTGTAGAATCAAAAAATTCCGACCCCATTTCATCTTTGAAATTCTTCTGTAATCCAGTAACTCTATCATTGTTGGGCTATGAAGCATTGATCTGGCAACTTGTGATTTGGGGTATCCAAAGGCGTGCTGATACCAAAATTACTTTGGAAGGATCATCCAAATCCATGTCCTCTTCGCAATCTCCCTTTGGTTGAATTTCCATTAAATTTATGTCTTAATAAAGCCGCAAAGCGGCAGGGATTCAGAGCTGCACACGGCCAGTCCGAAAACTATAACGGCCACACTCGGCCAGATCAAACAGCCTACAAGGCTAGCCTTAAGGCCGGCAAAGGTCCAATACAAGATGTCATCGACATCAATATGCTCGATAATTTCTACACAATACATAGCTAGACTGTAAAGGTCTCATTGCAAAACATGTCATACAAACCTTAATTCCAAAAGAACTACGAAAGGCTTGATCCCTTCAATAGGGTACGTAGGCAGCCTTCACAAGGCGCAACCCTAATCTTAAACTCTTTTCGTTCCCTAGAGAGTGGAAATATTACTTTCAACGGACCTTTCCAACCATTAGTTCCACCTAACTCACCTAAAACTGGCTAACCACTCACAAGAACCTAATGCTAGATGCTCGAGGTTCTAGTGAGCTTAGGGGACTAACTGTTGGTGTCAAAATCGGTCAAGACGGAATCAATGGATAAAAGTTTCCGTAAAAACAGAAATACGTGTTATAAAACTCAATAAGTCGTTTTATAGAACTCAAGAAGTCGTTTTATAAAACTCGAGAAGTCGTTTTATAAAACTCGAGAAGTCGTTTTATAAAACTCGATAATTCTTTTTATAAAACTCGAGAAGTCGTTTTATAAAACTCGATAAATCGTTTTATAAAACTCGATAAGTCGTTTTATAAAAAAAAACTCGAGAAGTCGTTTTATAAAACTCGATAAATCGTTTTATAAAACTCGATAAGTCGTTTTATAAAACTCGAGAAGTCGTTTTAAAAAATTAAAGGAAATCCGCAGAAAACTTGGAAATCGTTAACTCGGAAGAACGAAACAAACGCCGACTACACGATCGTCCGAGTTAAGCACAAAACCGCGAAAACCGCATCCGCCGTAAACCGCGAGCTGCTCCGGTCGAACTAGCTCGCCGTATGGCGAGCAAAGTGGCCTCGAGCTAGCTCGAGGTTCTAGCGAGCTGGGGGGCTAAATTTTGGTTTCAAAATCGGTCACGACAAAATCAATGGCTAAAAATTTCCGTAAAAATAAAAATACGTTTTATAAAACTCAATAAGTCATTTTATAAAACTCGATAAGTCGTTTTATAGAACTCAAGATACGACGGCGTTTTGACGATTTACTCGCAGAAAGAAGATAAATGTCAAATTTGAAGATAAATGTCAAGTTTGAGGATAAATAAAAGATTTCCGCGGGAAAAAAAAGAAAGATCGAGATAAATGGAAGCTTCTCGATAAACTCGAATCTGGGCGAAATGAAGGACTAAACCGCCAAGGAAGGGAATATATAAGCAAGAGGCATAGGACAGAAGCAAGGGACGAATTTCAGAGCTCTCATCTGAGACTTTTACAACTTTTCTAGACTTAGAAATTTCCGCACTTAGAAACTTAGGCGTTATTCTCGACAAGTTCGGTTTCTATGACTGGCGCTCAATTTCTAGATCGAACTCGCCCAGGCAGTTCGATCTCTTGTCCAGATCTACCAACTGAACTACGTTTGAATTGATCCTCGAAAGGGGTACGTAGGCAGGCTTTCGTAAGGTGCAATCCGAAATCAATCAAACTCTCTTTTTCTTATCTGTTTTTGTCTTTTGTTATCGAGCTGCGACTCGACTAGGTTTAGGATTTTATGTTGATAACTCGCTGATGGCCCCTGTGACCAAAGTCTTTGTAATCTTTTGTAAAGATCGCAACGCTCTTACGCGAATTCGAAATAAGATCAACTTTTTTTATAAATTCGTTTTTTCAAGTTTTTCATATTTCCGCATTTATTTGGTTACTTGTCGTTGGCTTCCGCAGAGATCCGGATACTCTGGAAAATTAGGGTTTTCTTATGTTTTCTTATTTTACGGAAATCGACGGTGTGAATTTTGGTTCCCACATATAATATGGATTTAATTTTGAACGGCATGACTATTTGAATATGCTAAGTTCATATATACAGTGAAACCTCTATAAATTAATAATGTTGAGAATACACCAAAACTAATTTTTTTATTAATTTATAGAGATTATTAATTTATCGAGATATTAATTGAACCAAAAATTCAATTTGGAACTATGAAAATATATTAATTTATAGAGATATTAATTTATAGATTATTAATTTAAAGCGGTTATACTGTATACCTAAAATTATGCTATAACTTTACTCAGTCATTTAATATTCAAAAGTAATTTTCTAAATAGTTTTACAACTATTGAATTAATATATATATTAAGAACTGATGAAAGTGACCAATTAAAAATGCACACTTTGGTCGATGTATTTATCTAAAGTTACAGTATTACTATATTTACCTTGTAGCTATCGTATCATTGGTAAGTATCAAGAGTTCACAAAATATAATCATGGTTGATAAGTACAAAGTATAAATGTTTTTGAAAATATATATATTGATTATGTGTATTTAATTTAAAGTTAGGTCCATGATGGATTAATATTAAGAGTTCACAGAAAAGATATTCATTGTTGGTACTTACAAAATATTTGTTTTACAAAAAAAAATACAAAATATTTATACCTTTGAAAGTATAACTAATAATCCTTTTATAGTGGCAGTCGTATGTTAGTTTAAGAGGAGAGTTTGGTTTAATTTTTTTACTTTATTTTATCGACCATTATATTATTCAAATTTGAGGTGGTTTGGTAACCAAGCCGGAATAAAACAACCAATAAAAATAACTCTGTATAAAAGGATCTAGCAGTGTTAGCTAAAAAGTTTGAAATCTGATCTTGTGCGCGTGGGACATGAAAGATCTTGAAATATGAGAAACATATTTGCTAGTCTCTATCCTCTCTAGTTCTGTTGCAAAGTTTGACCAAGTATAAGGCTCCTTAATCATGGCAATCAGCTCTTTACAATCCGTTCCAAAGTTCTGACATGTCGAGTGTTGTAGCATATTTTCCATCGCCTATCGCAGTGTTACTACTTCTGAATGCAGAGCTGATTCACATTGAATGGAATTTCTTGGCCCCAAAAGTTGAACCTTCCCAAAACTATCCATCCAAACCCATTCACTTCCACTGAACTGTGATGTGGATGTCCATGATCCATCTATCATGCATATATTACCCAAACTTATGTTTTAGGGTTCCTTGAAATTATGATTTTGTAGCGTTGGTGCCACTGTCTCGTTTGCATTAAACCATGCTTGGCATTCACTCTCAGCATAACAAATTGGCTCTAATGGATCTCTATTTATCCCTCTAAAAAGTTTGTTATTCCGGACCTTCCAAATATACTAGATTATCCAGAGCTGAGGATTTTTGTCTAATTCTGGTTCAACAATGATGTTCTTCCTCCAGAAGAGATAATCCATATTAGCGTAAATACTATGGACCGAGAAGATATTCTGACTTGTCAGTATTGCTGAAAGGGACCAGGTTGAAAAGCTGGCGGGCACTCGAAAATGGCGTGAGTGATAGATTCTTCTAGTTCTCTACATCTGGGAAATAGTTGTCGCACCTCATGTTACGTCGTACTAAGTTCCTCATTATTGCCACATGACATGTTATCAATTGTCACATAATATGTTATCAATTGTCATATAGGATGGCATATCTTTTTAGGCGGTTTTATCCTCCAAGCAAAGGTTTGAAGCTTAGTGATACTTGGCTCAAGCACTATTTTCTTACACTGTCTTTAATAAGTTTTGAGTTATCCAATATCCAGATTTAACCATGTACTGTCAATTCCTAGTATAACTCCAGTAAAATGTATCATGATAATGAGTTGAGTTTATGGCCAAATTTCTTAGGAGAGGTATATCATCCAGGTTAACATAATTCTCCAATAAACTAACATCTTATTCCTTTGAGGTCTGATTAATAAGGTTACTGACTCTCATATTCGGATGTAAAAATAGAGCTAAAGGGATCTAAAATTTCACCAAAAAATGTTATGTTCAAGAGAATATTTATGTTTCAATAAAAAGAATTATTTATTTGTGTTATAGTTCAAACATTTTTTGCACATAAATTTTTTGTATCAAAATTCAAAAGCTGACTAGGGTAGTTAAGTGGTAGAATTAATTTTTTGTATCAAAATGTTATGTTCAAGAGAATATTTATGTTTCAATAAAAAGAATTATTTATTTGTGTTATAGTTCAAACATTTTTTGCACATAAATTTTTTGTATCAAAATTCAAAATTCAAAAGATTTGAGAAACGATAAATTTTATGTATGATTCCACTTAATGCTCACGAAAGTAGGTTACATTATTCCTTGACATCTTCATAAATATGAGATCTTGTTTTCGGCCTATTTGAATATTTAAAAAGAATCTTTCATGGGCTGCACATTTACTTAGGATTAGCTCGAATTCTTCTTTAGATCCGTGATATCCCTAGTTAATAAAACCAAAATTCAAAAAATAATTCTAACTCTGTATGAAACTAACTAGGTGTTTTGCCCGCACATGCGGGCTTAATTATATTTAAGTTAATTTAAATAATTATTAAAATAAATGATTATTTGCATCCAAATAATTCGACCTAAACATTAAACTTTTTTACATTGATAAAGTTATTCACAAATTAAAAATAAATCTATGTTTTCCTTTAAAATTTTGAAAAATCTAAAGTCTATTTCATTTATTCGTAATTGATAAAAAAATATAGAAATCTATCTTTCAATTTGAAAAATTGAATCGATAAATATAAATTCAAAAATTGATCATACAGAAAGAATCAAATTAGTATGAATAATAATACAATATATTTGAATTTATTTTTGTCAAACACGTATTTTCTTTCTTTTTGAGTGATCTTTTATTTTATATGATTAATTCATGTTTAAGGTTTAACTATAAAATATAAACATAAATTTAATTTAACGTATAAGTTCAGAGGCAAAAAATAACTTCACGAATATATATCATTATATTATATTATTATATAATTTTAATTTGAAAATAATTACGTATTCTACTTTTTCAATTTCTCTTTTGAATTATATACAATTAAAAATTTTACTTTATGAATATTTATTTATGTGTTTTCTGTTTTTGAATTTTTTTATCAAAAATATATTTTGTGGATAACAACACAATATATATAAGAATTATCTTTTTTATTTAATTTTTAAATATATATTTAGATTATGGATAATTATTATCATTATTATTAATTTAAATCATTTATCTAATCAAATAAGTATTAATTCGTTTTTTTAGCTGATTTATATATTTTATTCATTAAGGGTATAAACGATATTAACCACTCCAACTTTTAACGTGAGAGCTCCGTTGCGAAAAATCACTTCGCAAATAATAGTATAGATTCGTTTTTATTTTTAGCTGATTTATATATTTTATTCATTAAGAGTATAAACGATATTAACCACTCCAACTTTTAACGTGAGAGCTCCGTTGCGAAAAATCACTTCGCGTATAATAGTATAGATATATACTTGTAAACGCTAGCCCTCATGGTTTTAGACCCGGACTTTCAATGGCTAGCAATAGAAAGCTTTTTTTTCTTTTTTGTTGTTGTTGTGTGCAACAGCAGTAGAAAGCTAATATTTTCATGTCACGGGATAAGGGCACGTTGTTACACTGTTCCTGAGTTGGTGAGTGAAATTTGCATAAATAATTACACGTTACAAAATTCATGAGTCTGCGTGAGTGCGATTACACTGGGACTCTTTTGTTGTTATCTAATAAAGTCTATCACGAATGTGAAGTGAAATCTCCATCTTTGACGTCTTTATTGAAGGACACAATTCGATTTTCTGTGACGATCATTACTATACGCAATCCTCAAAAGTTTTCATAAAAAAACAAATGTTACAACAAAAGAAGACAGGACCTTACCAGAAGTCATTACAGGAGCATTTTCCTCCTTTGAAATGATGATATCTAGTAGCATCTCGAACTATAATCTCTCTTTCTGTAATCTCACTTATATGTTTCATAACAACATGACAATCTCCACAAACCCTTAGGTTTTTAACAATCCGTATGGGACTGCCCGGAACACCCTTAAGTAAAGCGTAAGCAACAGCGGATCGCTCGCTATGCCAAAACAAAAGCTTTTCTTTCTCTTGCTCATCCATGTCGTGTAAGATCCAACTCGTATCAGGAACATAACCATTTCTTTTCCTCATATCTTCTTCCAACTTCTTAAGCAGTCTAAAGATCTCTGCTTTTAGAGGATGAGATGTTTCTCCAGCGTAAAACACTTCGGTTTCTTTCCTAACCTCTACGCTGCTGTACCCTGGATCTTTTCTAACTTCCATGTCTCCTAGTTTCCTTCTTGCCTCTGAAACTTTCCCCCACAAAGAAGCACTTGCGTAGACATTTGATAAAAGTATATAAGTCGATGGATCTTTCGGTTTAAAGCAACTTAAGAGATGATCAGCAATTCTTACACCCATCAGACTTTTCCCCTGTCGCTTAGAAGCGCTAAGCAAAGCAGCCCAAGTTGGTTCATCAGGAGGAAACGGCATTGTACGAATTAGCTTCTCAGCTTCATCAATGAGTCCAGACCGGCCAAGAAGATCCAATAAACATGTGTAATGCTGCAAGGACGGGCTAATTTCATAGTCCTTGCTCATTGATTGAAAAAGCTCACGGCCTTTAGCTACAAAACCGACATGACTACAGGCGTATATCAACCCGACAAACGTGACCTCATTAGGCTTCACACCGTGTGAAACCATATCATCATACAAAGACAATGCCTTCTCAGCCTGACCGTGCTGAGCCATTCCAACTATAAGCGATGTCCAAGAAACTACATCTCTGTGACGCATCCTACTGAAAATATCCTTTGCAGCTATAACATCACTGCATTTCGCGTACATGTCGATAAGCGCGTTACTAATAAACAAACAGGAATCAAATCCTAGAGATATAACCAAACCGTGAACCTGCCTCCCTGCAATCGAAGCAGCCATATTAGCACAAGCACCAACAATGCTGGAAAGAACTAAAGGATCCAAAATGTCAACACTTTCTCTCCTCATTTCAGTAAACACAGAGAAAGCCTCAAGCCCTTTACCACTCTGCACAAAACCAGAGATCAATGCAGTCCAAGAATACAAATTCTTGATTGGCATGTTCCTGAAAAGCTCCAAAGCTTCTTCCTTTCTTCCGCTTTTGGCGAACCCAGATACCAATGCGGTCCATGAGATGGTGCTTTTCACTCTTATAGAATCGAAAACCGCTTTAGCACTATGAGGTAAATCGCATTTCGAGTACATATCAACCAGTGAAGACTTAACAACATCATCAGGAGAATACTCAGAGACTATAAAATGACAGTGAACTTGCTTCCCGTGATTAACAGATGCTAAGTTCGCACAGGCCTTAACAAGCGCCGAGAGCACGAAATCATCCGGGCGCAACCCGCCGCTAGAAGAAAACATCGAGAGTGTCTTAGTAGAGAGATTTTCTTGGTTAAGAGCTGTGAGAACAGAGGCCCAAGCGATGTGGTCTCTGTGAGGCATTTCGTCGAACAGTTGGAGTGCATGAGAAGCGGTGCTGCATTTTCCGTAGGCGTTGACGAGAGTGTTGGCCAAAGGGAGACACTGGATGATCCCGAGCTTGATGATTTGGGCATGGAGGGATTTGGCAGTGGTTAGGGTTCGGTTCCTCGCGCAGAGCTTGAGCTGATGAAGATAGTGATGGAAAAGCATTCAACGGTTGTTGTCGCTTTCTGGTTTCGAGATGTCAAACCAAATAAAATGACCGTTTGATGGATCTTTATTACAGATATGATTAGAAATTAGGGTTAATTTGCTCAGTAGCCAAATTCTACATGAAAATTAAGCACATGTCACTGATTTTCACATTATTAACTCAATAACATTTAACTCATAATTGATCTAGTTATACCTTTCTTCTTTGTAAGTATCCGGTGACAAAAAGAAATAAGAGAAGACATCATTGTTTGAATATATTGACAAGAATGAAACACCATTATTTACTATAACATTACGTAATGACATCTAGTTGCACATATTAATCTCATACATATTCACTTTAAACATTAAATTAGATGGTGCCATCTCAGATGCAAAAAGACAAAAAAATTGCATTATTTGAACACATTGATTGTGCCTTAAATGAATTGGACTATGAAATTACATGATTTGAAAGTCATTGAGTATTCTATTCCATATCTCCAAATAGTATGGTACTCTAACCTTACTCAATCCATTAATACTCAACCCTAATCACTGATTAAATACTAAAATCCAAAAAATCATACTTACTAAACCTAAACTCTAATTACTGATTTATAAACCCAAATGAAACCTCTCTAGATAGAATCAATTTACTCCATTTTAGTTTTTATAATGTTTAAATATTAAAACACAAGAAAAATTTATAATTACTAAATCTAAACCCTAACATAATTCATATAAACCATCTATAAAGGCTTATAAACCATCTATAAACCTTTATCATTAAATCATAAACTCCATTATAAATTCTAAACCCAAATATAAATCCTCAACTCAAATATAATAGAACAAAATAAATAGCATACTACATATTGGTGAAATTATGAAATTTGGATGTGGTTAACGAAATTTGTGTGAATGAAAAACAGATTGTGTAATTCTAAATACTAAACCCTAAATCCCAATCACTAAACCCTAAGCCTAAGTATAGACCATAAAGCAAAATATTAAACTCTAAATCCTAATCACTAAACCCTAAACCCAAGTATAGAACATAAACCCAAATATAATAGAACAAAATACATAGTATAGTACATATTGGTGATCAAAATAGAACACTCTTTATTAATTGTCAAATGGAACAATACATGATCGGGTCACTAAACCCAAAACTCAACCCCTACTTTCCAAATATATACTAACCCTAAATCCTAATAACTAAACCCTAAACCCAAAGATAGACCATAAACCCAAATATAATGGCACAAAATACAAAGTATAGCACATATTGGTAAACAAAATATAACAATCTTTATTAATCGTCAAATCGAACGATACATGATAGGGTCACTAAACCCAAACCTCAACCCCCACTTTCCAAATAAATACTAAAACCTAATCCTAATCACTAAACCCTAAATCCAGTGATAGATCCTAAACCCAAATAGAATGGAACAAAATACAAAGTATAATACATGTTGGTGAACAAGAACATTCCTTATTAATCATCAAATAGAACAACACATGATAAACTAAGTATAGTAACAGACAATTTCACATTACATAACGTGAATATAACAAACATAATACATATTGTTTTACATTTTTATTCCATACTCATATAATACAATATAATACGATTTAACAAAAACTGTTCTTCTTCTTCTTTTTTTCCAGACATGGTGACACTCTTCCGAGAACAAAACAGAGCATGTAAATAACTCACAGGCGACATTAATCATCAATGGTGATAATCAACAACAGTGATAATCTAGCAAAGGAAATCATAGGGGGTGTAAGAGATGTACCTTCGGCTCCTTTTTATATTTTGGGAATCTAGCAAGCTTAGCCTTCCGGCACCGACGTGTTACTTCAACACCTCTTCTCTTGTTTTTGAAATCAGCAAAGAGTCACCTCTGTAACGATATCAGTTTCACATGGGTTTCTCTATCAGAAAAATACCAAGATTGAAGGCGATGAAGTGGTGGAGAAAATCTGGAATGAGGGATTGTGATTCTCATATTGCCGCGATTTACTTTTGTTACATAATAGTTATTTTCTTATATTTCTTTCTTTGCAGGTTTCACCGGTTGTTTCAAAGGATAATATGGAAATATTACACAAAATACAAGTGATACACATAAAAAGTAGGACAATTGGTTATAGATTGAGTTATAATTTGTTTGATGGTTATACAACCCAATTTCCCTAGAAAATAGATATCTCGTTCAAAAAAAAAAATTTATAAAAATAAAAAAGTTAAACCAATGAGCAAGTAATATATTTCATTTTTTCAATTTACAGATTAACAAAATGACCTAGACTAATCAGAATTGTTAATTCATCTCGTCTTTGTATTTAGCCACGACCTTTTGCCGTCTAGTTTTCATCTAATATATTTTTTTGGAGTTAAGATTATTTTTAGGGTCATTTTTTTTTTGCACTCAAAGTCACTTCCTATATGTGAAGTACTTTGTTGTGGAACACAGATAAGAGACGAAGCTAGGAATGATTTTTAGTGGGTGCTTAATTCATAAGGGAATAATAAAGGATATAGTGGGAGTTGAACTCTGGATGTTTATGGGTACACATGAGGCTTAAACCATTTTAGCAAGATGGAATCTACTGTTTTACATACAAAATATGTAGATATTCATAAAATTATAGGTGCACTTGCACCCACAACTGCCTTACTGGCTTCGCCCTTGCCAGAGATAAATTGTGAAATTTTTTGTCCTTAGTGTTTGGTTTGTAGATGTATGATACATAGACGGATGGTATGAGATGATGTCTATGTGAGCTGGTGGTGTATAAAACAATGATGTGTGGATGGGTTTTGCATGGATGGGTGAGATTGCAACATGGGAGTTTTATCCATTCGTATTGTCAACTGGCTCAACATAGTGTTCAACAACTTATTGGCTTGCAATAGAAGAGGGGACTGAAGTGTTAGTTGTACTTCATAGGAAAAGGAACCTGAGACATTGAATACTATGGTACTTTATAACTACTTTGTTATTACAACCCAATCCACATTGCACTTGTAGATCACATTATTGGATGTGAAAGACATTAATACTTTTTAACCAAAGACAAATTCAGTTTCTCATGCTTCTCTTATCCAAGTCCCCACGTGTTACAACTCCATCCTCAAGCTAAATTCTTTCGAATTAAAAAATCCTAATACTCCCAAACTCACTTTTTTCTCGTTTATCTTTGGAGGCGACGAAGCCACACAACTCTCTCCGAAAACCAACTTCTTTTTTTTTTATATTAAACTTCTTGTACGCAAACCAAATTTCCTCCACCAAAATTATAGGTATAAGTTCATAAACTGAGAAAATGTCAAAATGTTTTATATGAACTCATCCATAAGAAAATAACACAAAACAGGTTCGTCGTGAATGGATTCAATGTGTGTGAAAGCATCGTGGATGAGAGCTTTGTGGACAAATGTCATGGATTGGAGTATCGTGGATGGAAAAATAGTGGATGGTTGTGTTGTTTATGTTTTCATCATAAGTGATTTGTTTCTCCGAAACCTGATAATAGATCAATGTCTACACAAACCCTGTCTACATAGATTATGTCAACACAGACGTTGTCCACACCTCCCTCTGTGGACAATTACAATGCGCCTGTGTCTCCGCAACCGTTTTCTATTATGTATGATGGCAGTGTTCATCCACTCAACATGCAGGATAATATTCATGTGTAATATATTGAAATAATGGTTATGTAGCATCTATGTGGACAGCAGCTTAGTTTTAATAACAACAAACCTGATTAGCATTCTTTGAATTCGTGTACACGTTACCATCCACATCCACACGCTACAACCATTCGATACGTGCATATGTATAAATTTTGAAATATAACAAAAAAAAACATATCAAATGGATATCAAATTATAAAGAATAACAAAACATAATTTCTTATATTAACATTTTTTTATGTAGCATCTATGCAGACATCAGTTTAGTTGTTATACCAACAAACCTGATTAGCATTCTTTGAATTCGTGTACACATTACCATCCACATCCACACACTACAATCATTCGATACGTGTATATGTATAAATTTTGAAATATATAAAAAAGAACATATCAAATGGATATCAAATTATAAAGAATAAGATAACATAATTTTTTATATTAACATTTTTTTATGTAGCATCTATGTGGACAGCAGTTTAGTTGTTATACCAACAAACCTGATTAGCATTCTTTAAATTCGTGTACACGTTACCATCCACATCCACACGCTACAATCACTGGATACGTGTATATGTATAAACTTTTAAAGATATATCAAATGGATATCAAATTATAAAGAATAACAAAACATAATTTATTATATTAACAAATTTGTTATATATTTTTAGTTTAAAATAAATAAAAAACAAAATATTAAGAGGTAAAATCTTATTTCTGGATACACACTTTCTCTTTCCTCAACCAAAATTTCGATTTCATTTTATTAACTGTAAATCTGTCTATTATCTCCCTATGTCCCACTAGAAAGTGTCTTGCAAGTGCAATGTGGTCTTGTGTGAAATTGGAAAGTGATAAAAAGTCTCATAGTATAAAGATTCTTTTTTTTTGTCATCTACATAAACATATTCTATTAAGAATTTTCTAAACAAAATGGGACTCCGTGTCAATGTGAACAAAATAGGACGGTTAACTCTGATCACTCCCGTACATGACTTTCTGCTTTTGTGTTTTGAGTCTAGGATACGCTCAAAAATATACTGAAACTTTTTTTAGTCTCTGTATTTCTTCTAAATGATTTGCAAAGACAGATCATTCTTCTAGTTCTTAAACTATCTTTACCAATTAAAAACAATATTTCTCAAAAATCTTCATCGTTTCTAAAGTAAGGTTTGATTATCTTCCCCCTAATTAATAAGCTGAACCATAGTACTCGTTTATTCTGATTGCTTTATGGCGAACTATAAAAGTAAGGGAGTGTTAATCGAGTACGATGATGAGCCAGTTCAACTTCTAGATCAGGATGATGGGAATCTAATCAGAGAGCGCAACTTGTCTCCTATTGACAAGGTTTTGAATCCAAAAAACAGAATGTTCAGAAGTTAACTAGATCCATACCTCAAAATTGGGGTATGGAGGGTAATATTGCCGCAAGTGACCTTGGTAATGGTAGATTTTTATTTACCGTTTGACATTGAAGATGATCTTAAAGCTATCCTATGTCTTGGACCCTTTTCACTTTAACTTCTATATATCCGTATTGGTGCGATGAGAGCCAATAATATGAGGATTATCCATGGATGGTTCCTTTCTAAATTCAACTCCAAGGAATTCCCCTGCACATGTGTACTGATCAAAACATTCATAGCATTGGCGACAAGATTGGCAAAGTGGAACTGGTGGATGTAATAGAAGGAAGATTACATGTTTCAATGGATAGTCGACGGCCCATAAATTTTTAAGAAAAAATTGTTCTAGGAAGGGAGAGGAGATACAATTCAACTAAATTATGAGAAATTCTTCAAACTTTGATCTTTATATGGTCTTATGTCCCATGAGCTGTCTGTTTGCAGGACGAAGGAGGCTTTAGCTATAGCTCAATCTGATCAAAATCTTGTATATGACAGTGTGTTCTCTCTCATCCAATTTGAGACAAGTGCTAATGCCAAATGTTTTACTCAGAGAGTAAAAGAAGGGATTCATCCCATGCATGTTGTTGGTAAATCGTGAGATACTGTTGGGGTCAAAATCGGTTAGGACAGAATCAACGCCCAACACTTTCCGCAAAGTTAAGAATAGGTTTTAAGAAATATGAAAAAGCTTCAAAAGAAATCTAAAGACTTCCCGAACAAAGGAATTTTGTAAACTTCACAATCTTTATCTTGGAAATCTCCGGCAAACCGAATAAAAAAATCTGCGATTGTCCAAACGGCCAAATTAGCAAGATGCGGCCATAACCTCTAAACTCCCTGAAAAGGTAAAACCGTAATTAAGATAATCTCGAGAAAAACGACTACGATTATTTTTCTTTCAATTCTCTGAAAAGATCTCGGGTCGAAAAACGATCAAAACATAACGACCGACCAGCTTGCCAACAAGCGAGATGGCCATGCCTGACCAGCTCGCCTGTTGGCGAGCTGAACCACCAAGTCCAGCTCGCCTTTTGGCGAGCTGAACCACCAAGTCCAGCTCACCAACAGACGAGCTGGCCAGCCTTGACTAGCTCGCATATTGGTGAGCTGAACCATCCCGTCCAGCTCGCCAACAAGCGAGCTGGCCAGCCTTGACTAACTCGCCTGTTGGCGAGCTGAACGGTCCAGTACAGCTCGCCTGTTGGCGAGCTTAACTAAACCATCCATGCTCCTCGACACGATCTTAATCTGAACCGTGATCGTAACATCTCTCGTTTCGTCATGATCCGTCTTACTGTTGGAGTATTACGACAAAAACCGTAAAAAACCGGTTTTCTCGTAAAACCTCGAGTAAATCTTAAAAAGCGGCAACGGTTAAAATAAACACTGAACATTGCTAAACTTTACGACTAACTCGAGATATTTTTTAAGAAACCACTAAAGACTCGTTTCCTCGGAAAACCTCGAAAAAATTGTACAAAACAGCAACGGTTAGACAAAACACCGAACATTGCCAAACTTTACGACTAACTCGAGATGTTTTATAAAAAGGCATCGTATCAGGAAAATATCTCATTTAAAGTCGTAAAACGGCTAAATCGAAGACGGCTAGGAAAGACCTAAGACGCGATATAAGTCTACTCACGACTTTATACGAGATTTAGCCCAAAAATAAGTTGACGGTTTACTCATTACTCGCAGAAGTGGGAAAATGTCAAGTTTGAAGATAAACTAGAAGTTCTCCGAAGAAAAATGGAAGATTTCTGATAAGCGCAAACCGGAGCGGAAAAGGAAAGACCAACCGCCTAGAGAAGGAGTGTATAAGAAGAAGGTCGAGGACAAGAGAAGGGGACGATTTTCAGAACTCTCATCACATAGAAAAACTTAGCATTTATGAAAATTTCCGTTTTTTGTTATCGAGCTGCGTCTCAACTAATATTTTAATCTTAGGTTACTAGAACTAGGAATCTCGCCGTCAGCTCTTGTAGCCAAGGCTGACCTCGTTGTACCGTTCTTTTGCAAAATCAGAATAAGAAACCTCTTTGCTCTCTTTTCGATTCTCCTTTTATTTTATCATCTTTATCGTATTCTGATTACTTGTGTGTAGTTAAGCAGATAGCTGGGACCTCTGGAAAATTAGGGTTTTCCCTAAGTTCCTTTATTCACGAAAATCGACGGTGTGAATTTTAGTTCCCACAGTTTGGCGCGAGAAGGAGGGGGGCGTTACGGATCTATCTAACTCTCAGACCACATCACGCTTAGTCAATTACGATGATAGAAGAACAACCAACTCGTGAAAACGAAAACTTTGACACTCTAACTCCAGACGCGACCACGGTTAACGCTGCGGCTAACACCACGTCGCTGCATAAGGTACTCTCCGCCTATCAGAAACGGACGGACGAGCAGAATAAGTTAATCGGATCTCTCGCGAAACAGGTCGAAACCCTAACCAAGAAAACCAAAGCTATCCACCCCTGCGGAACCACTAGAATCCGCGAAAGAAGACTCGATTTCGTGACTCCTGTGGATCGTCCAAAAATCAAGTAGGGTAATCAACCAGGGCAAGCCTCCTAAAAATATAACCCTGACGCGACATAAAATTACTCGGAAAAATTTCCTTCTTGCGAATAGGAGATCGAGGACGATGGTGTCGAAAGGGTGAATCTGGAAACAAGCGACCAATCCGATCCTTCGGAGGAAGACGCTGACGTTCATCCAAGAAGGAGGAAAGATTGCAGTCCTCAGCCCGATTCTTCTCCCGAACACTCTCCCACCAAGGACAAGGAGGATCTCTATTGCATGAAGCATGCGAAAACGGCCGAGGAACGATCTCAAGTTACTCGCCGCAAACGCTGACGGTGTAATAACCCTCACCAAGAGTAAATATGGTCGAGAAAATAAAAGTGTGTAAATTATCAAAATAAAGGTTGTAATAGCTATTGAGGATCAAGACTAGAGGCTTGGTCGAAGAAAATTTAGTTTGGGACGACCAGTACGTAAGCTAGGCGATGTACGTATCGGAAAGAGCCAGTACGGGCCAGGCGACATTTTCAAGTTTTGCAAAATGGATGGGTCTTTGACTAAGAGACTAAAGGAGGATATTTTAAGACTTTCATCCAAGTCAGAATTGTCTTGGTACGGAGTAAATCAAGAGATGGCTCAGGAGTTACCCGTATGCACCCGGTGGAGCCGAAATGGGATCTTCTTCGCCCAAATGGTATTAGAAAGACTTGGAATGCATTTCTTTCTTCACCTATCATCAAATTGGGATTTTTAAGGATTTTTAAGAAGCTCCAAAGAAATGGGAACCAAGCTGAGGTGGCAAAGTCCCATTGGACCCGAGAGGATGACATGGAGGCTCCGTGGCGAGTTCTGATTGGTCAAGAGGGAAACTTGGTGGCCAAGGTAGATTTCTTCTAGAATGGGGCAGGTGTCAGCATGGGAAGTGAAACTTGGTGACCAAGCTGAAAAATAATCTAGAAGGAGGAAGCTTGCAAGCAAAGTTTTCAAAGTGGGACACATGTCCATATTTTTGCATGCACAAAGTCCACATGTCCAGCCATCCTCAGCCCTCTTTTCCTATAAATACCAGACCCCTCCCATTCAGTTTCTTCACACCAAAACCGTGAGAGCTTACCTTAGAGAGAGAGAGGTG